>CANSZD010001833.1:0-87500 GCA_947648045.1 Beta corolliflora | reverse complement strand
GTACATAGACATCCAGCCACCCTGACCAAGTTCTTTGTCGGCCTTGGATCTTTTCTTCTTGCCTTTACCCTTACCCTTGACTGAACCGTCTTCTTTAATCCATTGGAGTTTCCGGAAGAGGTTCAAGGTTTCGGGAAATCTCTTATAGCGAACGGTCCAACAATAGGCAATGAGATTACGCCACCCTAGCGCGTCAATTGTGACATGCATATGTTCCAGGCCTTAAAAATCTTTACTATGAATGGGTCCATAGGGAACCTTAGGCCGAAATCTAACATATGCGCGTACACCGCTACATGCCCAGGTGGGCAATCAGTAACACGACATCCTTCGGACGGCATCACCAACTCGTATCCGTTCGGGAAGGCAAAAGCTTCGGCCCCTCTACTACAGAATTGGTTATTTAAGGTCGTTCTCCTCCAAATCCTGTCGATCTGTACGAACGAGGGACTGCCTTTCTCACATGGCAGCATATACAAATCGTCCAACGTTTCGTCATCATCTTCCGGGATGACTTTTGGAGGATCTTCATTATCGTCGGCTTCCAAAGAGGTCGACTCAGCGTCCGACATCATGTCGCGCATGACACTGTCCACGTCCTCCGAGGCAACAGAAGAAACGTTATCTTCCATGCCGTCATCCTCCTCCATTTCGTCATCAGACGATTGAGCATTTGGTGCACCCTCCTCCAACACCCCTGCCGGTCTAGAGGACGAGGGTTCACCAGGGGGATTAGCGGAGGTGCCGGCTAGTGGAGGAAATAGCAGTGGAGAGCGCTCAGCCATCCCCATCATAGTACCGTACTGGCCGGATACCGGCACTCCTATAGCGGCTTCAAAGGCTTTAATAGCGGTAAGAGGGGAAGCGTGTAATACCGGCTCTTCAAGAGTTCTTCCGGATGTGCTACAGTCATGACCGGATTTACTCCTACGTTCTTTGGTCAAGTCTACTATCGGTGAGTTAGCAGACACTACAGGGCTAGAGGATTTACTATTGGAGGCAAAGTCGCTATCGGTCATGGAAGGGGGGCTCTCAGAAAGATTTTGTGAATCATAAGTTTGAGACATGATTAAAAGCAAATATTGCGAAAGATAGAGGAAATTTCTAGAAAATACCTGGAAAGAGAAAACTGAGGAAAGGGGAACACGAACAAGCGCCAAAATCGACCGACAGGAAAGCTCGAAAGAATGGCAGAATATGGTTCGGAATATCACGACGAAGACTCTGAACTTGTTAGCAGAGGATTTAGTTGAGGATCAAGGAAGTTACGAGCGAAAGAGAGCTATAGGATTCAGAGAGAAAAATCGCTTTGAGTAATGCTTGAGGTTTGAGAGCAGTTTGAAAATGAGCAAAGGAAGGTGGCCAAACCCTATTTATAGGGGAATTCATGGCCTGGATTAGATGACCCTTCGTCTTCCCGTCCAGATCACGCCACGTGGAATTTAGCTCAGAAACAGCTGTGGGCAGTTACTGACATACTAGTCACATCCACACGCAGATGAAGGTGACGATTCGTATTCCGCAAGCCAACCTTATTTCCAGAAATTCCTAATGGCTCTAAAATGAAGGCGTGATTTTCGCATCATCCATGACGGTTTAACATTGGCTAAGCAGGATATGCTTGTACCAATCATACCGGCTTGGGGGCTAGTTGTATGGGGGTTGTCTAAGTTCCATACCGGTCCAACTGGACCGCTATTGACCGTCATGGTCAACTCATCCAAGGAGATCCCATTGACTGGGAATGAGTCAAAGCACGATACCGGCATCTATGCTATGCCGGCTTTATTCAGATACCTTACCGGTGTTCACCACTTGGGCCATCGTTAAATGGGCCTGAGTCTGATCCAGTACTTACCCAAGGCGCCTATGGGCCTAAAGATAGGTATCAAAAAGAGGATAGAATTGTACCCAATCAATAGGAGCAGTGTCATACCTTGCTTAGGACACTGCCAACTCCTATAAATACCCCATGATCTGAGTCATAAGGTACGTTCACATATACTAATATACTCTACTTGAGATATACCGGTCATTACCCTTTATTGACTTAGGCATCGGAGGGGCGTTCCTCGGATCAACCCCCGAGGTTAGTTTACGTGTTTTGCCTTGCAGGACATCAGACCGGCATACGTGATTGAAGGATACCTGTTCACTCCAACAGCATTTATTCAATACCGGAACAAAAACAATCTGAAGCTAATAGGTCTCCTTCTCCAGTATACATTATCGGCAATTAGCCATGTATTTTTTTATAATTAGAATGCGTAGAATAACCTTTCATATCATTCTTCAAATGAGGTCATTCACAGCTGTTTATAAACAAATCAAGACATATGAAATGCAAGATGTATTTCAATTTACAAGTGTCAATTTAACAAGTTTTAGCTTATATCTACCTTTACCATGTTTCCCAAAATAATTACTAGTAGCTCGTACGTACTTGACATATTGCGCCCCACTCATGACCTCGTATTCAAGTTATTTATTAATTTGTGAGGATTCGGTTTTACTGATTGGAGTAGTGATGTCTACATATCCGCCACCGAGTATTGGGCAACATCGTCCAATATGCAGTGGCGGATCCACGATTTCGAATGAGGGGTAGCGTAATATATATTGTGATAGGTACAATTATAAAAAAATAAACTATATTAATTAAGTGTTTGTTTGTTCCGCTATCAGAAGTAGTTTTTTTCTAAGAAGTTAGTATTCACATGAAATTATTTCCTAGGAAAGTCTAAGCCTCATGTTTTTAATTTGCCAACCAAACAAGACACCTTCTTGGCTTCTTCTATTTCCTAGAAAATTTCACTTTGCATGATTTCCTTAACTACCAAAAAAAACTACATTTGAAAAGTTACAAAATTATCTTCACTTTCATTTTGTGTCCATTTTGAAAATCTCAAATATCACTCTCTTTTCTTTTCTTCGCAATGCAATACATATAAAATCTAATTAGAATCTTGAGAAAACATTACATTTTCATCTTAATTGTTCTAAGTGTCATATCTCAATTATTAACTTATACCTATAACACAAATATACAAAAAATTCACAATTCACAACATTTTTGCCTATAATTTCACAAATTTGGGTTATTTCCTCTTTTTTTCCTCTTTAAATGCAAAAGCAATAACTACTTTTTTTTCCTCAACCAATAACCATACATTTACGATTTAAAAGTAATTGCCTTTTACAAATTAAAATGATCAGGCCGTCAAAAAAAAAAATTACAATGATCTAATTAAGGTAGTCCACTTTTCTATTAATGGGCAAGATAGACTTTTCTTATTTCTAGCTATCCATCAAATTAGTCTTAGATATTCTAAAAATATAATTGTATGATTGTATCATCAGACATTAGTAATACTATATGTCGCTATATCTGCAATTCTAATTCATTCATCTACTAATACATTTCTATTTCCGCTACCATCAAATTAGTCTTTAGTTACATTTTTTCTTCTCTTTTTCTTTACTTCCAAGCTTTAATGAAGCTTTAATGAAGCTTTAATGGAGTCTTCCTTCATAAATTGACATATTTAACATCTCATTTCTTTCTTTCCCTCTCTGTTCTCGGCCCAATTTGTGAAAAGTTAGTGGGAAAGTTATTTAAATTTTATTTTGGGGGTTGTAGCTAAATCCCCCTTCTCTATCTTGGGAGAAAATTGTAATCTTTTACTGAAATTAGTTCATGGGTTTTGCTTAATTTGTTGGAATTGGGGTTAAAATTCGGGCTTTTGTGTCATAGAACAGAGACCTGGATCAATAGGACAATTGATAATAGAGAAAATTTGAAGACCGAAGACTGAAGGAGCTAAGGAGCAGAGCCAGAGGGAGAGGAAGAAAAAGCAGTTCCATAATTCTCTGTTTTTTTTTTAGAAAACAAGGGTAGCAGTTTTTAAGAAAACAGGGGTAGCAGGTGCTACCCTTGTGACTGAGTGGCTCCCCCACTGCCCATATGGATACAATTATAATTTCAACGTAAAAAATATAGTAGATTTCCTCCCAAGTATTTGGTTTTGTTATCACCTTTATAATGCAAAACTATAATTTCATATCTAAGCTATAGTACTAGAAGTTTGACCAATTAGCCTGATCTCACATATTACGTGCCAGAGGACCGATATACTCTTTGAGGTTATCCCAAATGTTGGATTACTTAGTCTTAGTCAGCCTAACCAACTCAGTTAGTTGTAAAGTTAGTTGTAAAGTTTGTTATGCAGCTTGTTGCTGAAGCTTTCAATTAGTTAGAAGTTGGTACAAGTTGATTCTATTACACATTGTATATATACTGGTTTGTGTGTAATAATCACAATTATCCAGAAATAATAAAACACAACTTGCCTCTTTATTCTTCTTTCTCTCTAAACTCTCTCTACTCTTTGATTGAGTTCATCTAAAATGCTGAACTCTGACATGGTATCAGAGCGGATCATTTGATCCTGCTGAATTCTGAATGTTTGATGATCAATTGATTAATCTTCAATGATCTGAAAGTCAAGATTTCTTCACAAATTCCACGAAAATCATCATTTTCTCTCGTTTCTCTTCCTGAAATCAGTAAGTTTCAGTTCTTCTTTTCTTCCTGAAATCTTGAAATTCAATTCAAATTTCTTTCTCAATCTCTGCAATTAAGAAACAATGCCTTCTGAAAATACAGAAAATACTCAAGATGTTAATTCAATTTATTTTCTGAATAATTTTGATGTAAATTTATCAAAATTAGTAAGTTATGTGTTTGATGGAACTTCTAGATTCAATGATTCGCAACGATCTATGACAATTTCATTGTGAGCAAGAAATAAACTGAGTTTTGTTGATGGAACATTAGCTAAACCAGCAACAACCTCAGCAGACTTAAAACTGTGGAATAGGTGCAATGATCTGGTAATTTCCTGGATTTTAAATTCACTTGAAGCTTCGATTTCTAGAAGTGTTTTGTATTTGAGAACAGCAAGAGAAATTTGGCTTGATCTTGAGGAGAGATTTAGTCAATCATTTGGTCCTCAGTTGTTTTCTATACAACAACAATTAGGAGAATTAACTCAAGGAGATGAAGAAGGAATTTCGAGTTTTTCACTAAAATCAAGCTGTTATGGGATCGATTGGATGGACTAGATCCTCTACCTTCTTGTGCTTGTAGTGGTTGTAGTTGCACAATTACAGAGAAATTGCTGAAATCTCAACAGACACAAAGACTGATATATTCAGTTCTTGATGAAGGTGAATGAAAAATATGTGCATACTAAGAGTAGCATACTAATAATGAATCCTCTTCCAACCATTTCTAAGGCATACAGTCTTTTGTTGCAAGAAGAAACACATAAAGAACTGAGTAATCTGAAATCTCAGCTCATTAATGAGAATGCAGCTTTTTCAGCCAATAGGTATCCTGATCCTAGAGCCTATAAGCAGACTGAAAGCAGTAGTAATTCTAGTTTTTCTCAGAAGAGTTATACTAGAAACAATTTATACTGTGAGCATTGTAAAATGAAGAATCATACAGTAGATAAATGCTGGAGATTACATGGCTATCCAAAGAATAAAGGCAAAAGAATAGCTGCAGCAGTGGCACATGGCAACACAGAAGAAAATGATGAAACTAGAGTAGTTCATGCTACATTTACTACTGAGCAACACAAGCAGTTAATGGAATATCTGGACAAGTTTCAGACATCAGAACAGCATAATGCATCCACAACCTCTCTTGGATTGGCTGTAAGCTCACAAGTGGCAGGTAATTTTTGTCTTCTGTCTAAATATCAAAGTACCTGGATATTAGACAGTGGAGCAACAGATCACATGTGTTCAGATCTGTCATTATTTGATTCTTATGAACCTTTGAATGATTCATGCCCTTTGATTACAATACCTGATGGTACTAAACTGCATGTGAAACACAAAGGTGTTGTCAAACTAGGCATGGTAACTCTTCATGATGTGTTACATGTCCCAGGATTTCAATTTAATTTGATTTCCATTGCAACATTATGCCAAGATGTTGTTTATTTTGTATCTTTTATTGACAAGAAGTGTCTACTTCAGGACCTTTCCATGAACAAGCAAATTTTGCTTGGTAAGCTGGATAAAGGTCTGTACATCTTGGACAACTCCATCACTCATGCTGCAACTACACCTCCTGCTGTTCCATCATACACTCCAACTTGTTTTTCAGCTGTCAAGGAAGCTCAACTCTGGCACCTCAGACTTGGTCACATGTCCTTTGGAAAAATAAAGAATGTCAAAGGCATTGAAGTACAAGGCTGTTTAGCAGAATGTTTTTATAACATCTGTCCATTAGCTAAACAAACCAGGCTCCCTTTCCCTACTAGTTCTATAAAGTCTAATAAAGCTTTTGAATTGCTTCATATAGATGTTTGGGGTCCCTACTTGATATGTGATACATTTGGTCATAATCAATAATTCTTAACAATTGTTGATGACTTTACCTGGATGACTTGGGTGCATTTGTTAAAAAGTAAAACTGATTATGTTTTACTTATGGCTCAATTTCTTCAATATGTTGAAACTCAATTTCATAGTCATGTTCAGATGGTTAAATCTGATAATGCACCAGATTTAACTGAGGGAGCAATGAAGCAGTTTTTTCTTGAGAAAGGTATAATACAACAAAAGAGTTGTAGTCACACACCACAACAAAATGGTGTGGTTGAAAGAAAGCACAAGCATTTACTTGAGACTGCAAGAGCATTGGCATTTCAATCTAAACTCCCTGACAGATATTGGAGTGACTGTCTCCTTACTGCCACTTACTTAATTAATAGAATGCCTCTACAGAGCATTCAATTTGCTAGCCCTTATGAAAAGCTTTTCCATGAGAAGCCTGATTTGTCCCATTTAAGAGTGTTTGGTTGTCTTTGTTACATCTCTACAAATCCTGTCAAGAGATCTAAATTTCAACCCAGAGCTCATCCATGTGTTCTATTAGGTTATCCTACTAATCACAAAGGCTACAAAGTCCTAGATCTCACCACAAAGAAAGTGATAATCTCTAGGGATATTCATTTCCATGAAAACCATTTTCCTTTCCATTTTTCTCCTTCTCCATATACTACCTACACTACTACTTTCTTTCTTCCTCACACCACAAACATTTCTATTCCTCCCAATCCTGCATCTTCACCAACTACTTCTACTTCTCCTGCATCTTCACCAACTACTTCTACTTCTTGTTTATCCTCCACACCCTCAGATGATCATGTTTCTATCTCATCTACTACTGTAGACATTCACTCTCCCACGATTCCTAGTCCACCTTCTAATCCATCTCCACCACTTAGAAAGTCTACTAGACTTATTACTAAACCCTCTCATCTTAATGATTTTGTTTATTCTACTGCCACTTCTTACAAAACTCACATTATTTCATTTGATTCATTGCTTCCCAGCCACAAAGCTCTTATTGCTGCTCATGTTGGTGTTGTTGAACCAACTTTCTACCATGAAGCAGCTAGTGATCCTAACTGGGTTGATGCTATGGCTAAGGAAATTTCAGCCTTAGGGAAGATTGGTACATGGGAGTTTGTTGCATTACCTAAAGGCAAGAAAGCCATAGGCTGTAAATGGGTGTACAAGGTAAAAAAAACATGCTGAGGGATCTATTGAAAGATATAAAGCAAGATTGGTGGCCAAAGGGTTCACACAAAAGTATGGTCTTGATTACCAAGAGACTTTCTCACCTGTAGTAAAAATGTCTATTGTGAGGTGTCTTATCTCTCTAACTGCAAGCAAGAAGTGGAAATTGTTCCAATTAGATGTTAATAATGCATTCTTGCATGGACAACTCCATGAAGAAGTGTATATGAAGGTTCCTGATGGTGTTATAGCTCCTACAGGGCATGTTTGCAGACTTAAGAAGTCACTATATGGCTTAAAGCAAGCTAGTAGGCAGTGGTTTGCTAGGCTACTTGATGAATTACAATCTCAGGGTTTTGTGCAATCAAAGAATGACTATTCTTTGTTTTTGAAGAAAGAGCATGATGATATCACAATTGCAGCTGTGTATGTAGATGATATCATCTTAATAGGCTCCAATGAAGGCATTATTACTGCTCTAAAAGATCATCTTCACTCTACTTTCAGCATCAAAGATCTTGGAGCTTTACATTTTTTCCTTGGTTTTGAAGTGACTCAAACTTCAGCAGGTTATGTTCTCACACAAAGAAAGTTCACCAAGGAACTTCTCAATGGTTGTCCTCTGGATCTTTCCAAGCCTGCCATCACTCCATTTCCTCTCAATCTTAAATTATTTGCTGATGACAGTCCTTCCTACAATGATCCAGAGTTGTATAGATCCTGTGTTGGCAAATTGAACTTTCTCACTCACACAAGGCCTGATTAAGCCTTTGCTGTGCAGTGTTTATTAAGTCAATATATGCATCATCCTTGCCTCTCTCATGTCCAGGCACTCAATTACACTTTGAGATATCTTCATCACACTGCTAGACAAGGTATTTTGCTCAAAGCATCTGATCAATTATCACTTCAAGCCTTCAGTGATTCTGACTGGGCAGCTTGCCCCACAACTAAAAGATCAGTCATAGGTTACATTCTCTTACTTGGGAATTCACCAATTAGCTGGAAATCTAAAAAGCAAAGTACCATTTCCAAGAGTTCCTCTGAAGCAGAGTACAGGGCAATGGCTCAAGCAGCTAGTGAAGTAACCTGGATTATCATATTATTGGAAGAACTTAGAGTCCCTAAACTAAAGCTTGTTGTTCTACATTGTGACAATCAGTCAGCAATTCACATAGCAAAAAATCCTATTTTTCATGAAAGGACCAAACATATTGAAGTGGATCGCCACTTCACTCGAGATAAAGTCATAGAAGGCCTTCTCCAGCTCAGTTACTTGCCTACCACTCATCAATTGGCTGACATATTTACTAAGATTCTTCCTAGTCTTCAGCATTCCAATTTATCTTCCAAACTTGGCATGGTACAACCCTCCCAAGTTTGAGGGGGGTGTTGGATTACTTAGTCCTAGTCAGCCTAACTAACTCAGTTAGTTGTAAAGTTTGTTATGCAGCTTGCTGCTGAAGCTTTCAATTAGTTAGAAGTTGTTACAAGTTGATTATATTATACCTTGTATATATACTGGTTTGTGTGTAATAATCACACTTATCCAGAAATAATAAAACACAACTTCTCTCTATCCTTCTTTCTCTCTAAACTTTCTCTACTCTTTGATTGAGTTCATCTAAAATGCTGAACACTGACACCCAAGTACAGCTTACTCGTTTGGGTGCAACTGTGCAACAGTGCAAGTCATTTTGACATCGAGCAATTTTTCTCTCACCTGAAGTAACGTTCAGAGAGGATTTTAAAAGGTTCTTTCAGATTGTATCTTGCTTTCATGGTAGAATGATCACCCTTATTACTTCCTAAATTGCTTGCTGATCTCCCATGCTCCGTAATAGGCACGCTTTCCGGACTACTGAAAATAATAGTAGTTCCAGTTTTACGTTTGCGACCCTTCAATCTCCATATAGCACCAAGTACAACAACCACGGTGTCCCATGTTACAGCTTGAATAACTTCAGCCGACGTTAGTATAACAAGAAGAAGATACATGTCCCATATGAGGTCTATGGATCCGCTCATTTGCTTCCTTCCCGTGTTTTTGCCTTGTGGAGAAAGGATAGATGAGATGTGATCTGAGTTAATTAAGTACATTGTGACAGAAATCCCTGACGGCCCGTTTGGTAGTTGGTTAAACATGGTGGTAATGGGAATGAATTTGTGTGTAAATTTGTGAAGAATATCATTGTTCATTCCCATGGTAATGCTAATTAATCCTAAAGTGTCTACTTTTCTTCTTGAATTTTCATTCCCATCCAATACCACCTTGTACCACCTTGTAGGTGGTAATGAGTGGTAATGAAAATTGCTTCCCCTTGGAGACAAAAACACAAGTTTAGGGTTGAGATTGCTTGCCCATGGAGAAAAAAATGCTTCCCCATGGAAATTTTAAGGGTGCTTCCCTAATAACATTACACTTAAAATTCATTCCCATTACCGCAATTTATTAATGACTACCAAACGGGCCGTGAGAGTTGCAACTGCACTGCACCATTTATGCAGACATTTATAACTCAAAAAGGTTATTTATGCAGACATTTATAACTCAAAAAGGTAGTGATAACGGGCGCACAGCCGCACACCCTCAATTCTGCCGTTTTTGTCCACTTAATTACAACTTCTGCGAGTCTTCGACAAGAGAAAAGATGTGAGTTTTTGTCTACCGTTTTTGTTCTATATTTGCCGTATTGTCGCACCGTATTATTAAAATATTCTCTCTTTTATACTCCTCAGTCTCTCATTGCATTGCTGATCATTCTACCATCTAATTTTCTCTCTTTGAGATCCTGCATGTATTTTGTACAAATTATTTCTTATGTAAACATGTTATAAATATTTATTGTTAATACAGTGCAAAGATGATTAAAAAAATAATCTTTAGCCAGAAAAAAAAATAGCAAGTATGATATGATAAAATCATTAATGAACACATACTGCTCTACAGGAAAAATAAAATAACAGTTTCAAAATGTGAATTTGCATTACTCTACACAATGAAACAGGGGACACGAGAGATCAATTATCTATCTGAAAGTATTGAGTTGGAACCAATACTCGTTTTAATTTTGAATGCAAGAAAACTTCACGACTAACTTGGTCCACTACTTAGTACTATGTCAGAGCAGATATATATCTAAAAACCAAGGATAATTAATTATACAAATACAACCACCACTGTGGTTTGACGATGTCGAAATTGAATTGAAAATGTAAGCAAGAAAAGCAAGTTTTATCTTGTAGAATTAACGGTGCATCAAGTCCATAAACCACCATTTTGTTGCTAGTTTGCGAGAAAGTCCCTGCTTAGGGGCTAGGGCTGTAGTATATAGACAATGAGTGTAGAGTGTGAACACGAATATCCACTCTCCAAGTTGATAGTTGCTTCAGATAACAAGTCACTCCAGAGTAGATTTTTTCCTCTGTAAGCTCTTAAATTTTTCATATATTACTAAAGTGAAAAGATTTGCACTTACAAGGGAAGCCGCACCTCTGCATCATGATAATCTTTGGGGTTCATGGACACAATGCACAAAGAATGTGGGAGGAAGAAATATATGAATAAGAACACAAGAACGCCAAGATCAGCCTCCTCGCCAACAGCTGGTCGACGAGGTTGTATCAAATATATTTGGCTTGCACACCATAAGCAATACATAGCTGCTATGACCAGTATCAATTTTATAGATTGGTTATACTGAGCTTGAACGGATTTCAAAGGCCTATTTCTGCAAAAATTAAGGTAAAATTGAATGGACCACTATTATGGAACAAAAAATATGACATGTACATTTTACATCTATGTTCTTGAAATGATTACCGGTGGATGTATATAAAACCAACAATTAATCCAATGCACAAAAGGCCAACGACAACAACAGCGTCTGGGTTTATAGGGGCACGGCCAGTCCACCAACCAGTGCTCAATATCCAGGTGTATATAGAAGATTTACCATTTTCCTGCACAACTTCCAGAAAATGAAGGTAAGATACTAAAAGATGACTAAATTTTCTGAAGCACAAGTTCTCTACATACAATGGTTGAATGGTTGATACATATCATACACTAGAAAAGATCCAACAGTAGTCGATGCATCCCCTTTCAAAGAATTAAGGAACAAGACATACGAAGATAGCAAGCCCAACTTGGCAAAATCACAAATCTGCAAATAAGTTGTGCATATTTCTGCCGCAATTTCATTTTATTATACCTCTTCGTTTAAATCAAAAAAGCATAGAGGCATCATAAAAAGAGCATGTAAAGGTAGAAAAAAAGTTGTCATGCTAAATAGCATGAAAGTGTATGAGAAGCACACATCATTTCATGCTCCTGGATGTCTAGCATCTACATTATTGTCATAACACAAGCCTAGAAATGAAAATTGGCCAAATACATTCTTACTTGGACAACATATACCCACCTACATTTGTTTTTACAGTAGTTGAAAACCTGTTGTCCCTGAATCTCATGATGTGATAGAAGTAACAAGAACACTTAATGCTCCAGTTTTCCAGCAAATTCACAACAGAAATCTTCCAACAAGTATCTTAGATGTGGAAGCAATGTAACACGTCAACCGCCTTGTAACACTGCACAACATCCTCTTGTCTGCATACGAACCTTTCTCCACTACACAAGCTACAATCTAAGACATAGTCACTTATGTACTTATGTGCTATCTTAAGTCTTAACTGCATGTTCCTTCATTTAATACCTCAAATATGTCATTTCCTAATAAAAACTAGCTCTATACCAGAAATATATACAACTTATATGATTTTTCTTAATTATCCACGTAAATCCCTGGGCCACCCCTCTTATTATTAGCTTCTAAAATTATCAATTGTAATGGTCTATAAGTCACACAATGTATTCTCTGCTCAAGTAAAAGATGAATAACAAGGTACACTTCATCTCAAAATAGTGACAAAAGAACATTACCTCAAATAAGTGGTCCAAAAAGAAATGTGATAAAGAACCGGCTGAAATCAGCAAAAAGCATTGCATCCTAGAGAGAGGCACCTTTCAGAAAACACAATATGCTAGGTGAGGACTACGATAAAATTAGCTACACACATAATAAAAGAGCATACCCTGCCACGCATTAATTATCTAAAAGATCATATCCCATGATTGTAGGATACTCATGTCTTATGCCCAAACCTGAAAGAACTCCTTTTAAGAGTTGGGGGAAAGTGAAAACCTTGATCATTAGATTACTCATAAGGAACTAATCTCCGAACATGGGAATATGTGGATAGTCAATTAGTCATAGTGTCATACTGAAAACAAGATTTATGAAGAAACTTACTGTCTGGTTTCCACGAACATCAAGATTCAAGTGTTATGTCCAGATAGCAAAAAAAATCATTAGATTATGCACAAATAACAATGTTCTCTTTAATGGAACTATATATAGCAATGTCAATAAAATATGCAGAGCAGGCAAAAAACTAGCTGGCGGCTGGTTAGTAGATGCTGTGCATGAAGAATATTTGCATCATGTAGTATCCTTAAAATGGTTAGTACAAATTATATACTTTAAGCAAATCCCACGTCACCAGTTTAACTATTGGTACATTTAACATACTTCTATTATATTAGAACATACAAGTATATTCAGAGCCAACAGGATTGTTTTTTCTCTTTATCCTTTGCATCCGATAGGGTATGTATGCCTGTCTATTAGGAAGGGTTTCTCCGGCCTTAGTTTGACAATGACAAACAAATTTCATTGAACAAACCCCCGGCCAGGTGCTTCGACGTTGTGAGTGTCTGAACTCATCAAGTAAGGCACTAAGGCTACATTGTATCCAAAAGTTTCTCCATAATATTGATTTATACTCATCAAGTAAGGCTACATTGTATCCAAAAGTTTCTCCATAATATTGTTCTAAATCGACATCCCATCAAAGAATTTCTTCACACCTTAAAATTTTATCAAGGTTATGTTTGTCGATACGATTTAACTTAACCTTCAAACTTTATCAAAGTCTTGTAATATTTAACGACGCTTAAATGAATGATCATGTTTGACAAGCAGCTGAAATATAAACTTAACTCAAATTGAAATGCTAAAAATAGTAGCATTTGAATTTTACGGACTCAAATATTTTCAATTCATCTTTTTTAAAATTTTAATCCAAGATACACTTGCAAACACCTGGTCACCAACAAACCCAATTTCTTGGTTTATTCTATCAACTGACAATTAAGAAAAATAATAATTAAAATCATTGAGAAAGCGGTAATCCCTAGCCTTCTCCAAAATTGTAAATTTAATAAAATATATGTTTTTTTTTTCAGAGAACTAAAAAAAATACAGTATGTTCTTCTGCTTGGATTCGCATGTTTTTTAATTATAGAAAGATTTAACTGACAAGGATACCATTATTAGACCCCAGAAAATACCTGAACTTTCAATTAAATAATTCTAAATTTAGAATTCCCAGAAAAAACATCTAACAATACTAGAATCAACAAATCAACAGAAACTAACCACTAATAATTCACAAACGCAATTAAACGAAGTGTCACCAACTCACCCCAGAGAAAGAATCGAGGAGACCCTTTTGAAGGAAAATTCTGGAAGCCCATGAGTAGAGGAGAGAGAGTGGGAAACCTAACAAAACGACGTAGTACAAAGGATGGTGGACGAGATCGGCTACAGCAGACCCCACTGAATCTCCCAAACCAACGGTGGAGGTCAGCCACTCCGAGAAGGACCCGATGTCTGGCCCGAAGAAGGCGTTTAGAGCAAAACAGACGCAGTGATGAGGGCTGAACCGCCCATTTGATGCAACCATCAAGCCCAGGCCCGACCCAAGGGCGTACATCATGTGCGGGCCCGGCCCCGGCATTTTTTGTTGGGCCGAGGGTGTTGTTCAGTGACGGCTGAAGCTGAGCTAAAATGAAGATTTCTGCTTTTTATGGCAATGGGAGGTAAAGTAAAGTTTAGGGTGGTCAGTGGTGTGGTGCTGTGTGAGGTGATGACTGATGTGGTGTGGGGCAATGAAGATGTTGGAAGGGTCAGTTAGCCTAGAAATCTACTACAGTATTATGCTAAGGTGCGTTCTCTTCACTTGAATTTATCTGAAATGGACTTATTATATCTGATTAGTTCTAAATATTGTTAATTTTACCTTATATCCTTAGAGGTCGTTTGGTTCACCTCAAATTCCACTGGAATTTGGATTTCCTAGGAAGTACAAAATAGGGTAGTTGTTTGGTATGCAGGAAATAGGAAATTCATGGGAAATAGAATTTCTAAGGAAATGGAAATTCATACGTAGTGTAGGAAATTAATCACCAACCCTCCTTGGTGATTGTTGGTGATTAGAAATTCCTGTGTCAATTACAAATTCTTATGCTCAACCAAACACCCAAAGTCATTTCCTAGGAAATAGACAAGGGAATTTACTTTCCATGAAATAAGACTTCCCATGGGAATTAAGTTCCAATGGTAACCAAACGAGTCCTTATATTTTCACCTGATTGTACTTAATCAAGACCTGAAACTAATTTTTTTAATGTGAAGAGAATGCATCCTTGATTTTATTACGTACTTCTATTTAACTATTCAAGTTAATTTTTAGCCAATTAATTAGATTTTTTTTTTGCATGCGTTCAAAATTCAAATACAACATACGTCCCTCACAAAAAAGATGTTAGCATTTTATTTGTGTGATACAACTACTCTTTTTGCGGGTTATGTAACCTCTTTAATTAATTTATACATTACATGTACTTCCTTCGTTCCATAATAAGTGAAACATAGTAATTGGGCACAAGATTTAATAAACATCACTTTTAAAAGCCAAAAAGTCATAAAATACCCTTTACATTATCAAAAGGAGGAGAGAGAAAAGCAAACCACACAAGTTTTGTGATGTGATTTCATTTTTGTCACTTCCTTTTTTCCATTTAAGGTATTTTTCACTTATTTTGAAACGTTCTAAAATAATAAGTGTTTCACTTATTATGGAACGGAGGAAGTATAACTGTATCACTATCTGGAATATTCCGCGATACTTGTTGTGATTATAACTTTTTAGTTGACTCGTATATTTAGATAATTCTTCTTGCATATGTTAATTTACACAATTTGAAGTATATACTATATGTATTGAAAGTTTGCAAAATTTGTCCAAATCTACCTTATTATCGTATGCACATAGTGTCATTATTATAGTTACATAGTGTCTTGAGATCTATTAAAATCAACCCAACCCAAGTTAAAGGGTTTTGGACAATAACATTCAACCCCATAATAATCTATTTGGCCCAAAGTCAAGCAAACATGATAAATTTTCGATCAAACTTGACCTAATCGACCTGACCCAACCTGACAATCATTATTTACGGTATGAGATGATACGAGATTATAAAAACCTTTATAAACAAATATTATTTGCTAGTCTACAAAATCATATGTATAATTTGATTTGACTATAGCTATTATGACTTAATATTTGGGATACATATTGAACCAAGGTTGTATATTTAGATTGATACGTGCATATCTAAGGGGCGTCCTAAAATCCCTTAACCGGTTTGGTCAATCTAAAGGCTTGTGTCTTGATAGATCAAGCATTTTCGGTTTATAATGGGACTGGAAAGTGGTCCAATTTCACAACAACACAAGTCCATAACTAGTTTGTTTAAAGAATAATCAACTTACTTCAATGTTTGAGTTAATAGGGTCACTTAAAAAGTAGCGTGAATATAATGTGATTCCTTTAAGAGAAATAGTGAGATAATTTCATAGTGAGTTTGTCTCATTTGAAAATTGGTCATCCATAACTATCTAATTAGAACCTCGTTGACCAGTTTGATAGGTTGGGAAGGTTATAGTAGCAAAAGCCATTTTTTATTTTATACATTGTAAAAATCCGTCTTATTATTAATAGATTAATGGGAAAAAGAATAACTCAAAGAAATAAAATCAATTAGTTATTCATCAAAGTTTCATTTATTCAATTACTAGAGTTAAAGGAGGATATATAGCTCAAAGATGCATAAAAAATCGCTTGTTTGGATCAAGCTTTCGAAGGTTCCATTCAAGACTTACTCGAACTATTGCTCAATAGAAAATAAGAGCTTTTGGTTTCGCTTATTTTCTTCGCTTGTGGATGTCTAAAAGTGTGATAACATATTGAAAAACAATGGTCATGTTTGGTAATTAGCGGATAGATGTTAGTTGTTAGTTGATTGTATTAGATGATAGCTGATAGCTGATAGCTGATAGCTGATTGTATTAGTTGTTTGTATAAATATGTTTGGTAAGTAGCTGATTGCTACATAATTGTGTAAAACGACCAATAAGGACATGTGTATAATCTATTGTTTTACCTTTTTATTTATTTATTAATGTAATTTTCAACAACTTTAGGATATAAATGTAATTGATCAACTCATTCCCTAACCTCTAATGTCAAAAAGCTCCTTCCCCTAACTTTTTTAAACAGAGCTTTTTGGACTAATTGAAACCTCTATTTACCAAACACTCAAATTTGAGGATCCTCTAATATGAGTTCAAACCTCTAATTTTACACCAAACTTCTCTTTACCAAACAAGGCCAATGACTTAATTGAAATTAGTGTTAGTCCAAATAGTGAAGTAATAATTATTATTATTATTATTATTGATTCAGTTCAGTTCTTCCCACTCTAAAAGAACAGAACCTAACTATACAATCATGCATAGGGATTAGGGAGTAATACGAATACGCTTCATGGATAGGCTAATATTACGTGTTCTGAAAATGTGTGTTGGCCCTATATCTAGCCCAAACAATTAAGTCATTTTTCTCGGATATTAAGATACCAGCCCAATAATGGAACTAATGTCCAGCTGCTGTCTTCCTGTACTTTGTAACAAATATTGTTCTTTTGAGTCTTCTTAGTTTGGCCTTTCTTATCGGAATCCTGGTGAAGTGATGATCAGGCTAAATGACTCGATCAAGAACCAATACTCCACTCATCAGCCGCTTCTATAATATTACACGCTTTCCAGTTTCCACCTATTTATTTGTTTCTAGTTTTTACTATATTTTATCAGATTATCAGGAAAATCTAATGGAAATAGATATAATAACATTCCTATGATATCTCATTACTCCTTTTTTAGGAAGTAAAACTGGTACGGAAATTTTAACAAAGTGTGATGACTAGTAACTTCCATCTAAACCTTCAACAAATGTATAAAGAAAAAAAACTCTAAATAAAGATTGTAGGAGACAATAAAACCACTAATATGGGACGTTGAGCTTTTTGATCTTTAAGCAACACTTGTAGTGAGAAAAGCTATCACTCAACCACTAACTTCAACACTTCTTACACCAACTACGGACCAACACTTGCCTCAACCCTTATTTTTTCCTCCAAGAACATGTACATGAGGGTAGGATTTAGTTGGTCTAAGATCAGAAAATGTAAGGACAACTATGGGGGAGATGGGGTTGGTGCTAGAATTAAGAGTTAAGACCAACCCCACCATTGGTCTATGTGAATGAAATAACATAAGATATGGAGTAGTTTTTATAATATAATTTTTTTATATATATGGTAAGGAAAAAGAAAAAATTTAGAAGACACTCCGCACGAGGGGAACTCCTAGATTGTCTAATACAAGAATTTTTGAAAGGGAAGGGAAGTTACAATTATCAATGGACATATTGGAATGAACAATATGACCTAAATTAGCTATCCAATCCGCCGCTCTATTTGCTTCCCTGTAGATGTGCGCGATCGTCCAGTCTGTAATATGTTGTAGCATTCTTTGTATGTCAACGATGATGTGTGAGATGTGCCATGGTGTATTCCAAATACCTTTGACTACATTAATAACTAGTAGATTATCGCCTTTTATATGGAGGTGGGAAATGTTTTCCTGTATTGCGAGATGGATACCTTTGTGAAGTGTTGTGGCTTTATTAGGTATAATATATAATACTACATGGTGGATATAGTAAAAGTAGGAGAAAAAAATGGGTGAACCAAGTTCAACATTACAAGCAAAGCGGCAATCCCCCAAGACTTAGCAAATGGCAATGCCTCTATCAAGGAGACAGTGTGCAGACTGCATTCTCTAAAGTTCACAACTTGGGTCATAGGCCCATATGAGAAGCATTGAAGGCCCATCTTGTATATTGGATCTCTCTCTATTTAATATTACCTCTTTTTTTTTTAGTTGCGACATTTGCTTTTTGGCACTATTCATCAACCAACTTTGTTAAGTAATCTCACACTATTATATAAGAGAAAACATAGTCAAGTGGGGTCTTGTTAGATTCGTCTCAATGCGATGATTCCAAATATCAAATTTTTATAATTTTTACTTACACCCAATATGAGATATTAACATTCAAATAAATGTTTCGGTAAATGTAAAAAGACGAATGTTGCAAAAAAAAAGGAAGTAACAATAACAATAACAATAACAATCTCAATCTCAATCTCAATCTCATTTTTCTCTCTCTTCACGTGGACGTGGTGTATGTCACGATGTTTGTCAGCAATACTGTAGGAGCAAATGGATAAGCATAAAAATTAAATAAAGTTTAAACTCAGGAACATTCTATTACCATCACCGTCTGGGGTATTGGTCCCACACTATTTCAAATTTTAGCTCCACTCCTCTTTTGTTTTCTTCCTCTCCATTCAAACAAAAAAGCTCAATTTTCTTTTGGATTTTTAGTTTCTAGTTTGTTTTCTCGAGCAACTACAGTTGCAAGCTACAACCTCTCCCAATGGAAAGCTACAACCTCTTTTCCACTCCAATGACAAAAAGTACAAGTAGGACCCACAAAAAGTTAAACAAAACAATTTGCTTTGTGGAGCTACTTGGTTTTGCCAAACTACAACCTCTTTAGTCTTTTCTACTCCAATGACAAAGCAAGTAGCTCAAACTTTTAACAAATTGCAAGCTGGGACCTCTCCCCATCCGCTGGAGTTGCTCTTTAGTTTGTTTAATTAAGTCTCTTTTTATGAGAGTTTCACTTTACTTGTTATGAGAGTTTTTGTCTCCTCGGAGTTGTCTCCTCCTCATCCATGGGAATTGTAAGTATCATCAATGGTTTTTAAGTAAAACAAAAATTAAAGTAGGATGAACATTAGAAACAGAAAAAAGGAGTGTATAAGTAAATGATACTCCCTTCATTTTTTAATAGATGTTTTATTATGACTTGCACAACCAATACATAACTTTAACCGTTATTATCATCAATTATATATTAGTTAAATATTGTAAATAATAGATATTTTGAAATATATGTCGACAAATACTCAGAGACATCTTGTATACCAGCATTGGTATTTATATGCATATGTAATCTAATTCAAGATTATTAATAATCTATTGACTACCTCCATTTAAAAATGGAAGATGCATAATCAATTATTTACATAGGATAAGGTCTTAGAATTGCTACTTTTATATTTGTGTATTTAAATCCTACAAACATAATTTTCTACAACTTTAGTATTCAAGTGTCAAACATCACTAAAAAGAATGTCAAAACTAAAGCTAGTCCATAACCACCCCTTTTATTAATGTATACAAACATAAACAATTTCCCCTTTCAAACGAAAATAAAACATAAACGTACAATAATAAAAGAAAAGGAATGTCGTTATTTATGTCTAATCAAGAAATCAAGGATATACATTCTAGAAACAATAAACATATAGAGACGTGACATGTCACATAATCTAAAGTTTAAGCCCCATACTGTTATCATTTTTCATTATATGTACATTGTACTCCGTTTATCTAAATTTCCTTTACTTATTTTATTTTACACGGGTCTAAAATACGTCTTTAATCATTAGTATTTTCAATTATATTAAAAAATGCATATTAAAATATGATTAACAAGATTCCTCTTAATACGAACTTTATATATAAATTAAAAAAGAATGTTAAAATTTTATAAGTTTCATTACTTGACTTGTAAATGGATAGAACTAATTTATAAGAACAGAAACACAACATAATTTCAATAAGGAAAAATGGAAAATGATGTTTGCAATTTCAAAAGTTGAATATAAGAAGTTAAAAGTGAAAATTTTAGTACTCTCTATTTCAAAATATAAGATACCTATGATATTTGAAATCGAACTTTTGCCGTTTGTTACGCTCAATTCATGTTGACAAAGATTCTAAGAAAATAATTATTATACTATTTTTGAAGACAAATCTAATAGTATAATTTTTACTTCCTTTGATTATTTTAGTTGACCCATTTCCTTCTGGCACACTTGTCGAGACACTATTTTGAACCTTTATATCTTTAATAATCAATAAGCAAAAATTACAAAAAGTTTATACTTGGAACAAATACATTGAGACGAATCTAACAAGATCCTACATAACTGTATATTTCTTCGGTACAAATCACAAGAGATAATCAAAATCATGTATGTGAATAGTGTCAAAAGTAAAAACGGGTCATCTAAAAAAGGAGGAAGTATAATTTAATTATTCATTTGTAAGAGTATTTTTGTGGTCAAAATAATTTTTCGTAAAGTATGCATGCGTTATATGTCGATCTGGATAGAGTAATAGCTATACATATATGACCCTAATCGATACATGATTTCTCTATCAGTTTCAAATATTTATTTAAAAAAATATATATAATGGAGTACTTAATTACTTATTGTTAAGCTTTGTATATTTCAAAATTGTTATAATAATTTAATGATAGTATTGTCCATTCGTGTTTGGAATGTGTTTTTAATGGATAAGGACGAACTAGATGGTTCATGGAGTCATGGGTCATTGAGTCAAATACTCAATACCTGACAGTAGACAATTACCCCACGCGTCTACCCACGCTCCTCCACAAGTCCACACGCCAAGTCGCCAACCTTCATCTATTCACCAGCCACCCCATTCTTTCTAATTTTTTTGGTACCAAATTCATAAACAATATTCTATAGAAGCTTCTTGCATTTTGGTTTCAAAATATTATAGGAGGACTTTTTTTTTCCAGTACATTAAGGAAAATGAAGATAAAATTCATTGATATTTTATTTCAGACCTCTAATACAACTTAATATCACATTGTTCCACGCGTTAATATCGTTTTTTTAATATAGAGGAGCAAGCTCCAAAAGAACAAGAGAATAACAAAACGAAGAATGTGTGATAACTTCTTTTTGACAGAGAGAACTAGTTCTTGTCCCCGGCGATCCGCCCCGGATTATTTACCAACGTGTATTTGAAGTCATCATAAATAGTTTTATTATTTTGTCTTTAAATGATTTTTGCCCCCCATAAAAACTAACATGAGTATTGTAGTGTAGTTGGTTAGTGCATTAGCATATCAAATGAGAGGTCATGGATTCGAGTTTTGAAACACACTTTTTTATTGTTTAATGTCTCATTTGATTGTGTGGAAGAGGGGAGAGTACATGTGGCAGCATGACATTTGTATATTTAAGACTATTTAGCTAGTTTGAAACTTTTTCAAAAATATAATGAGAAAAAAATAATTTTAATTTGGAGTAAGCTTATAATAGGGTCATGTACTGTACTCATGTGAGTGGATATTTATGAAACTGAATTTACTTAAACATATAACAAAATAAAAAAAAAGTAAATAAAACCCAAGAAAAATGACCCCCAAGGAAAAATATCTATCCTGTTTGGCCTTGGACAGAATATAGGGGGCCCACAATATAATGTCGGTCCAACATCAATATTTTAGGTGTAGGACCATACACACATAAAAGGCTCCTTATAAGTTGGCAAGTCCCTACTTCATTTTCTCTTCTTGTGATTGCTGCTCTACAAAACATGGGCTGTTAAGTGTTAACCCAAATATGGTCATTTTCTCATGTTTTTCTTTATTACATATCTGCGCGACAATTGCCAAATGGATATGTCTCAGGCCTCAATGCATATCCCCCACCCCCCACCATTTTGACTACTGATGTACGTTCTTATCTTTATCTTTTAAGCAAATCTATACTCGATCTCTTTGGGTACCACAATGATGTAGTTTGTGGTCTTTCACCTAAAACATAGAAGTAGTAATATAAAAGGAAATCAATTATATTATATTTCTAAACCAAACAATTATTTTTAGTATATACCAACCGGAACTTTAATATTAGGTATGATATGAGTAGGACATCGCATGAGAAGATAACAAATCCCATATAGCTCAAATTTTACAAGTGGCAAAATTATATTGAACTCGAAATTAAACCTTAAGGTTGGGAAGTGGAGTACAACAATGAAATGTTTTACATTACTACTAAAAGTAATTTACTATAATTGGTCATCATGCTTTTTAATTTACTCAAGTATTAATGTCTTAGTACTCCTTTGGTAATTGGTATTGGTATACATAGGAATTTAAATTCTGTAGGAAGTTTCATTTCCTAGGAAATTACTTCCCTTATGTAATTCCTAGGAAATGGTCTAAATTTGTTTGGTTGACATCAAGGAATTTGCAATTCCCATGAATTTTGATTGACGAGGGGGGTGGATAATTAAATTCCCACATTTTGTGGGAATTTCAATATTCCAAGGAATTTCCATTGCACTCATTTTCTCAACTTCCTGTCAACCAAACAACTTTCCAAATGAGAAAATCATGGGAATTTTCATTTCCTACATAAATTCCTGTCAACCAAACGAGCACTTAAAATCATAGGTAAGGCTTCCTTGTATATAGGAAGTATTAGCCAATAACATCTACTTGAAATCTTATTCGGTAACCTCAAATATAAGTAGCAGCAATTAAGTGTTTTTGGTATTTCAAAAAAAAAAAACAATGGAGCAAAGGTGGCAACTGACAACAACAAATCGGATGACTATGCCAAATTTCCCACAACCATGTGTCGACACCGAGTTTCGCACAACCATGCGTCGACGCTGGGGAGTATTAGTATTAGATTCAAGTAGGCCGCATGCTTGTGTTTCTTTTCACATGCCCTTGTGGATTAATCAGCATCATGTTCTTAATTAAAAAGACTAATATATAACAGTACCAAAAAAAACAGGAGCTAGTACATTATATTGTATGAAAATGTAATAATTTAATTATCGGACTATATGAGTATTTGAGCCTTTATATACTATTTCAAACATCTCAAAATCCTCTTACTATGTTATATTATTAATAGAGGCTTTTTCAGTCGCAAATTTCTTAGGGGCTCTTCTACGGTCTCTAATAATACACATATTTGACAATAATTTTTTTAGCTACGTACAAGTATCAGTGAAAATTATATATATAAAAGTTGATATATTAAGATAGAGGTGTCAAAAACAAGCACCCACGGGTGAACCCGCATGCGACCTGCACCCAACCTCGTTCCGAGCCGAGTGGTCGGTTGGAAAGCCGACCCATTCCGACCCAATGTTCACCCGTGCCCGCTTTAACCCGTGGAATTAGTAGCCCAACCCGAGTTTGGCCGACTCGCTTGTACCCGTACCCGCTGCACCCGTGAATAACGACCTGCACCCAACCCGTTTCCGACCCAAAATGACCCGCACCCAACTTCACCCGCCAATGACCCAGCTTAAACCCACCCAGCTTATCACCCAACCCAGCTTATCACCCAACCCAAGTTACCACTCCAACCCGGGCCATGACCCAACCCGGCCTATCACCGACCCAAGTTCGACCCAACTCGCCTATCACCGACCCGCTTGTGACCCAACCCAACTATCACCGACCCGGGCTATGACCCAACCCAACTATCACCGACCCGGTTGTGACCCAACCCAGCCTATCACCGACCCGGTTTCGACCCAACCCCGTTAGCACCCGACCCAACTAAACCCGACTCAATGCCATTCCGACCCAACACCATTTATTTGTTTTTGGGGTGCAAGACCGAAGACGTATAAGATTACCATTTATTTCAAGTTTTATCTTTCTTTTATTTTTTTCAAAAATCGATGGAACACATTTTTTGATTTTTTTTCGACAAGTACATTAATATTTGGAGTAGTTCTCGATTAGGCGGAGGCCGGAGATGAAACACATAGTTTCGTTGTTAGACATGCATTTAAGCCATGACTTCCGTACACCATAGGGCATAATCCATAAGGTATCTTAATTCTTAACCTCCAACTTTTTCTTAATTTATGTAAATAGTTGAATTGAATTAATCATTATGTACATTTTCAACCATTTATATTTGGAACGTGTTAGAACGTGTTTGAACAAGTGTGTTTGAACGTGTTCATTATGTACATTTTCACCCATTTTCAAATTTCCATTTATATTATCCATAAGACTTACTTAATGTTTAAACGTGTTCGGTCCTTGTTACTTAATGTTTTAATGTCTAATAAAGAAATAGTGAAGACGTCTCTCTCTAACGATCAAACATTTGTTTTACTTAGTATTTAATAAATATTAGAAATAAAATAAATAAAATCGACTTAAAGTATTAAATAAAAAAAATATATGAAATTAAAATTGAACAAAAACCGCCATTAATCATTCCAAGCTTCCAACATCTTTACAAAATCAAAGAACCCTAATATAAAAGGGGAAACATCCATTACATCCAACAAGTTAGATTATCATTACTAATAAGCAAAAAAATTACATAATGATCATCATTTACATGGCCCAACAAAGCAAAGAAAAGTTAGTACAAAAAATTCCAATATCCTACCAAGGCAACCACTAATACTCCCCTTCAATTCCAAAAAATTTCAAAAGTTAGTACAAAAAGTTGGTATCTCATGACCTTCATCAATTTTGCACTTGATGTACCCGAAATTATAAACTCAAAAATTTCTAAATAAAAGAATATTAAAAATAAATACCAAAGACAGATTTTTGAGAGAAATAAGGCAAAAAAAAGAATAAAATATCTAAAACATTTGGTATAAAAAAATAGCTCTCGGTACAAATTTCACCTCATCATCGAGCACTCGACTCTAATTGACAACACAACTTAACACGACAAGAAAGCCAAGAAAGAGACACAAGCATCATCAATACCAACCAAGTATGTATCATGTTCAATTAAGGCGACAACGAAAATGAGAGATGCATTGTGACACTAAGGGCAAAACAAGTGTGTAAAGTTAAATGTTGGCAAAAAAGTCGCTAACAACCATAGGGCAAAGGTGGAAGACAAGAGAAAGAACAACTACGGCTCTCGGGTACAAATTTCACCTCATCATCGAGCACTCGACTCTAATTGACAACATAACTTAACACAACAAGAAAGCCAAAGAAAGTGACACAAGCATCAACAATACCAACCAAGTATGTATCATGTTCAATGAAGGCAAGAACAAAAATTAAGAGATGCATTGTGACACTAAGGGCAAAACAAGTGTGTAAAGTTAAATGTAGGCAAAAAAAGTCGCTAACAACCATAGGGCAAAGGTGGAAGACAAGGGAAAGAACAACTACAGACTCTCGTGTACAAATTTCACCTCATCATCGAGCACTCGACTCTAATTGACAACACAACTTAACACAACAAGAAAGCCAAAAAAGTGACACAAGCATCAACAATACCAAGCAAGTATGTATCATGTTCAATGAAGGCAAGAACAAAAATTTAGAGATGCATTGTGACACTAAGGGCAAAACAAGTTGTGTAAAGTTAAATGTAGGCAAAAAAAGTCGCTAACCATAGGACTCCAATTATCTTTGCGCAAGGGACATTAATTTATTAAGCAAAAGGATATTGAACAACTAAACCAAACCCAAAATACAAACCATCAACAATGGGCCAAAACAAAAACCAAAGAAACCACCATCACCAAAACAACCATCAATAATAGGCCAAAACAAAAACCAAAGAAACCACCAAGACCAAAAAGACCATCAACAATAGGCCAAAACAAAAACCAAGAACAAACCATCACCAAAACAACCATCAAGATAGGCCAAAACAAAAACCAAGAACAAACCATCACCAAAACAACCATCAACAATAAGCCAAAACAAAAACCAAAGAAACCACCATCACCAAAAAACCATGAAGGCATGAACCATCAAACAAAAACATCACGGTTTAAGGGATTGAATCATAATCAATATCAAAAGGCTCCGTATCCTTAACAACCTCAAGAGACTCCTCATCCTCATCCTTAGAATAACCAAATATCCAATTTTGGCAAGTCACTATAGCCTCAACATGATACAAAATAATTGATTCAATTTAGTATACATTTATAATTATTTTTACAAAATCTATGTTGAAAATGTCACATAAAAAAACAGTCACATTATGAATTAATTAATCAATTTAATATAAAAGAATTGGTTCAATTTAATATACAATCGGGGTTTAAGGTTTAGGGTTTTAGGGTTTAGGGTTAGGGTTAGGGTTAGGGTTAGGGTTAGGGTTTATGGTTTAGGGTTTAGGGTTTAGGGTTTAGGGTTTAGGGTTTAGGGTTTAGGGTTTAGGGTTTAGGGTTTAGGGTTTAGGGTTTAGGGTTTATGGTTTAGGGTTTAGGGTTTAGGGTTTAGGGTTTTATCCCCAACCCTAAACTCAAACCCTAAACAAAACCCTAAACTCTAGACCCTAAACAAAACCCTAAACTCAAACCCTAAACAAAACCCTAAGCTCTAGACCCTAAACAAAAACCCTAAACACAAACCCTAAACAATCAAACCCTAAACAGTCAAGCCCTAAATAGTCAAGCCCTAAATAGTCAAGCCCTAAACCCTAGTCAAGGCCTAAATTGTCAAGCCCTAAAGGCTAAACAAAGCTCAAAAGACTCGTCCAATATAAACAAGAACCCGAGAAAAAAGCCCAAAACTTGCACCCCGAAAAAAAGCCCAAAACTTGCACCCGAAAACAGGAACATACATGAACCGATGAAACGGAACTTATGAACCCGCAACGAGAACACAAACCCTAGATCATTTTATTATTTAACATAAATAAATTTTATTAATTTTATTATTCAATTTAAGTAAAAGTGTAAAATCCGAGGCTAGATTCTAGAACACAAACCCTAGATGATTTTATTATTCAGATCTCACATTTTCCGTACATAAATAAAAGGCAAAATAATACAAAAAAAGATAGAAAAAAAATCACTATGAAGAACCGAACTTGAAAAACAAGAGCAAACATGGCAAAAGATCCCAAAATAACCTAGATCTCGGACACAAAAAAAAACA
This sequence comes from Beta corolliflora, assembly GCA_947648045.1. Taxonomy (NCBI): domain Eukaryota; kingdom Viridiplantae; phylum Streptophyta; class Magnoliopsida; order Caryophyllales; family Amaranthaceae; genus Beta; species Beta corolliflora. Next base: position 59,765 of record CANSZD010001833.1, on the reverse strand, counting down.
AGTAAAGTTCAAAAAAAAAGTATAGATATCGGATCTCACATAGTAACATACTCACATTCATAATTTCACATTAAATTATAATTATGATTTATGAAGTTCCGTGTCCGATTTTAAGGCAAAATAAAAGGCAAACATGGCTTTCTAACATACAAAGGCAAATTCGGATCTCACATTTTCCGTATATAAATAAAAGGCAAAATAATACAAAAAAAGATACAAAAAAATCACTATGAACAACCGAACTTGAAAAACAAGAGCAAACATGGCAAAAGATCACAAAATAATCTAGTTCGGACACAAAAAAAACTTAAAAACATACAAAAAGTAAAATAGTAAAAAAGCGAACTTTACTGAAATAGCAAACATGGAAAAAAAATCTCACAATCTAGATCTCACATATTCCGTAAAAAACGAAATAGCAAACATGGAAAAATAATCCCAAAATAATCTAGATCCGGACAAAAAAAACAAGTAAAGGTAAAAAAAAATATAGATCTCAAACAAATGTCACATGATATTCAAAAAATAGTATAGATATCGGATCTCACATAAAAAAACTTTAAAACATAGCCACATACTCACAATCTCACATATTCCATATAAAAATAAAAAGTAAAATAATACAAAAAAAAGATACAAAAATAAATCACTACGAAGAACCGAAGTTGAAAAAAGTAAGAAACATGGAAAAAAGATCCCAAAATAATCTAGATCCTGGACAAAAACAACAAGTAAAGTTAAAAAAAAGTATAGATCTCAAACACATGTCACATGATATTCGAAAATAGTATAGATATCGGATCCGTAACATACTCACATTCACAATTTCAAGTAAAATAATAAAAAAATCAAGATCTTCAAAAAAAAAACAAGTAAAATTAAAAACAAACATCATATTCCAAGAATCGCAAACCTGGACCAAAGATATATTCCCACAATCACATGCAAGGGCGGATCTTCCTAAATCTAAAAAAAAAAAAAGGAAAACGAGAACTCTAGGAAAAAGAAAACTTACCCGGTGGTTGCGACATAATTTTTTGAAGAATAAATTTGCGTTTTTTTTTTTTTTGCTTTATTTTGCTTCTTCTTGGACGAAAGCTTTGTTTTTTATGATCTTCACTTCTTAACAACTTTTCAAAGAATCGGCCCCTTAAGTCTTCAACCCTTCCCGAGCCGTGTGAAACCCGAATAAGAGAGATTATTACCCCAATCTACAATTTGCAAATAAAGAGTGAAACCGTAATAAGAGAGAGGAGGAGAGACGAGAGAAAAGAAAAGAAAATGAAGAAAATGAGAGATTAGATCCGAATTCGAGGAAGTGAGGAAGTGAGAGGATGAGTCATGAGAGAAAAACTCAAAAACCTAATTCGAGAGAAAAGCCGGAATGAGAGAGAAATGAAGTGAGGAAATGAGCGTGTGACCTAGAAAATTAGGTTTATATACCAAGGGGCATTAGGGGGAGGTTTAGGGTTAGATCAAGGGTTGAGATTTATTAATTTATGGTTAGATCAACGGTTGAGGTTTAGGGTTAGATCAAAGGTTGAGATTTAACCATTGTTTGAATGAGTGGGTAAGATTAATTTTTGTAAGTTCATTTAGGGTTTTTAGTAAAGATTTCCGATTTTAGATTTCATTTAGACTAGAGTTCATTTAAATTTCATTTATAGTTCTTTTAGACATTTAGTATTAATTTGTAAATTTGTTTAGTAATACTAATTACTAATTATTAATATTATAAATTAATAAAATTACAAACTTTAGAAATTTAATTACTATTTTTAATTATGAACAAGATCATTAATGTAAAAATAATTATGAATGAGGTTTACTAACCTGTTTTAATAATTCCTACTTACTTTAAAAGTTCAATGAATAATGATGTAATTGTATTGATGACGAAAGTTTGTGAAACAATGAAAGTTTAAATTATTAATTGTTAAGTATGAAATGCATTAATGTGTGATTATTTAAGTAATGAAATAGACGGATTTATAGTATGCTTTGATTATTGTTAAAACGTGTAATAACATCGATGATCAATCGTATGATCATTTGATGGTTTTGACTTTTGATTAATGTCGAAGACAATCAATCTTAATATCTTATGATCAATTTGATTTATGTCGCTAAGCTAACTAACAAACTGTTTAAGTTTAATAGTCTATTGACTCTAATATTATAAGTTTATAATCAATAATCCTTATGGTTGTTACTTGTTACATGTTAGTTGTTACTTGTTACTTGAATACTTATGCAATCATCAATAAGAATAACTAAATAAGTGAATAACTAATAGAGTAATAGGCGATACTTAGGCAATAGGCCAACTTTATGATCATTTGATTTATGTCAACCTTAACAAACTTAACCGAACGAAATTCGATCAATGTTTCATCCTCTACTTGATACAATGACATGATTATTATTTCATATTGATTATAGACCATGATCTACTTTCATAGCTTCAATATTTCATCTTCATCCTTTAGTGATATAGTGTATGATTATGTATAATCTTCTGAACGATCATATGACATATTCGATTAAGTGATTAACATTGATGATTGTTACTTGTTGAGTTGTTCCATGATCGATGAAAAGTCGAACAATTTTATAATTACAAATTAATTAAGATGCTTTCATTAATGTTTTAACGTCAACCTAATTCTTTAATTCTAACTCTTTTTGTTGCTATATAGTAACCGATTCGTATTTCGACAAAAGAGTAAGTAAGTCACTAACTAACAAAATGTTTAAGTTTAATAGTTTATTAACCCTAACACTATAAGTCTATTATCTATAACTCTATAATCAATAATCCTTATGGTCGTTTGTTGTTAGTCGTTACTTGTTACTTGTTATATGTTAGTTGTTACTTGTTACTTGAATACATATGCAATCATGAATAAGAATAACTAAATAACTGAATAACTAATGAGCGATACTTACTAGTTACTACTTAGTAACTTAGTCAATAGGCCAATTGCCAATAGCCAATAATGGTGAATGACCCAATAATATAAGTATAATTTATAAGTCTTATTGTAGTAACATTTCAAATTAATAATAATAATATAAGTATCAAACTATTAATGATTCAATGTATTATTAAAAAATTAACAATTACCCAACCACAATTCACAATATCGGTATAATTACGCATTACTATAATATACCACTATAAGTATAAAGTATAATGACTATAATAGTATAATCTATACCACAATATCATAATACGCCACGGAGCCGCCGGTTCGATATTTAGTCGTTCCAAGAACCAAGTCGGCAAGTCCCACCGAGATCCGATTTTTGTCGACCCAACTCGAAATCCGATTTATTCTGACCCAAGTCCCAAGTCATTCCGATAGTCGATTTGTTGAACACTCAATTAATTCTGAAGGTCGATTTATTCTGACGCAATTCATTCCCATATCGATTTCTTCCGACCCAAGTTATTCCGATATCGATTTCTTTCGACCCAAGTAACCCGAAAGCCAATTTCTTCCAACCCAAGTAATTCGAAAGCCGCATTATTCCTACCCAACTTATTCCGATATCGATTTCTTCCGACCCAAGTAACCCGAAAGCCGATTTCTTCCAACCTTAGTAATTCCGAAGTCGAATTATTCCGACCAAAGTTATTCCGATATCGATTCCGACCCAAGTAACCCGAAAACCAATTTCTTCCGACCCAAGTCATTCCGAAACCCGATTTCTTCCGACCCAAGTTATTCCGATATCGATTTCTTCCGACCCAAGTAACCCGAAAGCCGTTTTCTTCCGACCCAAGTCATTCGAAACCCGATTTCTTCCGACCCAAGTTATTCCGATATCTATTTCTTCCGACCCAAGTAACCCGAAAGCCGATTTCTTCCGACCCAAGTCATTCCGAAACCCGATTTCTTCCGACCCAAGTCATTCCGAAAGCCGATTTCTTCCGACCCAAGTCATTCCGAAAGCCGATTTCGACCGACTTCACCTTATTCCATTCCGACCCAAATTCACCCAACCCAGATATCGGCGACCCGGCCTCACCCGACCCATTTCCGACCCGGTTCGAGATCCTCTCACCCGGTTTCACCCGACCCAAGTTCACCCGACCCACCCAGTTCCGACCCATGACACGGTGTCACCCAGATTATTCCGACCCAAATCATTCCGACCCAGCCTGGGTCAACCCAAACCCAGCCAGTGACCCAGATTGACACCTCTATATTAAGATATAAATTAAAATAGATCTAACAAAATTTCAATTAATGATAATTTTTTTCTTATATACTCATAATAGTTGATTGTCAAACTTTTCAACTTTGACATATGATTATAGACAACAAGAATTTGATGGGGCATATAGAGAATACTATAAAGTCGTTATAATTTGTATATTTATTTGTTATATTAAAAGAGTATGACATGATCATACCCTAAGTACGGAGTAATATTTTATCCCCTAGAAAAAGTACTAATATTTTGAAACTTATGCGACTAATAGGGAACAAAGTCGCTCAAATTATGGTGAGAATCATACCAAGCTCATGATTAACGTCTTGCGGTTCATCATGTTGATCATGAAAATTACCCCACCATGCATGTATATATACTTCTATAAACATTTTAGTATTTTACTCTGATATAATTCAGTTCATTTTCCTTTAGTGCAATTAGTTCATGAAACCGATGTTTTTGGACCACACCTTACCCAAATATGCAAATTTACGCTGCATAATCTATGCAATCTTATAGTACTATAGTACTTCCTATTACACCCCTTAGATGTAATATTTGATTTTTTTTCTTAGGCCCTGTTCTTTTGAACTTATTTTGGCTGAATTGAACTGAACTTATTTTATTTTTGCTGAACTGAACTTATTTTTACTTATTTTTGCTGAACTAAACTGTATTAACATAATATTATCAATACTTATTATTATTATTTTATTATTTTATAATAATAAATTATAAATAATAAATGATAAATAATAAATAATTATAATAAATAGTAATTAATAAATAATAAATAGTAAATAATAAATAATAAATAATAAATAATAAATAATAAATAATAAATAATAAATAATAAATAATAAATAATAAATAATAAATAATAAATAATAAATAATAAATAATAAATAATAAATAATAAATAATAAATAATAAATAATAAATAATAAATAATAAATAATAATAATAAATAATAAATAATAATAATAATAATAATAATAATAAATAATAAATAATACATAATAATAAATAATACTTCCTCCGTATCAAATTAAACGCAACAATTCAAAGGACCCGGACTCCTAGGCAAAATTTCTTAGGGAGAGATTAATAGAAAGTGTTAGCGTGTGGGTATGTTAATAAGGAGAGAGAAAGTGGGCACCAAAATTAAAAATGAGGGAAAAGGGGCGGCAGTTTGGGGGGGTGGGGGGGACCATGCAAAAAATGTGGGACTCTATTTTTGGCTCCAAACTAATCCGCTCCAAAAGTTCACTTTTTGGAGCCAAAACCTTGCCATTAAATAGCCAATTGTTCACACAAAAAGGATCATAAACAACCAATTAGAACCGAGAGAAGATCTTTCTCTCTCCTCTTCTTCTCCAACCTTAAACTATTCCATTGTTTAACAAAAAAACCCACCATTTACACGGGGCACTTGCACACACAAAGACCAAATTAGTTTAACATTTCCACATCGCTTTGTACAAAAAAAATAACCCAAAAAAATCGATTAGTGCATCTTCAAGTCAGCATGGAGGATGGAGAAGTTGATGATCCAAATTTCTTCTCTATTGAGCGACTATTGTGGGAAGATTTCCAACTACAAGAAGACATAGAAGATGAGGAAGAAGAAATAGCACATGAAGAAGCACAACTTGAAGCAATAATTACAAGGCACAAATCAAATCTCACTCTAGCACAAAGAAGACTAATTGTAGATAATCTACTTCTAAATGAGAATGATGGAGATTTGAAATGGGGGTTTCAAAGCAAACTTGCAAGGGAAGTAGGTGTCCATAAGAGTACTATAAATAGAATCTACAAAGATGCAATGAAACAAAGATCAGAAGGTCATGCAATAGATGTTATACACAAGAGATATGGTAGATGTGGGAGGAAACCTAAGCACTACAGTGATGACTTTTTACAATCTGTGCCCCTGCATCTTAGAACCACAATTAGGAGTTTTGCAGGTGCACTGAAAACCCCTCATTTCACTGTTTACAGGTTGTTGAAAAAGGGTAAATTAAGGTCTCACACATCAAGTACCCACCCAAGAGTCACAGAAGCACACAAGTTGACAAGAATGAAGTGGGTTTTAGGCCATATTTATCCTCCTACACCTACAACAAATCCAATCTTCATGGACATGCAAAATGTGATACATATTGATGAGAAATGGTTCTACTTAAACCCTGGAATGAGGAGATTTTATCTCTTACCTTTTGAGGATGACCCATATAGGTGTTGTCAATCAAAGAGGTGTAGGATTAAAATCATGTTCATGGGTGTTATTGGGAGGCCATTTTATGACTCACATGGAATTGAAATTCATGATGGCAAGTATGGAATCTACCCTTTTGTTCATTATGTCAGAGCAAAGAAAAGAAGTTGCAACAGAGAAGCAGAGACTATTGAAACAAAGCCAGTTGAGTCTGTCACAAAAGAAGTCATCAGAAGAATGCTTATTGACAATGTCATACCAAGCATTATGCACAACTGGCCTGCCTATTTACCAAGAAACATTCAATTGCAGCAAGATAATGCTAGACCACACATATCAGATGATGATATGGAATTCAAAGCAGCTGCAACACAGAATGGGTTCAACATACAACTGGTAAATCAACCACCCCAATCCCCTGATCTCAACTTGTTAGATTTATGTTTATTTAGGGCTCTTCAATCACTTCAAAATCAATCATTTCCACAAAATGTAGATGAGCTAATAACAAGAGTTCAAGATGCTTATGACTTCTATGACACACAAAAGATTAAGTTTGCATGGTTACAGTTACAATATGTTATGACTGAGATTTTGAAAGACAAAGGGGGTAACAATTACAAGAATCCTCATCATGGAAAAGCACATTTACAGAGAATTGGGAAATTGCCAGAGAATGTTGAGGTGGAACAATCACTACTTGATGAGGCAGTTAACTACCTTAATGAAAGGGAGGTTCCTATAGTTTCTAATGTGCACTACTTCAATGAGGGGGAGGAAGTGGATGCAGATTAGGTAACTTGAACATTGGTGCAAGTAATGATGACTGCTACACCTAACCAGAGACTAAGTATAAGGAGGAACATGATGATATTTTTTGTGTATTGATAATTTTTTGTGTATAAGGGACATGAACAAGTTACGTTATGTGTCTTTTGTCTAAATATGTAAGTGATGAGGCGATCATGTAATGTAATGCATCTTTTGAAGTTAATGGTAATTAAGTTTCCCTTGTTATGTGTAGTTAAATTTTATGTTCCACCGAGATCGGGGTAATGGAAACTCTCCATACCGATTGTATATGGCGAACAAAACATTTAACCTGGGTTTGAACATCATTTGACTTCTTTAATGCATCAGGGATTAACATAATCATCATGACATGACCCATGCTTGATACCTCAACAAGTTGAAGCACAAAGTGCATTCAAACTTGGAGCCCAGAGCATGGGTAATGTGCTATGTTGAGTCCTTTCATCATTTGCATTAATTTGTGACAATTATCTCTCACATATGTTCATTTCAATCAACGAAGCAACCAAGCAACAAAGGGACAGTTTTGGCCAAGCAATCAACCAACCAACCAACAAAAATGCCAACTTCTTCCAGCAAAATCCACATTCCAATTACACAAAGCCTCACAGTTACCCAAGAGTCCAAATTCCAATTCAGAGGCATGAACACAATTTCTTTATGCAACATCAGAGGGGACTAATTTCAACATCATAATCACAAAAATTTTTCACTAAGCATCATAACAGGGGACTAATACCAGAGATTGCTACATCATAATCAGAATTCATCACAACAGATTGCTACATCATAATCACAATTCATGACAAGGCACCCAAAATGCATAATCACATAGTAAATTGAAAGCGAATAGAGAAGATAACAAAACCTCAGGAACTCTTTTGAGTTCCTTTGCGCAACAATAGGAATGCATGCTCTGATGGATCCAAATCCTCCCCTTCATGATAGGGACTCATGGGGATTTCAGGACCTTCATCATCGAGGACCTCATCGTAGTGCTCATAAACCTTGAACAGACGCATGGTCCCATCATCATCCTCCATGAACATATCATGGTAAGTTCCCCCTCTTCATCTTCACTTTCCTAGACACACATCACCTCCTCACAAGAACTCCCTTGTTTTTCTTCCTCTTCACTGTCAACCTCCATCTTCACCTCATGCATCTTCTTTTTCCCCTTTGTTTGGGGTGCAAAATTTTCCTTACAACCCACCGCCTTTAATGCGCACACTATGGGGTTTGCCCTAATTTTTTCTCTCTCCTCCTCAGAATTTGGTTCACAGATTTTCACCCCCTTTCCCTGAGATCTTCTTGTAGAAACCCTAGATCTAGGTTTAGGGATATGGGACTTACCAGTGGGGGTCTCAAAGAACAACTTCTTCTGCGCCAATTTGGTTTCCTCCTCTTTCTCTGCAATTTTCATGACTTTCTCTAATGCTTTTAGTGATTTTTTGCTTAGACAACTCGAAGCTTCGCCGGAATAAAAAAGTTTCCATGCATAAGGAGATCCGTCGGCAATTGAATTTGCAAGATCTCTGCAAATTATCATTTCCTCTTGCGTTTTCGCAGCAAAAGCTGCATCATTTAGTGGTTGCGTGTTCACCATTGACGAATTTTGGTGAGAAGATGATGAGAGAGAAGAACTATAAGAGAGAGAGAAGAAGATCCAGAGACAGAGAGAAGAGGAGGAGTGAGAAGAGGAAGAGTTAGAATCGGTTGAGGAGAGAGAGTAAATTAGGGTTCTGGGTTGGGGGGGGTTTTGATGAACATTTATGATCAGTTTCAATTTGATCATAAATGTTGGTTGGTATTTGAATATTGAATAAATAATAAATAATAAATAATAAATAATAAATAATAAATAATAAATAATAAATAATAAATAATAAATAATAAATAATAATAATAATAAATAATAAATAATAAATAATAATAATAATAATAATAATAATAAATAATAATAATAATAATAATAAATAATAATAATAATAAATAATAATAATAACAATAATAATAAATAATAAATAATAATAAATAATAGTAATAAATAATAATAAATAATAGTAATAAATAATAATAAATAATAATAAATAATAAAAATAATAAAAATAATAAAAATAAATAATAATATTAATAAATAATAAATAATAAATAACACATAATAATAATAATAATAGTAATAATAATAATAATAATAATAATAGATAATAAATAATAAATAATAAATAATAAATAATAAATAATAAATAATAAATAATAAATAATAAATAATAAATAATAAATAATAAATAATAAATAATAAATAATAAATAATAAATAATAAATAATAAATAATAAATAATAAATAATAAATAATAAATAATAATTAATAATTAATAAATAATAAATAATAATAATAATAATAATAAATAATAAATAATAATAATAATAATAATAAATAATAATATAATAATAATAATAATAATAATAATAATAATAAATAATAATAATAAATAATAAATAATAAATAATAAATAATAGTAATAAATAATAAATAATAAATAATAAATAATAAATAATAAATAATAAATAATAAATAATAAATAATAAATAATAAATAATAAATAATAAATAATAAATAACACATAATAATAATAAATAATAAATAATAAAAAATAAATAATAAATAATAAATAATAAATAATAAATGAAAATAATAAATAATAAATAATAATAATAATAATAATAATTAATAAATAATAAATACTAAATAAAAAATAAAAAATTAATAAATAATAAATAATAAATAATAAATAATAAATAACACATAATAATAATAATAATAATAATAATAATAATAAATAATAAATAATAAATAATAAATAATAAACAATAAATAATAATTAATGAATAATAATTAATAAATAATAAATAATAAATAATAAATAATAAATAAATAATAAATAATAAATAATAAATAATAAATAATAAATAATAAATAATAAATAATAAAATAAATAATAAATAATAAATAATAAATAACACATAATAATAATAAATAATAAATAATAAAAAATAAAAAATAAATAATAAATGATAAATAATAAATAATAAATAATAAATAATAATAATAATATTAATAATTAATAAATAATATATACTAAATAATAAATAAAAAATTAATAAATAATAAATAATAAATAACACATAATAATAATAATAATAAATAATAAATAATAAATAATAAATAATAAATAATAAATAATAAATAATAAATAATAAATAATAAATAATAAATAATAAATAATAAATAATAAATAATAAATAATAAATAATAAATAATAAATAATAAATAATAAATAATAAATAATAAATAATAAATAATAAATAATAAATAATAAATAATAAATAATAAATAATAAATAATAATTAATAAATAATAAATAATAAATAATAAATAATAAATAATAATAATAAATAATAATAATAAATAATAATAAATAATAATAATAATAAATAATAAATAATAAATAATATATAATTAATAATAAATAATATATAATAAATAATAAATAATAATAATAAATAATAATAATAATAAATAATAATAAATAATAATAATAATATTAAATAATAATAATAATAAATAATAAATAAATTATAAATTATAAATTATAAATTATAAATTATAAATTATAAATAATAAATAATAAATAATAAATAATAAATAATAAATAATAAATAATTAATAATAAATAATTAATAATAAATAATTAATAATAAATAATAAATAATAAATAATAAATAATAAATAATAAATAATAAATAATAAATAATAATAATAATAATAATAATAATTAATAAATAATAAATACTAAATAAAAAATAAAAAATAAAAAATACAAATTCATCGCTATTATAATTATAATATTAATAATAATAATAATATTAATAGTAATATTGAAAACAAAAATAATAATTACAAAATTAGACAAGACTGAACTTATTTTTGCTGAACTGAACTTATTTTTACTTATTTTTGCTGAACTGAACTTATTTTTACTTATTTTTACTGAAAATAAGTCCAAAAGAACAGGGCCTTAATCCACTCATTAAAAAGACAAATATATATTACATCCGAAAAAATAGAGGAAGTACTTGATAAGTGCATATTCTAACATCATTTAGTTGCATATTAGGGTGCATTTTCATGTAGTATTAGAGCATTTACTTGCATTTATGCATATTTAGGTCCATTTTCGTAAGCTACGATGCTTTCACGGGTTGTTTGGTCTTTTGATGTAATCTCAGGTACTTTAGACTCCTATTTGAGGACATGATGATTTAGGCGCGTAGATGACCTTCAAAACGATATATCATGTGCCCAAAACGGATTTAAAGTGAAGAAGATACACATGACTTTGTGTACTTGTGCGAAATATGACACCTCTTCACCATTTCACTCGTAACTTTTGACTCAAGAATGATAATGAGGTAATTCCAATTGGGTTGAAAACTAGACTTCAAGAGCTTTCCAACGATATATTGCATGTGTGAAACAAAGCTCTGGATCAAAAGTTATAGCTGTTCAAAGTTGAGCTGAAGCCACTGTCTCGACCGCACGCCCGTGCGGATATCTGCTCGGCCGTGCAACCTGAAATCAAAAGTCACTAAAGCTTCTGCCTTGCTCGCACGACCGAGCGAGATTTCGCTCGACCGTGCATGACCCTGCACGCCCGTGCAATATGTTGCTTGCCCGTGCAACCTGTTGTAATGTCGTATCTTCCGCGTGACCTAGCTTATGTCGGTTTATGTTAATCTTAGCATATAAATAGGACTTTAACCCTTATTTTCAAGGGGAGTTTTTGGGAGCTTAGATATTATATCATCATAATTAGTTTATACTTAGGGTTTTTAGAGAGAGAAGTTAGAGAGAGAAACTTGTAGATCTCCATTGTTCTTCAAGACTCCACCTTCCTCCCATTAATTCAAGTATCTCTTTTCTTCTTCTTTTCTCCTTGTTTTATATTATGATGTTTTATTATTCTTCTCTATTTTCTTTATTTATTTCAATTATGCTTACATAGTTTTGTAATCTATGGTTAAGTTGAACCCTAGTGTGAATTAATTCATGATTATTTCTTTAAATTCCCAAACTAATTGTTGAATTGTTCTTGCTTAATTGATTGTGCATATTTCAATACTAGATTAGGGATAATTAGTATTGTTATGATTCCTTTGTCTTGATCACAACGGGAGTTGGGTTTTGACGGATTTGAATATTTCAATTAAGGACATGAAGTTCTCCACGGGAGTAGGTAGAATGGATTGTTAGGAAGTTAGAGTGTCGCATTTAATGTCTTTAATTTGCATGATTCCACGGGAGTAGGCTTGAGTGCATATTAGAGAAGCCATAGATACTCGGGAGAAGTTTATGGTATTTTATAGGGTGTACTTTTCCTTGTGAACATTTAATAGACTAGTTTGGGGTAGAAATTATTATTGACTAATTCATGCTAGTGTGGATACTTAACAATAGAGTCTTTTATTTATAGATTGATTAGTATAGTTTATTCCACCATTATTCTTGATATTAATTTCCTTTAGTCTTACCATTATTTAAGGGCTAATCATAGAACAACTTTCTCTCTGTGGAATCGACTCTGACTTACCCTACTACATAGTTAGGAGGATTAGTTAGGTTATTTATTTTTGTTAGGTGCGCGACACGCCTATCAGTACTCTTTTGTACCTCATGAAGTTACTGTAATTTTTTTTTATCTATAATTTCCCCTGCTTAAACAAAACCCTAGCCTCCTCTTCTCCCCTCTCTCCTCTTCCTTCTCAAAAAACCCTAATCCTTCTCTTCTAGTTTGGGGCTGCCATCATCATTTCGATGGTGGTAAGCCCCCAATTCTTCTTTTTCTTCTAGTTTTCATTGTTTTTGTTATTAATAATCTTCCATTCTCTCTCTTTTTGAGAGTTTTCTACCCAATTTTTGATCCAGGAGCAAGTGCAAGTGATTCAACTGAAGATGGGGTTCAAGAATTGATGCTAAACAAGGGTGAAATGGAGGGTGTACGTTGCTTTGGTTTTCATAAACTTGGAAGAAATGAAGGTCATTGTTGCATTTCCTTGATAGGCGTCCAAGGGTTGGAGTAGAGTTGGTGTTTTGTGTTTATGGCATCTCCTAGTTCTGTTAGGAGTGATAGGTTTTCCTAGTTTTGGTAGGAATAGTGTTTAATTACATTTCCTAGTTGGATTAGGAAAGGTAGTTGGTTATACTCCTAGTTCTGTTAGGAGTTAAATGTGACTAATCCTTGTTGGATTAGGAGTCTTTATTATGTCGGTTTGTTTAGTAATTTCCGAGTCATTCTAGTGTTGGAACTAGATTAGGAGTCATAGGATATAAGCATGTTGGACGTGTGGAGTAATCTGGATAGAAATCGGATTAGTAGTAGTAGTTCTAATTCGAATAGAACTCGGATTAGTAGTAGTATAAATATGCTGTTATTTCATTAATGAAAGATAGATTTGATTTTGTTAAAACACTTGTTATTACTCTTGCTAATTCGTGTGAATTGGAGAGCAAATAGACCGTGAATTTGGGAGTTCAAAGCTGCAAAGTCACACCACGTTTGAGAGTTTTGAGAGTATTCTTGCGACAATCAAACACAAATCATTAGTTTAAGTTAAGAGGGCTTCTTTTCCTAAACTAACATAGTCAAAAGTGATTAAGAGGGATTCTTTCTTGCTGGAGACATATCCATCTTGTTGGTTAATCAAGTCATAAACGACTGTGTCGTCGCCTTGTTGAATCAATATAGATCAAGTTTGGTATCAGAGCTACGGTCACTGTGACGGCGCGTGAGGGCGCGTGACACATCAGAATTTGGATATTTTTGGTTCTGTGTGTAGCCAACATACAAGACTACGTGGTGTCAAAATTTCAGCTCGTTCCGAGCAGTAACGAAGTCGCAGCGAAACAAACAATCGAGCGCAATCATGGGAACCAGTGAAGAGGATGCGCGAAGAGACCGGATGCTAGATGCTCTAGCAAACCAAAACAACTCCATTCAAGCAGCCTTAGAACGACTTAGATGGGAGGTCATGACAAGGAGACCACCTGATGATCCTAGACACCAAAAGGATGATGATAGGGGCATGAAAATAGAGGTGCCTGATTTTGATGGAAAGTTGGACGTCGAAGGTTACTTGGAGTGGGAACGATCCTTGGAGAGATTCTTCGAATACAAGGATACACCTGAAGAGAAGAAGCTCAAAATTGCCGTGCTTAAACTCACCAAGAACGCAGCCCTATGGTATGAGGGGTTGAAGAGAAAAAAGGCACGCCAAGGAAAAAAGATAGAAAGTTGGGAAGAACTCAAACGAAAACTACAAAAACGGTATGTTCCTACAACCTATCAACAAGAAAACTACATAAAGTTTGCAACTTTGAAGCAAGGGTTGATGAGCGTGAGGGACTATTTAGGAGAGTTTGAACGCCTTTCAGTGGTGTGTGATATTGAAGAAAGGGAGGACCAAAAGTTGGCTAGATTCATGGGGGGTTTAGACCAAGAAATTGCTGACAAGGTAGAACTACAACCCTACTTGTCTTTTGAAGAAACATGTAAACTAGCCATGAGGGTTGAAAAACAAAGGAAACCTCGAACCACCAAAGCATACGCCAAGCCTTTTGTTGCTTTTAAGGCTGACCCTACTACCCCTACTTCGACGAAAGAAGGTAGTAATGATTGGAGACTAGAGAACGACAAACAAAGAGGCAAGGAGAAGGTGGGCAGCAAGGAGGTCGACAAAGTCAAGTGCTTTAAGTGTCAAGGCTATGGACACTATAAGGCCAATTGTCCTACTGCAAGGATTATGACTATGCGAGACATAGAGGAGATTGAGGAGCTCGAGAAGATAGCATTGATGGCTAGGGAAAAAGATGGGGAGGAGGAAGAGGATATATGCAATCCAGAAAGTGATGACGAGGAGCATATACTAGTCCTTCGAGCACTACATGCTACTATTGCCCCGGAGAATGAAGAGCAAAGGGAAACCATCTTCCACACTAAGTGTAGAGTGAAGGATAAGGTGTGTAGCTTGATCATAGATGGGGGAAGTTGTGCAAACGTAGCCTCGACAGCATTGGTGGAAAGACTACAATTACCCACAACCAAGCACCCTAGACCTTATAGATTGAAGTGGCTTGATGACGAAAACGAGGTAAGGGTGAAGAGAAGGGTGTTAATTGCTTTTTCTATTGGAAACTACCAAGATGAGATTGCGTGTGATGTGGTACCAATGAGTGCGTGCCATATACTTTTGGGAAGACCTTGGCAGTTTGATAGGGGGGTTACGCATGATGGAAAAAGGAACGTGTACAAATTCTCGATGGATGGAAAGTTGAAGACTTTACTACCATTACCACCATCTAAGATAGCCAAGCCTCAACCAAATTCACCTAAGGCAGCCTTGTGCATGAGGGGAAAGGAGTTTGAGAAAGAGATGTTGGAGGAGAATGTAGTGTTCATGTTGATGCCCAAAGAAGTAAGCGAGCCTAGGGAGGAAGGTGATCCGGAATTGCAGCGTTTGTTGGACGAATTTGGAGATGTTTTTCCTAGTGATTTGCCACCGGGATTACCACCTATGAGAGGGATTGAGCATCAAATAGATTTAGTTCCGGGGCGTGATACCTAATAAACCACCATATAGGAGTAACCCCGAGGAAACTAGAGAGCTCCAACGCCAAATTGATGAACTTATGGAGAGAGGTTATGTGCGTGAGAGTATGAGTCCTTGTGCGGTACCGACCTTATTAGTATCAAAGAAGGATGGAACTTGGCGAATGTGCATAGATAGCGAGTCGTTAATAATATCACCATCAAGTATCGGTTTCCTATACCAAGGTTGGATGATATGTTAGATGAATTGTGTGGTTCTCAGTTGTTTTCAAAGATTGATCTAAGAAGTGGGTACCATCAAATTAGGATGCGTGAGGGAGATGAATGGAAGACAGCCTTCAAGACAAAGCATGGTTTGTTTGAATGGTTAGTTATGCCCTTTGGTTTGACAAACGCCCCTAGTACATTCATGCGACTAATGAATGACGTTTTGAGGCCTTTTCTTGGCAAATTCATTGTGGTTTACTTAGATGATATCCTCGTCTATAGTGAGACCAAGGAGGCGCATTTGCAACACCTACGCCAATTATTCCAAGTTTTAAGAAGCAAGCAATTGTATGGAAAATTGGAGAAGTGTGCGTTCATGCAAGAAGAACTAGGGTTCCTAGGATACATTGTATCTAAGGATGGAATCAAGGTGGATCCAAGTAAAATTGAAGCAATATCAACGTGGCCAATTCCAAAGACAGTGACGGAGGTACGTTCTTTTCATGGCTTAGCTTCATTTTATAGGAGGTTCATCAAGAATTTTAGCACTCTTATGAGCTCTATTACCGAATGCACCAAGCAAGGGAAGTTTGAGTGGACTAATGAAGCACAACAAGCATTCGAACTAGTAAAGGATAAGATGTGCAATGCACCAATTTTGGCCCTACCAGATTTCTCTAAACCCTTTGAGGTTGAGTGTGATGCAAGTGGGACGGGAATTGGGGCAGTTTTGATTCAAGGAGGAAGGCCTATAGCATATTTTAGTGAGAAGTTGGGGGGAGGTAAACTGAATTACTCCACGTATGACAAAGAATTCTATGCTATGGTACGTGGCTTAGATCATTGGAGCCACTATTTGAGACCTCAATCATTTGTTTTACATTCTGATCATGAGTCATTGAGGTACATCCACGGCCAACACAAGCTAAATACACGACACGCTAAGTGGGTTGAGTTCTTGCAATCATTTACTTTTGTGTCAAAGTATAAGGCAGGGAAGGCTAATGTAGTGGCGGATGCACTTTCTAGGAGACATGTTCTTTTGGGCGTGGTTAGTACTAAACTTTTGGGGTTTGATTTGCTTAAAGAGTACTATGCTACGGATGTGGATTTTGGAGAGTTGTATGCAGCGTGTGAGAAGGGATCTCATGGGCATTATTCACGTGAGCAAGGTTTTCTTTTCAAAGGGAATAAGTTGTGTGTTCCAAATTGTTCTGTGAGAGACTTGTTGGTTAGGGAAGCTCATGGGGGAGGTATAGCTGGTCACTTTGGGATGAACAAAACGTTGGAATTAGTCCAAGAGCATTTCTTTTGGCCTAAGATGGTAGGTAGTGTCCAAGCTGTGGTTGCTAGGTGTGGGACTTGTCAACGAGCCAAGAGTACATTTCATAAGGGACTATACACGCCCTTACCTGTTCCGGAGAGGCCTTGGGCAGATGTGAGCATGG
This sequence comes from Beta corolliflora, assembly GCA_947648045.1. NCBI lineage: Eukaryota > Viridiplantae > Streptophyta > Magnoliopsida > Caryophyllales > Amaranthaceae > Beta > Beta corolliflora. The sequence continues at coordinate 42,186 of CANSZD010001833.1, read as the reverse complement.
ATTTCATAGTTGCTCTACCTCGAACTCAAAGGCAACGAGATGCTATCATGGTTGTTGTTGATCGTTTTAGTAAGATGGCACATTTTATTCCTTGCAACAAGACTGATGATGCATCACATGTGGCAACTTTGTATTTTCGAGCGATTGTTAGATTGCATGGTGTACCTCGTACAATTGTCTCGGATAGGGATAGCAAGTTTTTGAGCTACTTTTGGAAGACCTTGTGGAGGTTGTTGGGTAAATTGCTTTTTAGCACCTCCCACCATCCACAAACTGATGGGCAAACTGAGGTAACAAATCGAACTTTAGGCTCATTGCTTCGAGGGTTGGTGAGTAAAACAGGTAAGGATTGGGATAATAAGCTTTGTCATGCGGAATTTGCGTACAATAGAACGCCTACATATGCCACAAAACATTCACCGTTTGAGGTTGTGTATGGTATTAATCCATATTTGCCGTAGACTTGGTTGAAATTCTAAAGCAAGATTATGTGCATGGGGGCCTTGGCAAACAAGTCTGCTTTGTTCTTATGAAGCTCCATCATCAAATTAAAGCACGAATTGAGAAGGTTAATGAGCAATATAAGAACAAAGCAAACAAGGGTCGTAAACCTAGGGTGTTCGAACCAGGAGATCTTGTGTGGGTGCATCTTAGGAAGGAGCGTTTTCCCAGAAAACGCAAGCACAAGCTCATGCCACGAGCTGAAGGTCCTTACCAAATATTGGAGAAATATGGTGATAATGCCTACAAGGTGGACCTTCAAGGGGAACATGGCGTGGCTGCTACTTTCAACATTGGAGATTTGACGCCTTATTTGGATGATGAGCAAGTACAAGAATTGAGGACAATTCCTTTTGAAGAAGGGGAGGATGATCCAGGAGCAAGTACAAGTGATTCAACTGAAGATGGAGTTCAAGAATTGATGCTAAACAAGGGTGAAATGGAGGGTGTACGTTGCTTTGGTTTTCATAAACTTGGAAGAAATGAAGGTCATTGTTGCATTTCCTTGATAGGCGTCCAAGGGTTGGAGTAGAGTTGGTGTTTTGTGTTTATGGCATCTCCTAGTTCTGTTAGGAGTGATAGGTTTTCCTAGTTTTGGTAGGAATAGTGCTTAATTACATTTCCTAGTTGGATTAGGAAAGGTAGTTGGTTATACTCCTAGTTACGTTAGGAGTTAAATGTGACTAATCCTTGTTGGATTAGGAGTCTTTATTATGTCGGTTTGTTTAGTAATTTAGAGTCATTCTAGTGTTGGAACTAGATTAGGAGTCATAGGATATAAGCATGTTGGACGTGTGGAGTAATCTGGATAGAAATCGGATTAGTAGTAGTAGTTCTAATTCGAATAGAACTCGGATTAGTAGTAGTATAAATATGCTGTTATTTCATTAATGAAAGATAGATTTGATTTTGTTAAAACACTTGTTATTACTCTTGCTAATTCGTGTGAATTGGAGAGCAAATAGACCGTGAATTTGGGAGTTCAAAGCTGCAAAGTCACACCACGTTTGAGAGTTTTGAGAGTATTCTTGCGACAATCAAACACAAATCATTAGTTTAAGTTAAGAGGGCTTCTTTTCCTAAACTAACATAGTCAAAAGTGATTAAGAGGGATTCTTTCTTGCTGGAGACATATCCATCTTGTTGGTTAATCAAGTCATAAACGACTGTGTCGTCGCCTTGTTGAATCAATATAGATCAATTTTAGGTTTTTTCTCTCCTTTCATGGGAGTTTGGAGTTTAGTTTTATTCTCTTCCCACGTGGAAGTTTAAAAATTATTGGTATGAGAAATTGTTCTTATTGTTTGAAGTTCAAGACCATCAACATCGAAGTATTGGAAATTCGGATGCGGTCAACCTGGTTAAATCAAGAATTTTCTTCCCCAAACTATGTCAGAATGATAGACTTCCCCATCAATAGCTGCATGATTCAGCAAATACAAGGGAGATGCGCTGTATTGCTCGATCTGATTCATTGTAGTTTTTTCGAAGACGAATTTGATTTGATCTTGTCTGATTATATCTTGTTTTTCTTTAATACTTATTGTAGATGTCGTTTGGCCTTCAATTAATGAAATTTCTCTTTCAAAAAAAAAAGTTACTGTACTTTTTTATAGTGCTAGCCTAAGGTGTTAATAAACGAGTTGAATAGTGCTTGAACTTAGGGTTACCCAATTAGTAACGTATCATTCAAGCTCATGTTAGGTTTTAATTAAGCTTCACCAAACTTCAATTTCAAATTTAACTTATTTAAAATTCTGAGTTTAAAGATAATGTAATCTTATAGTGAGTCTTATTAATAACATTTTTGTAATTATGTTTTCTACTTCTTTTTAGCTTCTAGCTAGTACTGTGCAAATTAAATTCTATAATACGTACTATTGGGTAATGATGTGGAGATTGTAAAAGATGGTGTAGTCGTGTGTGATTGCGGCAAGTAGGGCTGGCAATCAGGTCGGGTCGTGTCGGTTTCGTGTTCGGGTCGAAGATAAATGCGTCAAGAATCCTTCAACCCAAACCTAACCCATTTAATAAACAGGTTGAAAAACTCAACCCTGACCCGACCTATTTAATAAACGGGTTAACCATATAACCCATTTAATCATAATTATTATTATAATAATAAATAATTTATTCTTAAAAAGCTAAATGACTAAGTTCACTAGCATGTTTAGAGTTTCTTAGAATAACTATGACCTTTTTTTAATGATATTTTACTATTTTAATCTAGATTTTAGATTTACCAATATATTTTTCCGAGAATTTTCTATATGTATAAGTCAATAAGGTCAAAAGCAAGTCATTTTCGGGTCAGAAATGTCAACCTGAACCTAACCTGTTTAATTAAATGGGTTAATCGTGTAAATGGGTCAAAAATCCCAACCCTAACCCGCTTATTTCGAGTTAGGTTCGGGGCGGGTTGTCAGGTTGGGTCACCTTTTGCCAGCCCTAGCGGCAAGACGATAGCTAGCGAGAAGCATGGAGACACACGAGACATAAGAGCACTCTGTCACAGCAGCCCGCAGGTTTGTATCTCGACATTACCTGCTCCCGCAGCCAAGGAGATTCAAAGAGCCTTGCGTGACTGCCAACCCGTAGGTCTACCCCGCGTCCGCGGGTTTGGGCGTTTGGTATTGGTTGTGTCGAACTATTTTACCCGTTTTCTTCTTAATTTCGAGACCTTGTTTAGCTAGGTTTCCTAATTGTTACCCTAGTATAAATATGTTGTAGCCGTTTATTGTTATTTGTGTGTCATGCGAAGCATAAGTGATTGAGAGAGAAAAAGCCAAGATGTGAGGTGTTACGGGTTTGGGTGATTAGGTTAGATCGGGGAGATCTTGGAAGGCTTGTAATTCACCATATCATATTATTCATATACATCATTGAAAGTCCTAGTGCATTGATTCGTGGTTTTTCTCCCGTTATGAGGTTTCCACGTTAAATCTTCTTGTGTGATCCTTATTGTTGTTTCTTGTGTTAATTCCGTTATTATTGCTTGCGAATACATAATTGAGTATGCCACCGATCCTAACACGTACAATAAAATTAGTTATACTAAACTCATAAAAATTAGTTTGCTTGTTTGATTAAGAGGACCTTAATTATGGTCCTACATATATCAAAGAGTGACACCTTCATTATAGAGAGCTCAGATGGTAATTACTCCTCGTTTATGGGTTAATTGTTGGTCTCAAATGTACTACATTTGATCACACCTCGCAGAGTTGCAGCCCATGATAGGCTTAAGGCTAGATATTCTTTTTTCGCAAACTCTTTCGTGTCGCCCTAATATAAACTTTTTGACCTTGCATTAGTGTTAGTTATAGATTTTTTTACTTCCTCCGTAACAAAATAGATATTACACTTTCTAAATATGATTATAACAAAATAGATGTTACACTTTCTAAATATGATTGTAACAAAATAGATGTTACACTTCCTTTTTAGGCAACAATATCTCTCTATCTCTCTCCTATCACATGGGTCTTCTTTTTTCTTTATATCTATCTCTCTCCTCTTAAGAAAATTGCCTAAAAAAGTGTGTTTTTAAAAATGTAATATCTAGTATTTTATTACGGAGCAGAGGGGTTTCAGACACATGAGCAGAGTGAGAGATCGCTCAGGGCCCCCCAATGTTAAGGGGCCCCACCTATATATTTATTTTACTTACTTATTAGGTTCTATGAGTTTGATGGAAAATACATTTGATAATCCAAATTTTTACCACTAATCAATCTATATTTTTTTTTTCATATTTCATAGCTTATTTTAGTTTAATCTTGATATATCTTTACTATTATGTTAAATCTAAGGTGTCTCCTTGCTAAAAATGAAATAACATTGAAGTATTTAAGAAAGTTAATCATTTTTTCAACCATTTTTAATAAAAATAAATAAATTAGTTTTTAATAATATGGGATTATGGATCCATTTCATAGCCCTATAGGGCCCATGTTTAATGCCTGACACAGGGCCTTGAAATTGTCTGAGACGTCTCTGTTAAATACGGAGGAAGTATTAGAATATGTGGCCGTTTCTTTGAATATAGGAAGTAACGGTTTTTAGAAAATTGGTTTTCCCACGTAGCTTCAACCACAAGGAAGTGAAAAGGAGTGTTTGGTTGATTATCACCGGAAATATAATTCTGAAGAGGATCAAGTTTTACTCAATTGCAGGGATTATTAGATAAACAACTTCTTCATATAATCTTTATATTTTTTTAATTCAATATATTTTGACTTGTCAAGTATGTCAATACGCAACTTGGATGATAAAAGTGTATAAATATTTGATACATTAAAAATATACATTATAATGGACATAAGAACATTTGAGATCATATTCCACTAATTGCATAATATATGCAACAATTTGAATTTTACACTATTTATATAAACAATGTTAGTATGTAAAATATCGTTTGTTTTGTTCTCGATACTCCCTCAGTTTTTTTTAAGTTCCCCCACATTTATTTTTGGGGTGTATATTAATAAAAAAATCGACTCATAAACTTAGGGTCTGTTCTGTTCGACTTATTTTGTCTTATCTTATATTATCTTATCTTATCTTATCTTATAAGATCTTATAAAATCTTATCTGATCTTATCTGATCTTATCTTATCTAATCTGATCTTATCTTATCTTATAAGATAGTTTATTGTGTGTGTCTAACATCTTATTTATCTTATCTTATCTTATTTGATCTTATCTTATCTTATTTTATCTGATCTGATCTTATCTGATCTTATCTGATCTTATCTTATCTTATAAAATCTTATATAAGTTAAAATAAGTTGAACAGAACGGACCCTTAGTGTCCAAACTGTTCAACTTATTTTAACTTATATAAGATTTTATAAGATAAGATAAGATAAGATAAGATAAGATAAGATAAGATCAGATAAGATAAATAAGATGTTAGACACACACAATAAACTATCTTATAAGATCATATCAGATTAGATAAGATAAGATCAGATAAGATTTTATAAGATCTTATAAGATAAGATAAGATAAAATAATATAAGACAAAATAAGTTGAACAGAACAGACCCTTATTTCGATCAATAACTCGAACTTCTCAACAAGCTCATAGCTTTTGGCTAAATGGTAAGGTTCTATATCATTTTTGGAGTTAAAATTGTAAGGCTATATGGTTTAAAGTTTAAACACTGTCCTAGGAATCTAATATTCCAATTGAAGGTATTATTGTAACTCGCCTATGTGAGACTCAAAAGTCATAACTCTTATACTTCCTCCGTTCCAAATTAAATGCAACAGTTTCCATAAATGACAATTTCAAATTAAATGCAACATTTTACTTTTTTCTATTCTTGGTAAAATTTTTGAGTGAGAAATTACGAATATATCCTTACTAAAACTAATTAAGCCTCATTTAACCACACTAATTGTTGTGGTCCCACTTTCTCTCTCCATATTAAGTTACTCACATGCCCTTACTTTTTCTTAATCTCACCTTAAGAAATTTTGCCTAGAAGAATATGTCATCCAAATTGTTGCATTTAATTTGGAACGGAGGAAGTATTAGTTGTATATCTTGTTAATTGATTAAAATTTAGCTGAATTTTTTTCATCTATTTTAATGTTCTTTAAAAGTCAACTTTAATATTGCATGATAATATTACCCTTACACATCATCATGATAATAAATTTTGAATTTTCTTCATTTGTTGAAAAGAGAATAGTTTTGCAACCAATTCAGACGTGACTACGTGAGTCCAAGAACCAAATTCCTTTTTTTTTTTCAAGAGGGTCCAAAAATCAAATTAAAAACAAGTAATTGTGGAGGAAACATGATCCTCCGTGGCACATATGACAATATATTATATTATATTACCTACCGTACGATGATAAAATAGAGATTCGGGAAGAAAAAGGCCGAGAAAGCAAATTGATAGGGATATGTGGAAAATAGACCAAGACAGCGGAGAGAGAAACGTACAAAATCATGTAATATTGGAAATACATACTGGAAAGCTTTTTATCCACTTCAAAATATATTTGAATTCCAAAACTACCCTTCAGAACCAAATTACGGAGTACGATATTATACTTTAATCCCTTCTTAATTGTTATCCACTTCTATAGTTGTCAAAACTCCTCAAAACATCATAACATGACATCACCCTCAATCTTTCTTATTATCCGTTTTATAATATAGTATTTGTATATTTTTCAAATATACTAAAATATTATTTTTGTTTCTTTTCTTTTTTTAGATTTCACATTTTTTTCTTGATTTGCCAAAAGAAAATTGTACCATCATCATTTAATTGCTCCCTAAATTAGTTTTTTTATTCAATCCAATGGTTAAATTAGGCCCTGTTCTTTTGGACTGAGAGAAACTGAATTGAACTAAACTAAATTGAATGGAACTGAACTGAGAGAAACTGGAATGCAGAGACTAATAACTGAATTGAACGGAACTGAACTGAACTGAAAATAAGTCTAAAAGAACAAGGCCTTAGTCATACATTTAATGCTCTTTTATCTACCCACTATTATCCATTCTATCTCCCAAATTTTTTCCTCACCCATTTTATGATCCATTTACCTTAATTAATTCCCTTGGACTAAAAATTAGAACACAACACTATATAAATCTAATGGCCTATTGTGTTGAGTGTTTACCTTATTTTTAGTCCTTATCAGAAAAAGTAAGTTTAGATAAGGACTAATAAGTTCAAATAAGTTTAGTTCAGCAAAAATAAGGGCTGACACACTCACAAAATAAGGTCTAATAAGTTCAGAAAATGTCTAATAAGAACTAATAAGGTCTAATAAGTTCAGATAAGCTCAATAGAATACACCGTATATAGTGCAAAAACACCAGGCAACAATATCGTATAAATAGTACAAAAGTCAAACGATATCAATCACCTTCAGAACCATATTACAATAATGGACCTGTTCTATTCGCCTTATTTCCAGTCATTATCAGAAAAAATAAGTTCAGACAAGTTCAGCAAAAATAAGCTATGACACTCTCACAAATTAAAATAAGGTCTAATAAGTTAGATTAGTTCAGTTAAATTTATTTAAGTTAAGATAAACAAAAATAAGTTGAACAAAAAGCATATACCTCATTTACCGAGTTCATTCATCATACACCCGGGTGTAAAATCTGCATGGTACACCAAAGACTAATTTATGCTCTTTTGCTCATTTAGAATTCTCCTTTTTAGTATATTTTGCTTATTTCAATGATTTCAAATAAGTAAAAAAATAACATTAGCCATTAGGTGTACCATACTCACGGTATACCCGGCCAGTGTATGATAAAATTTACGGTTATTTCACCAAATACCCCTGACAAATAAATTTATTCACCAAATACCCCCATTTTTTTCAAAATTCACCAGATACCCCTGACCTTTAAAAAAATTCACCAGATACCTCTGACCTTTTAAAAAATTACCCAAAATGCCCTTAATGACTAACGACGGTTAACTCCGTTAGTCATTAACCCTAATTAACCCAAAAAAAAATACTAATTAACCCTAAAACCCTAAAAAATCCTAAGTCAACTCAATTAACCTAAGTCAACCCAACTCTCTCTCTTCTCCCTAACCCACCCCCAACCCCACAGCCCCACCCCCTAGCCCCCCCATAACCCACCCACCTGACCACCCCCTCCCCTTCCCTGCCCCCGCTCTCCACGCAGCTCCCCCCTTCCCTGGGCCCGCGCTCCCACGCAGTAGCCCCCCTCCCCCTCCCACGCAACCCCCCCCTCCCACGCGGCCATCGCTCCCCTCCCCCTCACCGATGATAATTGTAGACATGTTATTATATCGGCCTTGCCGCCGGATATCAACTTCGAGTTCGAAGGGGGAGGGGGAGCCGATTTTGAGGGAGAGGGGAGCGATTTTTGCGGCGGGGAGGGGGAGCGATTTTGCGGCAAGGAGGGGGAGGCGCGGATTCGAAGGGGGTGGGGGGAGGGGAGCGATTTTACGGCGAGGGAGGGGAGGGGGGGAGGCGCGAGATTCGAAGGGGGTGGGGGAGGGGAGCGATTTTACGGCAGGGAGGGGAGGGGAGGCGCGGGATTCGAAGGGGGGGAAGGGGAGGGCGGGGGGTTGTTGGGGGGGGTGGTGGGGCCGGGGTTGTTGTGGGGGTGGGCCGGGGTAGGCGGGGGTGGTGGGGCCGGGGTTGTTGGGGGGGGGTGGGCTGGGGTTGGCGGGGGGGTGGGGCTGGGGTTGGGGCGTGGTGGGGCTAGTGGGGTTGGGGTTGGGGGTGGGTTAGGGAGGGAGTTAGGTTAACTTAAAAATTTAATTAGGTTGACTTGAAATTTGATTAGGTTGACTTAGGGCAAAATTGTAAATAAAAAGTTTAACGGAGGACTAACGTCCGTCAACAAAAGGGTATTTAGTGAATTTTTTTAAAGGTCAGGGGTATTTGGTGAATTTTGAAAAAAGTAGGGGTATTTGGTGAATAAATTTATTTGTCAAGGGTATTTGGTGAAAAAACCGTATTCATTTACCTGATTACCAGTTAGCAGCGCGCGTGAATGTGATGAGTGAGAAATGAAGATAAAAAGTAAAGCGAAACGTGAAGGGCAATAATTAGAAATAAAAAAGACATAAATGCACCTTATCCGTTTCTTTCTTACCTGTTTCCGTTTCTTAGTGTACAGGTTTCCTAATTGCGTGCTCGAGCAGCCGCATGCTAAATAGTGTCGGTTAATTTATTAAATTCTTTTCTATTTCAAAAATGTTTGGGCAAGTTTATTCTGGTCTCTCTCATGGCTACTGTCTCTCGAAAAGAGGGTTTGAAATGAGGCTAAGAAACAGCTGTCACAAAGTAGACAACAGCTAAAACAGTGGGTTTTTGTTATCAACAATTATGTATTGCTCAATAAATCTTCCCTTTTTTAACAGTCTATTTTATGCTTTGACGATATCTAATTTCATGTTTAGTTTCAACATAATTATGCTTTGTTTTTTGTTTTAGCATTTGACGAATGTTTCAAACTTTCATTTCACGTTCAACTATCCCATTGTTTATGGATTTCTTTAAAAATTACTAGTAGAGTAGTTCAAAACTTTCGTTAGAAAGTCAATTTGAAGATGAGACTTTTGTTTGTGTTTACAAGATACAAAGAGATAGGTACTCTAAGGTCCCTTTTTTTAAACTGAAAGAATCTCAAATGAACTTTGAACTGAGATAATCTGAACTGGCTGAAATAATAATAATAAGTAATAATAATAATAATTTTAATTAAAAATAATAATAATAATTTTAATTAAAAATAATATTAATAATAATTAATAATAATAATAATTAAAAATAATAATTATTATTAGTATAAATGATAACAACAACAACAACACCAATAATTTGTAAAAGTCAGACCTATATTAAAAAGTTGCCTGATATTTTAATATTTTAATCCATATTATAAAGTTGATGACATGGGTGGAAAAAGAGAAGAAAGTAGATGCGACATGTTACCAAGAATAGAAAATGCAACAGTGTGTAGATTAAAAAAAAAAACCAAAAAAGAAAAGTGTGTAGATTAAAAAGAAACGTATGGAGTATATACCTCAATGTTTCATTGTAGCCATGTGTTATTTGAGAGCTTTTAATTTGTAATATTGTCAAATCGGATTGGTCTAATACTCTCACATTAACCTCAATTACCTAAGAGGTTAGGAGATTCAGTACTCCGGTCATATAACGTTGGTCTAATTGTTCAAAATACTTTACGCTCTAATGATCACAACTACATGCTCCAAAAAATATTCAACTATTAAAAAAACCTTATATAATATATAAGATACTGTAGCTTGTTTTTTCTATTTTGATTTTTAGGGAGTTGCATTTTGTTTATTACACATTTATGATCATACTTTTATATCTTTGATTTTGTTGAGATTTCTTTTGCAAAGTTAAGAAACATACTAACCATAAACAATACGTTAAGTATATCAACTTGATGGAGAAGATAGCACCCAAGAAAAAAAAAATGATGGGGAAGATCATCAAGATTCTCTCCAGCAACAGTAACCTCCTCATGATAATATTGAAATAGAGACACCTAACTACCTAAGGCAAGTTGGAAAGCCACTCTAAAGTCGAAACAAACTAGCATCTCCTAATATACACTAATTGTAACTCCACTAGCAATCTTAAATTTTATAAAATTGAAATAATAATAAGAATAATACACAAATGCCCAATCTACCAAAGACAACCAAAACTACCAAAACCGTTATGTGACACCCGTGGATGCTAAGGGAAAAAACTTTGTCTACCCGGGTAGACTACCCACTATTAATAAAGACTTATTGATGGTTGTGGTAATGGAATCCAACTTAACATATTTTTTTTAATGCTCTATTAGTAATGGGTTGTCTACCTGATAAGTAGGTGTAACAATGTCCGATGCTAAGCAACAGTTCCTACGTACACTCGCTATATATATAGGTCAACTAAAACAAATTCCTGGACCAGGAGAATGTAACATGCCCACAAATTTATATCTGACCATATAATAAAATCAGCCACGAAATCACAAGTCCACCATGCATTGTGAAAACCACCCGCCTCCCAAAAAATATGGTAAAAGAAATAGGTTCGCAAACGATATGGCCTCATGGCCCTGGGTGATCGTGATCTCGAGGTCTATGGTAAAAGAAATATATATATTTTGAAATTGATATAAATTGTTTTTATGACAAATTCAAGTATTGGTATAAAGATTTACATGATTGTGCGTGGTTGTCATAGAATTAATTACGGATGATGCATTATCTTCAATTTTGGACAAATTTAAGTTTAGGGGTTTACGATCATGTTTAGCTTTGAGTCTTATTTTTTAGATTTAGGCCCTATTCTTTTGAACTTATTTTGGCTGAAATTAAATTAAATTAACTGAAATTAAATTAACAGAACAGAAATTAAATTAACTGAACTGCAATTAAATTTATTATTATTATTATTATTATTATTATTTATTATTAATATTATTTATTATTAATATTATTTATTATTAATTATTTATTACTATTATTATTTTTATTATTATTATTATTGTTATTGTTATTATTTATTAATATTATTATTTATTATTATTATTTATTATTTATTATTTATTATTTATTATTTATTATTTATTATTTATTATTTACTATTTACTATTTAGTATTTATTATTTATTATTTATTATTTATTATTTATTATTTATTATTTATTATTTATTATTTATTATTTATTATTTATTATTTATTTATTATTTTTATTATTATTATTATTATTTTTTATTATTATTATTATTATTATTATTATTATTATTATTATTATTATTATTATTATTATTATTATTATTATTATTATTAAGTTGAACTTATCTAAAATTAAATTAAATTAACTGAAATTAAATTAAATTAACTAAACTGAAAATAATTTCAAAATAACAGGGCTTTAGATTCTAAAGTAATTAAAGGTTTTTTAAGTATCAATTTACATTCTTTTAATTGATGATTTAGTTACTCTTTTGACTTTTGTATGTATATAATCCTTAATTAAACGGGGAAAAAGTGCAAGGAACAAATAATATATGAAACTAGTAGTAAATTCTAGAGCAAATTCATGATTTATTAGAAACCTGTTAGGCCTTATTGTTATGTAGTTAATTAATTATAGTTATTGGGCTAATTAGCGTAAAGGCCCGATAGTGTTAATATTTGATTGTATATAAACTACTCACACATTATCAATGAGAGGTAGAGGAAATTAATTCCTAACATGGTATCGGAGCTTAAACCCTAAAAAAAAAAAAAAAAAAAACTTTGACTTGAAAATCCAGATTTTTTTTTTCTCTTCCTGTTCGACAATGGCCGAAGATGGGAAGATTGACCCTGCTTCTCCGTACTATCTCGGCGCCGGCGATCAGCCCGGGAATATGATCACTCACGTGGTCTTAAAGGGTGATAATTACTTGGCATGGTCTAGGGCAATCACGTTGTCTCTACGATCTCGGCGGAAATTTGTATTCATTGATGGAACGATATCGAAACCGACGGACAAGAAGAAATTATTGGATTGGGAGACGGTGAATTCGATGCTTGTTTCATGGCTATTGCGATCCATGGACCCGAAATTGGCGGCAACCCTTCCCTACTTCGATGAGGCTAACCGTCTTTGGGATTACTTGGAACAGAGATTTTGCATCTCAAATGGACCACGACTTCAACACCTCCGATCGCGGATTACTTCCTGTAAACAAACCAAAGGGATGTCGATTGAAACTTATTATGCTACACTCATGGCCCTGTTTGACGATCTCACGCGACTCAAACCTCCCCATGGCTGTGAGTGTGGGTTGTGCACGTGTAATGTGGCCGGTAAATATGCGGCTGATAGGGACGAAGAAATCTTGCATCAATTTTTGATCGGGGTCGATGACGACTTATATGTGGCTGTACGTACGAATCTTTTGTCACCACAACCGCTTCCTGATTTGAACCGTGCCTACCAGGCTCTTCTTCAAGAAGAGGAGTCGCGCGGCATTGCAAAAGGACGGGCCGACAACGAGGCAGCGAAAGAAGCTCACGCTTTTGCTGTTACTGCTCCTCGTTCCAAAGGATATTCGGATCGTCGGGATAAATCAAAGTTGTATTGTTCTCATTGCAAGAAGACGGGTCACGATAATGCCGGCTGTTTTGCTCTTCATGGTTATCCCGACTGGTGGTATGAATTACATCGCGGGAAGGCGGCTGCCCCGTCTGGTTCGAACGCCGTCAGATCTGCTCCGAAGCCCGCTGCTACTGCTCCTTCGTCTGCTGCTGCCTCTGTGTCATCTACTCCTGCTGCTGCTGCTCGTGCACATGCTGTGCACGCCACTGCTCCTGTGGCAGCAAGTGGGAGCGCTGCGAACCTCTCTATTGCTGATCTAAAACCCGAGGATATTCGGGTTTTGTTGAACATGGTAAATCATCATCAACATGACCGCTTGCTAGGTGAGCATTCCTCACGCTCTTGGATTCTAGATACGGGTGCATCTCATCACGTCACGGGTGATGATTCGTGTTTGGTGGACATTATATCGATTTCTCCATGCCCCATTGGTCTTCCTAATGGCGATCACGCCATTGCCTTGAAAGCAGGACGTGTCATCTTGGATGACAAATTAATTTTGGAACATGTTTTATTTGTACCTACATTACAATGCAATTTAATATCGGTGTCGAAAATGATTGATAATTCACATTGTTTTGTACGTTTCACTGATCACCTCTGTGCTATACAGGACCAACACTCGGGGAGCCTGATTGGAGCCGGTGAACGGAAGGAAGGGCTCTACTTTTTTCGGCGACTTCCAACAGTATGTGCGGTACAAGTTCCCGAGGTCTCTGTCTTTGAGCTATGGCATCGTCGTCTCGGTCATCCGTCGGATAGAGTGGTCAAGTTAGTTCCCGCTGTTCACAATAGTTCTCATAGAAAGTTGAATAAAGCTTGCACTGTGTGTCCACAAGCTAAACAATCTAGAAATCCTTTTCCTACTAGTGATAGTAAAGCTAGTCGTTCCTTTGAATTAATACATTGTGATTTATGGGGTCCGTATGCGACTCCTTCTACTTGTGGTGCTTGGGCGGGCGCGGATTTGTCGTTGTGTACACCGCACCCGGCCAAAGATAAAATTTCTCCTACTCTCTTCTACACTAAGCTAGTATAGTGGAAGTAGGGGTCGTATCCACAGGGAAACAGGGACGAGTTTAATATTTAGAGTGAATTAATACCTAGATGACTCTAAGGGTCGAGCAACCTAATAAAAAGGGGGGTTTTCAAAAGAGTTATAAACAAACTAAAATTAACTAGCAAATAAATAGAATGAGAAATCAATATGGAAAGATCTTGAATCCGATTAACATCCACTTCAATTCATTATCGATCATTGAACCTCCACTCTAATTATTTCCATGATTATCTATTGCCGAGAACTAATCTCGCATTCTCCTTATTCTTAGTTGAATAGCACGATCAGCGTGACTATAAAACCCTAACTAAAGGATAACCTAGTCCGATCTGCGTCTAAGTTCAATCCAATAGCAGCAATAAACACAGAGAACCAATAGACCTGCTAATGTCATACACGCGATAAACATTCAACAGTTGATTCAATTTCCCTAAGAAATAACCAAGAAGATCTGCATCTAAGTTACTCCCTAGTTTGCTACCAATTGATAAAAGAATAAAACAATCCGATTCTATTCTTAAATCTAGCATTAGATTAATTACACAATCAAACTAGTAACGTTCCTAGCATAATTATGCAATAATCATAAATCACAAGCATAGAAATTGAACCATAATCAAGGAAAATAGGTAGAGAGGAAAGATCTCACAATAATGCTTGAAGCTTCATATTAATCTCGTTCAAGAACAGTTCAAGCTACAATCGGCATAGCAATAGCCAATTCCATAATTGAAATCTCTAAAAACTAAACTAGAAAATGAAAACTAAAAAGAGAAGATAACAAGAGAAGAAAGGAGTGTTGGAGATTCTCTCTCCTCAAGTGTGTTCCCCCTTTGGTCCAAAAATCAACTTTAGTATTTATACTAAAGCTCAAAAATCAGCCGACAATTACACCGACCTAGGGGGTCGCGAGGTGCGAGACTGATCGCGAGTCGCGAAGAACACTCTGTCTTCCGCGCACAAAATGAACGGCAATGGTCGCGAGTCGCGACATATATCGCGAGTCGCGATGGCAGGTTCCTCGCGAGGTGCGAGAAAGCTCGCGAGTCGCGAGCGCTGGGCTGCGAGCTGGGAGATGAGCGCTGGGCGATGAGTGCGAGCTGGCATGGCTGCTGAGCGTGCGGTGGGCTGGCATGGGCTGTGCGATGATGCTGCCCTCGCAATGCTGCTTGGTGCTCTGCTTGCTTGGTGCTCTGCATGCTGATGGAGGCTCGACTAGGCCTTGCGATGATTGCCCATTGCGCTACGATGCTACACTTCCCGAGCATTCCCAAAACATACCATTTCACCTTAAAAGCTCGAAACTTAGAACATTATCATTAACTAACTTCCAAAATTCCGAACTTCGACTAAGGTTGATATGTATGCAAACGTCAACAATTATGATCGAACTCCTTAGCAAAGTGCACCCGAAATACCATATAAGCATCGTATAACTTGAGCGCATCAAATACCCCCACACTTGAACTTTACTCGACCTCGAGTAAACTCAAAATGAGGATCACTAAATAAATCTTCACCCAAATTTTCGACACCAAACTACACTCTCCATCAACTACATCATCTCATCTAAACAAAATCCGCCCAAAACCTAAACGTATGGGACAATGACTCCCCCACACTTACATTAAAGCTCACCTAAACCTCAAAAAATGATTTAAAACTATTTCAACTAATCTAAATAAGCAAGCCATGGAACAATAACAAAAAGGGATAAATTCCATGCTTACTCCCAAAACAATTGGCTAACCAATGCAAGTTTAAATCCTTACCGGATAAGGACTTAAATTTCAACAATGACCTCCAATTCACCACTATCAACAAAAGAAAGTGAAAGCCAATTATAAACAAATCTTCACAAAATCAAGGATGAAATAACCAACCCAAACCCGAAAGCGCCTTCCGCCTTATGACACCATCTCCGGCAAATGAGCTTTCAAAGTATATAATTCTCTCTTAATCTCTCATTTTGCCTAGGAGTCCTTTCGGGTTTTCATCCTAGCTTCTCACATTTCTTTTTTTTCTTCTCACCATCTTACCCGCTCAATATAAGCCACTTTTTTTTGCATAGGTTGCCCTTTCGGGTTTTCAACCTATCCGGGCCCCCATTTTTGCCTGAGTCGCCCGCCCTTGCGGGTTTTCAACTCAGCGGGATTCTTTTCATCATTTTTTTTTTTATATTTTTTTTCATTTTTTTTCATTTTTTTTTTCAAATTGAAATAAATACAACATAGATATATGAGAATGAGAATACCCTCCCCCCTACTTAAACTAGACATTGTCCTCAATGTGTCGACAATTAGAAGAAAAAGTAAACTGAAAATGGGGGGAAATTTGAAAATTGGGCAAATCGAAGGTCGAATGCTCAAAACTCATGACAAACAATCCGTCAAACTCAAATTTCTTAACAACACCAACTCAAATCTCATAATTCAACTCACAACCCTCTCCCTCGAATCACTCAAACAAATGACAAATTCAAAATTTTAAATTCTTGAGATTTGCACCTAACTTAAGAGATCGAAAAGATACATTAACAATCTCAACCCTCTAGTTGTACCAACTCCTAGCTATTGAACTCCTCCCAACGGGTTTTCTTTTGTGGATTTTGGTTCCAAGTGGATTAAGATTGGTTGTGGATCTTTTTAGTGGGTGGGCGTTGGGTGAAAGAAAATTTGTTGTGGTGGTGGAAATTTGATGAGAAAATAAAGGAAAAGAAAGAAAATAAAAGGGGTCTCGGGTTGCCCTCCCGAGAAGCGCTATTGTTTAAAGTCGTTAGCTCGACTTAGTACCTTGAGCTCAATAATTGGGCTTGTGCTCCATGTGTGATAATGGTGGCTTCATGTCAACCTCCAATTCAAGTACCTGCAAAACAAGTTCGAAGAACTCTTGCAATGCATCGTTAGTGGTACGTTTCAAAACAAGGTGGTAAGTCGGGAGGCTTTTTCCGCTCTTTCAACTCGGGCACCATAACCTGCACGTTAGTAGGAGGCACACAATCCTCAACCAAGACCTCATCAGCATTCATCAACTCATCAACCTGCTCAATATCAAGAACATCATGCAAAACAGAGTCAACAATGTTAATAGAGCAAAGTGAGTTATCATCCGTAAGTAGAAGCTTAGGATCATTTATATCAAATGCCTCTACCTTTCCCTCAAACTCCATAGTCAAAGAACCAATTAAGAAACATCAATTTTAGTGCAAGATGTTTTCAAGAAAGGTCGCCCCAAAAGGATTGGGGCGGCATGCTTATCAGGTTCCATCTCCAAAACATAAAAGTCAGCAGGAAATTGTAATTTCCCAACCTTAACTAACACATCCTCTAATTTACCCCTAGGATAAACATTGGATCTATCAGCTAATTGAATCACCACACCAGTTTCATGCAAATTGCCAAGTTTCAAAGACTTATACAATGCATATGGAATCACATTAATTGACGCACCTAAGTCTAACATGGCTTTAGGAAACATGGTGTCACCTATAGTACATGGGATGGTAAACATGCCTGGGTCATTGCACTTTTGAGGTAATTTCTTTTGAAAGATAGCAGAGACATGCTCGCTAGCCTTCACTTTTTGCACTCCCTTTTGTTTTTGCTTTCTTTTCGAAGTACACAATTCTTTAAGGAACTTAGCATACCTAGGTACTTGATTTAAAGCATCAAAAAGGGAAATGTTTACCTCACATTTACGAAAGATTTCGTAAATGTCTTTGTTGCGCTCTGCATTGCGGGTTTCTCTCAATGCCTCGGGAAAGGGTGGCTCTGGTTCATATGGTGGAGGAGGTGATTTTTGGACTTTCTCCTTTTGTTGAGGTGGCAATGATTTACAATCTGTAGTCGGTTCATGCTCGATCACCTCTTCCACTATCTCTTTGTCTCGAACCACCAACCTCTCTTTGCTTGCAATTTCCGCTCCACTCCCTTAATGTGATAGCACTCACGTTCATTTTAGGGTTGAGTTGTTTGGGATGGCAACCTCACCGAATCCCTAGCCTCTAACTTGGTTACGCCTCCCGCAATTGGCTTACTTGGTTCTCCAAGTTCTTGATGCTCGATCGAGTTTCCTCTTGGAACCGCACCATGTTACCCCTGCATGTTAGTCACATTTTTAGTTAAAGCATTTAACATTTCTTCAAAGGGACATGCTAGAGCTCGAGTCTCCACCTTGGGGGGCCTAGGATAAGGGTGTGGTTGTGGGCTCGTTATAATGTTGTTGTTGATGTTGATGCCAAATCTGAAGTTAGAATGATCTCTCCACCCTTGCTCGGAAGCATAAGAGTAGGGATCATGTCTCCGTAATGCTTGTTGGCCTTGAAAACCCTACGGCTTTGACCTCTTCCCTAAATTCTTCTTGCATTTGAGGGCAAACATCAGTATGATGATCTAAAGAACAAATTCTACAAGCTTTTACCCGTTGAACTCTATTGTTCTTTACCACGAACTCACGCATCATCGATGTAACTGGCTTGTACTTGATCCTCGGCCTTTGAAGAGCTAGAACCCGGACTTTCAACATTTGCTCTACGATGATTCGATCTTCTACCGAACCGTCTCGAGCTTTCGCTAGTTCTTCAATGAGGTTCTCTAAATTGAATGGGGTTTTGTTTATGAAAGAACCTCCACTAGCAAGCATTCACCATTCGCACATCTTCGTCGAAGAACCATTGTAAAAGTACAAAATGAGGTCTTCATCGAAATAGCCATGATATGGACAACTAGCACAAAGTCTCTTGAACCTCTCCCAATATTCGTAGAAAGACTCATCGTGTTTTGCGTCAATATTGCCGATTTCCTTCTTTAATGTTGATGACTTAGAAGCCGGAAAGAACTTCTCAAGAAATCGCTTCTTCATTTCAACCCAAGTGGAAATGCAACCAGGAGGATGATAATATAACCAATCTTTAGCTCCATCCTTCAAAGCAAAAGGAAAAGCTCTCAACTTGATTTGTTCATCCTTTGCTCCACTTGGTTTCATGCTAGTACAAACCACGTGAAACTCCGAAAGAAATTTGTTTGGATCTTCTCCATTGAGCCCATGGAACGAAGGAAGCAAGTGTATCAACCCCGACTTCAATTCAAAAGTAGTGCCTTCATCAAGAGCCGAAAATGAGATGCACAATGGTTGTTGATCAAGGTTAGGAGCCGTGAGCTCCCTCAAGGTACGAGTTTCAATTCTCGAGGCATCTCTTCCTCCACTTCAACGTTAAAAGGTAATTACGCAAAATTTTCTCACAAAAGGTTCCTCAACCCGAAAAAAAGTCAATTCTTATTCGGGATCGTATTGCAAAAATTCTTTGTTAGTAGTACGAGTGTTAACCATAAACAAAGAGCACAAGCAATACAATCCAAAAACACACGCTATATACAAACAAGTAACACCGTTTCCCCGGCAGCGGCGCCAAAATTTGGGCGGGCGCGGATTTGTCGTTGTGTACACCGCACCCGGCCAAAGATAAAATTTCTCCTACTCTCTTCTACACTAAGCTAGTATAGTGGAAGTAGGGGTCGTATCCACAGGGAAACAAAGGGACGAGTTTAATATTTAGAGTGAATTAATACCTAGATGACTCTAAGGGTCGAGCAACCTAATAAAAAGGGGGGTTTTCAAAAGAGTTATAAACAAACTAAAATTAACTAGCAAATAAATAGAATGAGAAATCAATATGGAAAGATCTTGAATCCGATTAACATCCACTTCAATTCATTATCGATCATTGAACCTCCACTCTAATTATTTCCATGATTATCTATTGCCGAGAACTAATCTCGCATTCTCCTTATTCTTAGTTGAATAACACGATCGGCGTGACTATAAAACCCTAACTAAAGGATAACCTAGTCCGATCTCGTCTAAGTTCAATCCAATAGCAACCAATAAACACAGAGAACCAATAGACCCGCTAATGTCATACACGCGATAAACATTCAACAGCTTGATTCAATTTCCCTAAGAAATAACCAAGAAGATCTGCATCTAAGTTACTCCCTAGTTTGCTACCAATTGATAAAAGAATAAAACAATCCGATTCTATTCTTAAATCTAGCATTAGATTAATTACACAATCAAACTAGTAACGTTCCTAGCATAATTATGCAATAATCATAAATCACAAGCATAGAAATTGAACCATAATCAAGGAAAATAGATAGAGAGGAAAGATCTCACAATAATGCTTGAAGCTTCATATTAATCTCGTTCAAGAACAAGCTTCAAGCTACAATCGGTATAGCAATAGCCAATTCCATAATTGAAATCTCTAAAAACTAAACTAGAAAATGAAAACTAAAAAGAGAAGATAACAAGAGAAGAAAGGAGTGTTGGAGATTCTCTCTCCCTCAAGTGTGTTCCCCCTTTGGTCCAAAAATCAACTTTAGTATTTATACTAAAGCTCAAAAATCAGCCGACAATTACACCGACCTAGGGGGGTCGCGAGGTGCGAGATCGATCGCGAGTCGCGAAGAACACTCGTCTTCCGCGCACAAAATGAACGGCAATGGTCGCGAGTCGCGACATATATCGCGAGTCGCGATGGCAGGTTCCTCGCGAGGTGCGAGAAAGCTCGCGAGTCGCGAGCGCTGGGCTGCGAGCTGGGAGATGAGCGCTGGGCGATGAGTGCGAGCTGGCATGGCTGCTGAGCGTGCGGTGGGCTGGCATGGGCTGTGCGATGATGCTGCCCTCGCAATGCTGCTTGGTGCTCTGCTTGCTTGGTGCTCTGCTTGCTGATGGAGGCTCGACTAGGCCTTGCGATGATTGCCCATTGCGCTACGATGCTACACTTCCCGAGCATTCCCAAAACATACCATTTCACCTTAAAAGCTCGAAACTTAGAACATTATCATTAACTAACTTCCAAAATTCCGAACTTCGACTAAGGTTGATATGTATGCAAACGTCAACAATTATGATCGAACTCCTTAGCAAAGTGCACCCAAAATACCATATAAGCACCGTATAACTTGAGCGCATCAGTGCTCATTATTTTTTGACTTTAGTTGATGATTATTCAAGAGGTGTTTGGGTTTTTTTGTTAAATTCCAAAACTGAAGTTCAATCCGCATTTTGCTCGTTTTTTGCTATGATTGAACGGCAATTTGAGGTGTATGTTAAATACGTGCGAAGTGACAATGGAACCGAATTTAAATGTATGCTTCCATACTTTGACAAAAATGGCATTATCTTCCAAACCTCGTGTGTTTCAACCCCCCAACAAAATGGTAGAGTCGAACGCAAACATCAACATATATTAAATGTGGCGCGAGCTTTGAGGTTTCAAGCGGGTTTGCCAATTGGTTTTTGGGGTGAGTGTGTCCTTGGTGCGGTTTATTTGATTAATAGAACTCCATCTCGGTTGTTGCATAATAAGACACCGTATGAGGTTTTATTTAATGTGGCACCTAATTTTGATGAACTTAAAGTGTTTGGGTGTCTTTGTTTTGCTTATAATCAAAAGGCCAAAGGGGATAAATTTGCTCCACGGGGTAGACGATGTATTTTCTTGGGGTATCCACATGGAAAAAAAGGTTGGAAAGTATATGATCTAGCAACGGGAGAAATTTTTGTATCACGAGATGTACAATTTCATGAGAGCGAATTTCCTTTTGGTGCACGTGTTGAAGAAGAGGATGGTACTATGACAGATTTTTTGAGCACTGCTTTGGGGGTTGATCATGTTTTTTTGGAGGATTTAGAGCGTACTTTGGAGGGGCATGAGGCTGCTGCCCATACGACATCTCCTGGCAGCACATACCGCAGCTTATCTGCGGCAACAGACGAAGACCGCAGCCACCCCGCGGAGGAGTCTGCATAGCCGCCCCTGCACGCTGCTGCTGCTGCACATGGCAGCTCCTCCCAGCCAGAGTGCGCTGCTGCCAGCAGCCTTGATGAAGGCGCTTCCGAGGCTTCGTCTTCCTCCCTTAATCCAGCACATCATGACTCGACCACTACTCTTATAAGAGGTGATAGGGCTCGTCGAGCTCCGGGTTGGCATAAGGATTACGTCGCACATACTGTTCAAGCAACTAGTCCTTCCCCAAGTTCATCCTCCTCAGGTACCCCATATCCTATCGCACACTTTGTGAATTGTGACAAATTTTCTGTACGACACCGTATATTTCTTGCAGCTGTAATTGCAGGTATTGAGCCTCGAAATTTCAAGGAGGCAATGACAGATGCCGGATGGCGGGAGGCAATGCATAAGGAAATTTCTGCTCTTGAGGACAATGGCACTTGGATCATGACAGAGCTTCCTCCGGGCAAGAAAGCTCTTGGGTGCAAATGGGTCTATAAAATCAAGCATAAATCCGACGGCACGGTTGAGAGGCTCAAGGCTCGTCTCGTCATCTTAGGCAATCACCAAGTTGAAGGGATTGACTATAATGAAACATTTGCTCCTGTGGCAAAAATGGTGACTGTTCGTGCTTTCTTGGCTGTCGCCGCTGCGAAACACTGGGAATTGCATCAGATGGATGTTCATAATGCATTTCTTCATGGTGATTTGGATGAAGAGGTGTACATGAAACCACCCCTCGGCTTTCATGGTACTCGGCCTGGTATGGTCTGTCGTCTGCAAAAGTCCTTATATGGTTTACGTCAAGCTCCTCGATGCTGGTTTGCTAAACTGGCTAGTTCCCTTAAGAGGTACGGCTTCTGTCAGTCGTACTCTGATTATTCTCTTTTTACCTTGACTCGTGGACATACTCAGTTGAGTATTTTGGTATATGTGGATGATCTGATTATTTCTGGAAATGATGCTTCTGCAATTTCTGATTTTAAAAATTATTTGAGTACTTGCTTTCACATGAAAGATTTGGGAGTATTGAAATATTTTCTGGGCATCGAAGTTGCTAGGAGTCATGAAGGGATTTTTCTGTGTCAGAGGAAATATACTCTTGATATTATTGCCGAGTCAGGCTTGTTAGGGGCATGCCCGGCGGGTTTTCCGATCGAGCAAAATCATCATCTTGCTAAATCCACTAGTCCGCTAATTGCTGATCCTGAAATGTATCGGCGGCTCGTGGGTAGACTGATATATTTGTCATTTACCCGTCCTGATTTGGCTTACTCGGTTCATATTTTGGCCCAATTTATGCAACAACCGCGTCAAGACCATCTGGACGCAGCTCTTCAAGTCGTACGATACTTGAAAGGTTGTCCCGATCAGGGTATTCTTTTGGCCGCAGATTGTGATTTGCAGTTGTCAGGTTGGTGTGATTCGGACTGGGCTAGTTGTCCTTTGACACGGAGATCCTTATCCGGGTGGTTAGTGTTTCTTGGTCGTTCACCGATCTCATGGAAAACCAAGAAACAACATACGGTATCACGGTCTTCTGCGGAAGCGGAATATCGTTCTATGGCTGCGATTACTGCGGAATTGAAATGGCTCAAGGACTTACTTATCAGTTTAGGCGTGGCGCACCCTCGTGCTATGAACCTATATTGTGATAGTCAATCGGCATTACACATCGCTCAGAATCCGGTTTTCCACGAACGTACGAAACATATTGAGGTTGATTGTCATTATGTACGTGATGCTATTCAGGATGGTATTATTCGCACTTCTCATGTGACGACGGATGAACAACTTGCAGACATTTTTACGAAGGCTCTAGGCAAGAGACAATTCTTGTATTCTTGCATGATTGGGCGATTCGTGATCTCCATGCCCAACTTGGGTGTTAGGCCTTATTGTTATGTAGTTAATTAATTATAGTTATTGGGCTAATTAGCGTAAAGGCCCGATAGTGTTAATATTTGATTGTATATAAACTACTCACACATTATCAATGAGAGGTAGAGGAAATTAATTCCTAACAAAACCCTAGACCCGCTAGATCCATTGGATTCCAGTTGCTTCTAGTTTTTTCAAACCTTATGATTTTGAATATATATATTTTTGATTATCCACAAACAATTTCAAGGGTTTGGATCTTATGGGACCACACTTGATACTTGTCCATCCCTACTTTACGTACCTCATAATAGTTTGAGCACTTACTAGTCTATATAAAATTAGAAGATCGAGTAGTTTCAATATGGGTGTCTTGTAGCATTTTGTTATTCTCATTGTAAAAATAGATGTAATAGGTGATATATATGGATGCTTTATGAAGATGTTGACAAAGAAA
The DNA here is from genome assembly GCA_947648045.1 of Beta corolliflora. Lineage (NCBI taxonomy): Eukaryota > Viridiplantae > Streptophyta > Magnoliopsida > Caryophyllales > Amaranthaceae > Beta > Beta corolliflora. The sequence goes on along the minus strand of CANSZD010001833.1, from coordinate 17,838 downwards.
AGGGCATGGGGTAGGAGATGCAATTAAGAGTGATGGTTGAGAAGGGTGGGAACCCATATGGTAGAAGATCCGAGTGAGAAAAGAAAAAAGACAGACAGATATATAGGGCAATTGTTTGTCATGGATGAGGATACAAAATAAAAGAAATATTGTCAACAAGGTGAAAGGTCGATTTCATCATGAAAAATTGGCTTTTATTAATATTGTATGGATGGAAAAAATAATTTTAAAAAATATATTTTCTCGCAATAATATTTATAAAGGATGCTTGATTTCAAGTTGAAAAATATAAAAGGTAATCCTAACAATTTTTTAAGAAAAGATGCACCTTTTGTTTCGGTAATTATTTAGAATTATTATCCCATTCTACTATGTGCATCTAATTTGATTTAAAAATGATGGATTGTGGTCCACGCAAATGCATAATAAAGTCTAGCAAACGCCAAAAACATATGTCAATTTATTTGTACATCTCTTCTTGTAAAATTACTTTAATATTCAGCCTAAAAGGAAAAGAAAGCTACATAAACATAAGAAAGAAGTAGACATAAATGAACCTTTATACTAATACCATTCTTTTTTTGTATAAATTTATTGTCTGCATCTTTATCCATCTAACTATTTCAACTAGTGCATGATATAAATAATAATCTTTTGAAGTCTTAATGCATAGAATTAATTTTCTATTTGCTAACGACAATTACCTTGTGCATTACAGCAAGGATGCCTTAACATGATATCCAAGACATGATTCAAACGACTTTACAATGGTGACAAGTATGAGTACTTTTCTAGATATTTGGTTCAAAACGACAATTCATCGTAATATAGAATGGCATCAGATCGATGCCGCTGCATATATAGAAGTATTACTCTTATCATAATGGGGACATGAAATATACTATATTGGCAACGTAAAGGAGACAGGACAATAGAATTTTATTGTACTTCGTCAAAAACAAACTAGAACTATTCCATTTTTTTGCATTAACATTTCAGGACTCATATTTTTATAAACATTTCAAAAGATTTATTTGATATATTTGTCTTAATCTAATTAAAAATAAAAAATGGAAGCCAAAAAGACTAATTTATTTGATAGTACTAATAATTGAATTTAACATAAAAATTAATGTTTTTTTTACAAGAGGTATTAGAATCCAAATCTATATATATATCTAAAACCCAAGACAAACAAATGTCATGCTGCCACATGCACTCTTCCCTCTCCCACACAATCAAATGAGACATTAAACAATAAAAATGTGTGTTTCAAGACTCGAACCCATGCCTCTCATTTGATATGGTAATGCATTAACCAACTACACTACAACGCTTCAGTTTGACTTTTGTGGGGAAAAAATCTTGTAAAGACAAATATTTCTATTTTTGAAGACTTTAAATGCACACCGGTAAATAATCCGGGGCATATGGTCCGGGACAAGAACTAGTTTAGCTACAAAAGCTAGATCTTGGAAATCCTTAACATAACTTCCACATTGACACATAGCAAAACTCAGACCAATTAATATATTGGGGGTTGTGTGCTAATTATAAAATTAAAAATAGTCTTAAAATTCAGTATCGTTACATGCTTCAGCAACAAAATTAGCAATGCCTCGATATATATCTTGCTTCCGTGCTGGATCTGGAAAGAGTAGTTTGATGCAAGAATTCCGAGGGAGAGGACAAGGAAGAATGACTCCCAAGATCTGAAAACATTGAAGGGAGGTTAAAATTTTAATCTAGGTTAGTTGTGATACCATGTTGGATTACGGAAATCTCCTTGAATGGAGAGTTATGCATTGATTATACACATATAGTGGTTACAAGAGGTATGTCCTAACTGTGTTAGGAAATCAGATAATAATATATTAAAGATATTTACTTAATAAAATATCCTAAATCTATGAAAAGAAATATTTACATAATTTAGGTTGTGATATCATGTTAGGATCCAGACTCATTCTCTATCAAATTAATGTAAACTTCCCTTTCAAAAAAAATAAAATAACGTAAGCTTCTCTCAGTTCTCCTTTAAAAAAAGTCCTTTAATATTCATTAGTTTGTGAATTAATAAAAGTTTCCAAGCCATACTGTTTGGGCTCAATTAATCAGTAGCGCAATAAGGAGCCTAAAAGCCTCCTAAAGCATGGGATAGGTGGCACCAATGGGTCCCACCTGTAAGTTGACCTAATCACCAGTATTTGGGAAATCTCTAAGAGGGGTGAAATAATCATTGCCTAAAAAGGTAACATGCCCATTGGTACCAAAAAGGCTCATCTGAACAAAGTTTCCTGTCTGGGAAATCCCCAACACTATAAAAGCCAACTGCTTCATCAATGAACAGGTATTCAATTCTCACCAAACAAACTAGAGCATCTCTCTCTAGACTTTATCTCTCTACCTCAATCTCAACTGACTTGAGCGTCGGAGAGGCGATCCCGGAAACACCCCCGGGGTAGTCTAACATCATTTTGCAGGATTCAGGTGTACGGATATCGGAGCTCAGGCGAACGCTCTTGGGGCCCACATCAAATCTCACAACATATTATAACCCTTAATTTCATAGCAGAAACAGTTTGGCGCCGTCTGTGGGGAAGGTACAATCAAAGTAACTTCGCCCCCACTCAACAGAATCCCTTTCAGAATCACTTAGCAATGGCCCCGCCCAAGAGCACACGCACCAGACCGCCTTCAGCACAGGCTCAGAGGTCCGAAAGAGACCCCTCTCCGTCTCAACAACGGAGGTCCGAAAGGCCCAAAACGCCGACCGTTCAAACCCTCGATCATGAGGAAGAAGAGCAGTCCATTGAAAATGGACCGCAACCATCGAACCAGCTACAACACGCTGACCCCCAACCCATCTCTACTGCGGACATCAACTTGATAGCCGCTCAGCTCCAACATACCCTGCAGCAAAGCTTGATGGATATGTTAGCCAACCTACAGCAGGGACGCTTTCTTCAGCCCCCTAAAGACCAAACCCTGGTCCCTTCCCTTCGGGCAGAGAACCAAGGCCAGCCTAGCTGACAGCGGTCGGGCACGAGGGAGCATAGTCAGCACGATCGGCAACGATCCAAACAGGGGGAGGAAGAGCGGCGCGGGTCTAAAGGGAGATCCACTCGGCGGGGGAGGAGACGCACGTGTCCAAGTCACCCAGGGGTAACGTCGGAAAAAAAAACCCATGACGCTCGACATTTCTTAAACGAGAAGCGGCTCAGCAAGGGTTTAGACGCTCGGTACATTCTTGATAAAAAAAGCCGCTCCTATTCAGATTAACAGCGGGGCGCTCAAGTTTATGGCCAGCCCCCAAGCGGCCTCGGGATTTACATTACCGAGAATCCTAAGCAATACGAGCGCCCACAGCCAGCCGAGGATGACGAAGAAGTCGTCATCGATGAGAACCACGGTCGAACTCTGAGAGTAGGCAAGGCCATGGACCCTCAAACGAGAAAGGAGATCATTCAGGTGCTAACAGAGTACAGGGACGTTTTCGCCTACGAGGCCATCGAAATGCCCGGGCTCGACCCTAAAGTGATGTGCCACGAGCTAAACATCAAAGAGGGGTTCAAGCCAGTCAAACAAAAGCTGAGGCATCAAGGCCCCGAAAGAAACACCGCGGCAGCTGCCGAAGTCATGAAATTGCTTAAAGCGGGGTTCATTGAAAATGTCAGTACTCGGAATGGCTGGCCAACGTCGTCCTAGTCAAGAAGTCGAGTGGGGCATGGAGAATGTGCGTGGATTTTGGCGACCCGAACAAGGCCTCGTCCCAAAAGATAACCACCCTCTACCCAAAATCGACAGACCGGTCGACTCAACCGGCGGTCATGCTCTCTTAAGCTTCATGGACGCAAACGCGGGGTATCACCAGATCCCGATGGCAGAGCATGATCGAGTTCACACCGCCTTCGTCACCAATCAAGGGGTGTATTCTTACAAGATGATGCCCTTCGGGCTCAAGAATGCGGGGGCTACATATCGGCGCACGATCAACAAAATATTCAAGTGACCAGCTTTGGCTCGGAACATTGAAGTGTACGTCGACGACATGATCGTCAGCAAGATTCGGGCGACCACCCTGCCGATTTAAAAGAGACCCTCAGTACGCTGAGGCGATTCCGTATGATGCTGAACCCCAAAAAATGTGTCTTTGGGGTAAAGGGAGGGAAGTGCCTCGGATTCCTGGTGGATGAAAGGGGAATTGAAGCGAATCCCGACAAAATCAAAGCTGTAATGGAAATGAAGTCACCTCGGAATGTAAGAGAAGTACAACGCCTAACCGGCTGTTTGGCCGCTCTTGGCCGCTTCCTATCCCGATCAGCAGATAAGAGCCTTCACTTCTTCAAAGCTCTGAAAAGAAAGAATTCACCTGGGACGACGAAGCCGAGCAGGCTTTCACCTCCCTCAAAACCCATTTATCAACACTCCCCAAACTTATTTCCCCCTTGCCGGGATAAACGTTGTTTGTTTACTTAGCCGTTTTAGAATATGCGCTCAGTGCGGTTCTGATAGCGGAGAGGGAAGAAAAGCAGCACCCAGTCTAATTCATCAGTCATGCCTTTCGAGGAGCCGAGGCCAAATACAGCGAAGTCGAAAAAATGGTCTTTGCCTTAGTAATGGCCAGTCGGAAACTCAAGCCTTACTTCCAGGCTTATCCCATTAAAGTTCTCACGGGTCAACCGCTCAGGAAGCTCATAGAAAGCAGGAATCACTCTAGTAGGATGACCGACTGGGCAGATCAGCTAGCAGACTTCGGGCTGGAATATGAGCCCCGGAGGGCGATCAAAGCCCAAGCCTTGGTCGATTTCATAACCGAATGCACAACCAGGCCCCCGGTCAGCGGGCATGATAGCTGGGAATTGCAAGTAGATGGCTCGTCCACCAAGATAGGATGCAGAGCTGGTTTGGTTATCAAACCCCCGATCGGGGAGAAGATGGAATACGCCATCAAATTCGAGTTCTTGGGCTCTAACAACGAAGCCGAATACGAGGCCTTGATCCTCGGACTAGAGATATGCATCCTAGCTGGGGCCACCGTGATTATTGCTAAATCCGACTCACAGCTGATAGTGGGTCAGGTATCGGGCGAGTACGAGGCCAAAGAGGATAACATGAGAATGTATTTGGCCAAGGCCCAGGACATCATCAAACGGCTATCTCAGTTCACTATCACACACATACCCCGATCAGAAAATCAGCAGGCCGATGCCTTAGCTCGGATGGCCAGTTCGGCAGAAGGGTCAGCTCCTCGAACAATCATGTGGGAAGTCCTTCTACAGCCTAGCATCAATGGCAAGGAACAACTTTCACTGGATCGGACATCTACATGAATGGAAGGGGTAGTCAGGTATTTAAGAGATGGGGATCTGCCCGAAAATCACAAAGAAGCCGAGCGAGTCAAGCACAAATTCGGATGGTTCTTGTGGCACGAGAACCAGCTCTACAAAAAATCCTTCACCCACCCCTTGCTCAAATGTGTCACTCCCGAGGAAGGGAACTACATCCTCAGGGAGATCCACCAAGGGGCATGTGGAAGCCATCAAGGGGGAAGAACCATTGCCGGAAAAGCTCTCAGAGCTGGATATTACTGGCCTACTCTCAAGTCAGATGCTCATGAACTGGTGCAGAGATGCCCATCCTGTCAGATCCACTCGGACATCCCAAGAGCACCAACCACCCCCTTGACAACAATTCAAGCAGTCCTGCCATTCGATAAATGGGGTATGGACCTACTCGGACCGTTTCCCCCAGCCTCAGGACAAAGAAAGTTCCTTATAGTCTCCATCGATTACTTCACCAAATGGACAGAGGCCGAGCCACTCTCCTCTATAACGGACAAACAGGTTCAAACGTTCATCTGGAGGAACATCATCACCAGATTCGGAGTTCCTAGGGTATTAATCTCCGACAATGGACGCCAATTCAACAGCGGCCCTATTCGGGATTCTTGTTCCCGCTTCAGAATATGCACCAAATTCTCTGCAGTCTCCAGGCCACAAACGATCGGACAAGCTGAGTCGGCTAATAAAATAGTCCTCAAAGGGATAAAGAAATCCTTAGAAGCCGCTAAGGGAGCATGGGTCGACGACTTACCCGGGGTCCTCTGGTCGGCTCGAACTACTGTGAAGGAAGCGACCGGGCACTCGCCATTCAGCCTTGTGTACGGAAGCAAGGCGGTCCTACTAGTGGAGATTGGCATCCCATCTCCTCGAATGACCTTCTATGAATTTGAGAAGAACGAGGAAGAAAAACCGGTCAACTTAGACTTGTTGCCAGAAATAAGGGGCAACGCGTTACTAAAATCCATCCAATACAAACAAAGAGTTACTCGGATGTTTAATCGCCGAGTGAGGTCCCGGCCAATTCAACTCGGCGATTGGGTCGTTCGGAAAGTCGAGGCCACTGGGCTCTCACACTTGAAGGGAAAGCTAGGACCTAACTGGGATGGTCCATACAAAGTCACAGAAATCATCAAGCCCGGCACATTCCGACTAGAATCCCCCGGGGGCATTCCCTTGGCCCGACCCTGGAATGCAGACAACCTCAAAAAATACTTTGTGTAGAGTTTGTTACTTGCAATAGGGGCATATATTGTAATAGTTGTAATTATAGCTGGTCGGCACTTTTGTAGCAAAGTCAATCTTTTAAAGTTGGCTCTTTTTAGAAATAGATAAACTATAGCCGGTCGGCATATTTTATATCACAAACAAGACCCTATTAGACCTAACCATTCAAAACAAATTGATGTCCTTTCTGAAAATTATAGTTTAGTCGGCAATTCTACAACTGAATCGGCCCATTAGTCAGTTTTCAGTGTTCAGCCGAAATGACACCTATTCGGGAAAGGCTTAACCAGTCGAGAATCAGAAAATGGATCAACTCAGTCGGAGTCAATGATGTTAATCGGATAATATTGCAATCAACAAACAAAGAAATTGAAGACATAATGACAAGTTTCATTAAAGAAAATCAGGCATTACAAAAAGAGGAGTCGTTACAAAAGCAAGAGAGGCAAAATGTAAAAAACAGCCAAGTATAAATGTCATGTCCTAAGAGCTAGGGGGAGGGAGATCAGTCGCGCCCTTGGTGTCAACCTCGGTGTTATCACCGACCAGTTCCCCTCCCCGACCAGCATCGGCGCCTTCGTCGGCAATATCATCGTCATCGTCATTGTCGCCGTCAAGTACATCGACATTCACTCGGCCCTCTTCATCCTCATCATCTTCATCAACCTCAGCTCCCTCAGCCTTCAGCCGAGCCAGGATCTCGGCGTTATCAGCGTCGATCAACATCTGATAACCTGACCAGACGTCGGCCCAGACCAAATCCGGATGAGACTCGGCCAGGACTTTCTTCAGCCGATCAAGGGCCTCGTCCTCCCCCATCTTGTGAGCAGCACTGCCGATTTCGTTAGCATAGACCTCGGCCGCATCGGACTTCTCCCAATCGGAGAACCATTGCTCCTCGGTCTTGACCATGCCTTCGAGCTCGGTCAGTTTGGCTTCGAGGTCGGTCACCTTTAGCTCGGCCACTGTCAGCTTCGCGAGGGCATCATCCCTAGCAGTCCTTGCCGAATCCCGGGCAAGGGTGAGGTCGGCCCTCTCCTTCTCCCACTTTGTCCGCTCCTCAGCAAAGCCCATTTGATCCTTCTTTATGGCATTCTCCGCATCAGCAAGCTTGGACTCGGCTATCCGCTTATCATCCTTGGCCCAATAAACCTCATCGAAGTGCTTTTTGGCTGCTTCCTTGAGGTCAGCCACTTCCTCGGCCAGGCTCACCCGATTCAGAGCAACGTTGGCCATCCGAGCGGAGAACTGAAACGAAAAATAAAAGGTTAGAAAATTGAACAAGTAAAATAGGGGAAGGTCGAATAGAAGAAGCACTTATGTCGAGCCAAGAGCGAAAGAGTTCGTTGGTCTCGTTCCGACCATGGGTAATTTCGATGTACTCCCGGTCAGCGGGAGTGTATATGTACTCGAGGGATTTGGCCCAACGCCCATCCCTTCTCTTTCCAGGCTCGGCCAGGTGAAGGGAACGGCCGCCGCCGCCGCCTCCCCTCGAGCCGCCCCGGCAGGTTCCATAGACGGAGACAAGGGAGTGTATTGGGGACTCCCGATCGGTTGGAAGTCATAAGAATGAAGGGAGATGTTGTCGCCCCCATCGGCCTGCTGGGAAGGACCCCTTGGGATAATGACCTCAACTGATTTGCTCCTCTTGGCCTCGTCACGTTCGGCCTTAGCTTTCTCCCGCTCGGCCTTCGACCGAGCAACTGCTTTCTTGGTTTGGGCCACCTTATCGGCCGACCGCTCTTTTCTCTTCTTCGTCTTCAGCTTAGCTGGATCCTAAAGTAGGGAGAAAACGGTTAGCAAGAAGAGCCAGACAAATAGTCGATCGGTCTAAGAAAGGAAGCAGCAGGAAGACGAAGCTCTCACCTTGGGCGGAGCGGGGACCTTCATGGTCTTAGCTGCGATTTCAGCCTTCAGCCGAGCGGCCCTCATTGCGGCAACATTCAGCTTATCAGCCATGATCAAGTCGGTCTCGTTTATGTACGCTCGGGCAGGATCTGCAACGAAGAGAGGAGAAGTGTTAGTCAAAATACAAAACTAAAAGTCATCATACCGACCACCCCAAGCCATCTTCTCGGCAAATTACCCTTCGGAAAGGTCGAGCTTAGACCCATAGCCGAGAGGAAGTGCTCGTCTTTGAAGAGCCCACAGTCGGGCAACCATTGGCCTGGCACGAATACCTCGCCTCCATTAATAATCCTCGATTCAGTCTGCATATAGCAAGCCGCCGCTCCTTCCCCATCGTCCAGCTCTCCCACTCGGTAGTTCAAAGCGAGGATGGGCTCGGTCGAAGGCGGGACCAGGGGAATCCCCCAATCCCCGCCGAAATAAATAAAAGCAAACTCCCTACGGAACCCCTTCTGGGAGGTAGGGAGATTGAGGACCGTTCGATACCCTGGTCGGATCTGGAAGCTCCACCAACCAGGCCCATTTTTAGCAGCCATAACCTCGACCAACCTGTACAGGTGCCTCCATAGCTTAAGGGTCGGTCGGACATCCATCAAGTCGCATAAAACCTGGAAGGCGTTGATACCACCCCAGGAGTTGGGAGAAATTTGGCAAATTGCCAAGTGATAGGCATTCAGCAGCTCCTTGACAAAAGGAGTCAGGGGAAATCGAATCCCCATCTCCATCGCCTTATAGTAAACTGCTATGCATCCAGGCGGAGGGGAGATGACGGTATGATGGGCCTCTAATCGGACAAGGTAGTATGGGTCTTTTATTTGAAACCTCGTTGTTGTTCCCCTGAGGTCCTCGGTCAGAGATTTTATCACACCGGGCTTGGAAATGAAAGTCCCCGGACCCCCTTTTGGATCGAGGTCGGGATACTCCAGTTCCCGACCCGAAGTAGATGCTTCTCCTGCTCCCCTTGGCATGGCCACCCTTACTACATCAGAAGATAAATACTTGTCTAAGTAACTCCTTGAAGGAGGATAGGCCAATGACACCTCCCAAGGGTAGGGAATAACACCCTCGGCTTCCTCCTCCACAGAAGAAGACGGACTCGGGAGAGCGACCGCGTCGGGCACAACCGAGGGGTCGGGGCAGCTTATTACCGTCGACACCAGCGTTATTCCCATCCCCCCTCACCTCCTCGGACAATTTATAGGGAGGTGAGGCTGGTGGTGTCGACGACTCGGACGAATCTCCCATTATTTATAAACAAGGGAGTCGGCCGAGATTATTCGAAAGAAAAGAAAGAAAAAGAAAACTTAAAAGAACGAGAGCGTACCTGGTCGGACGTAGAAGCTGAAAGAAGAACTTTGGGAAGAGAGAATTCGGAGATTTTTGAGAGAGAGAGAATAAGGAAATGAGCAAGTGACCCTGAAATTCTCTCCCCTCTCATATATATATAAGAGTGCCTTGGGGGATGGGCAACGCAAACCCCCCCGCGTCGCTCTAATGGGCTTCTAATAGAGGCCCAACTGGACCTACTCAGTCCACTCCATGAGAAGTCCAATAAACTCGGGCAAAAACACTCCAAACCAAAGGAGGTTGAAGCGTCAAAGCTCCGTGAGGCATCCCTTCAGTTCGGCCTATAACAATGGTCCCAACATCCCAAGTATCAAGTGTGGCCACGTGGCGTGTCAAGTCAGATACACTCAGTCGGGCGAAATAGGCGCAACCCCATCATCCGAAATACGAAGCCCACTCTGACCAACTTGAGGCTCATTAGCCCTCATCCGAGCGGCACAACACCCTACTCGGTCAACAGGAGCTCCCCTCCTTTGCCGGGTCGCTTCTATACTTGGTCAGGTATGGCCAAGTATCAGCTAGCACCCACTCGGACGAGCTTGGGGCTCATTAGCCCCTCATCCGAGTGGCCCTATACCCTACTCGGCCAACAGGAGCTTCCCTCTTTTGTCGAATCGCTTCTATACTTGGTCGAGTATGGTCAAGTATCAGCTAGCACCCACTCGGACGAACTTGGGACTCATTAGACCCTCATCCGAGTGGCCCTATACCCTACTCGGCCAACAGGAGCTCCCCTCTTTTGCCGAGTCGCTTCTATACTTGGTCAGGTATGGCCAAGTATCAGCTAGCACCCACTCGGAAGAGACCGAGTGGCTCAACACCATACTCGGCCAACAGGAGCTTCCCTCCTTTGCTGAGTCGCTTCTATACTTGGTCAAGTATGGCCAGGTATCAGCTAGCACCCACTCGGACGAGCTTGGGGCTCATTAGCCCCTCATCCGAGTGGCCCTATACCATACTCGGCCAACAGGAGCTTCCCTCCTTTGCCGAGTCGCTTCTATACTTGGTCAAGTATGGCCAGGTATCAGCTAGCACCCACTCGGACGAGCTTGGGGCTCATTAGCCCCTCATCCGAGTGGCCCTATACCCTACTCGGCCAACAAGAGCTTCCCTCCTTCGCCGAGTCGCTTCTATACTTGGTCGAATATGGCCAAGTATCAGCTAGCACCCACTCGGACGAGCTTGGGGCTCATTAGCCCCTCATCCGAATGGCCCTATACCCTACTCGGTCAACAGGAGCTCCCCTCCTTTGCCGGGTCGCTTCTATACTTGGTCGAGTATGGCCAAGTATCATCTAGCACCCACTCGGACGAGCTTGGGGCTCATTAGCGCCTCATCGGAGTGTCCCTATACCCTACTCGGCCAACAGGAGCTTCCCTCCTTCGCCGAGTCGCTTCTATACTTGGTCGCGTATGACCAAGTATCAGCAAGCACCCACTCGGACAAGCTTGGGGCTCATTAGCCCCTCATCCGAGTGGCCATCCAAGATGACCGGGTCGGCACTCTCCCTTCACCAAGGAGCGACCCGGTCGACCACAACCCTTTCAAGGGAAGATGACCGGGTTGGCACTCTTCCTTCACCAGGGAGTGACCCGGTCGGCCACGTTCCTTTCAAGGGAAGATGACCGGGTCGGCACTTTCCCTTCACCTGGGAGTGTCCCGGTCGGCCTCACCCCATTCAGCAGAAGATGACCGGGTCGGCACACTATTCTCACCAGGAGGAGACCGGGTTGGCATTCTCCCCTCAACAGGGAATGACCCGGTCGGCCTTCTCTCCCCTCACCAAGGAGAGACTCGGTCGGCCACAAACCATTCAAGGGAAGATGACCGGGTCGGCATTCTCCCCTCAACATGGAATGACCCGGTCGGCCTTCTCCCCATTCAGCAGAGAGTGACCCGGTCGGTCCTCTCCCCATTCAGTCAGAGTTGACCGGGTCGACATCTCTCCTTCAAACAAGAAGGGGACCCGGTCGGCGTTCCTCCTTCTAGCAGGAAGTAAGCTGGTCGCCAACCAGTCAGAAATAAGACGGCCGTTATTCCGCCACGCATGGCATCCCACCAGGTCGGAGTTTCCGTGATCCCCCATCTCTGGCGTGGGGCTACTTGTTTGGGCTCAATTAATCAGCAGCCCAATAAGGAGCCTAAAAGCTTCCTAAAGCATGGGATAGGTGGCACCAGTGGGTCCCACCTGTAAGTTGACCTTATCACCAGTATTTGGGAAATCTCTAAGAGGGGTGAAATAATCATTGCCTAAAAAGGTAACATGCCCATTGGTACCAAAAAGGCCCATCTGAACAAAGTTTCCTGTTTGGGAAATCCCCAACACTATAAAAGCCAACTGCTTCATCAATGAACAGATATTCAATTCTCACCTAACAAACTAGAGCATCTCTCTACCTCAATCTCAACTGACTTGAGCGTCGGAGAGGCGATCCCGGAAACACCCCCGGGGTAGTCTAACATCATTTTGCAGGATTCAGGTGTACGGATATCGGAGTTCAGGCGAACGCTCTTGGGGCCCACATCAAATCTCACAACATATTATAACCCTTAATTTCTTAGCAGAAACACATACTAAAAAAAAAACTTTTAAAAACGGAGGAGTAAATATCACTTGTTTGACCATGATATTATTGACATCAGGATCATTATCCATCAATTATTGTGAGTAAAGTATGAACTAGAAAGTTCATTAAGGCTCTGTTCTTTTGGACTGAATTAATGAAAATTCAGTTCAGTTCAGTTCGGACAAATTCAGTTCAGTTATGTTCAGGAAAATTCAGTTCAGTTAGTTTCCTCTCATAGTTTTCATTCATTTCAGTTCAATTCAATCCGCTCAATTCGGTTCGCTTCGGCCTCATTTCACTCAAAAGAAAGAGCTCAAAAGATTGAATTTCAAAATAAAAATATGCGGGGAGTGGGAAGAAAGTATACTACTATCGAACTTTATTTTCTATGGGCAACGCGGATTTATACGTATCAAGCTTCCTCATGCAACTTTTGTTGGAGGATCTTGAGTGCGTGCATGATTGGTGCATTACATACTAGATACTACTATTTCAGTATTTTGTATTGATATACAAAATTAAAGAATGATCAATGGTGGAAAGCATAGTAACGACTATTGGCTGTTTGGCGTGTTTAACGTCGCTAAGGTTTTCAAACAAGTTAGTAATATGGAGTATCAAGTTGGAACCCAAATAAATACCATTTTGAAAACAACTTTATGACATTAATTGGATATAAAAAAAAAGTTGACGTGTGTTTAATTACGTGATTTGAATTATTCAACTCCTCAAAATTAAAACTATTTTTCAAAGATTATAACTTTATCTTGACTTTAATAGTAACAAATCCCATAAGACTTACTCAGTATATATGTAGATTAAAGTTAATTCATTATTGATTATTTCAGTTCTTAATTAAGAAGTAGTTATTAGGGGCCGGACTATACCCCGGGTAAGGAAAATTTTCATTTATTAATATTATATACTGTAAGATGATAATATTAAATATCACTTGGTCTAATGGTTAAGGCTTTAGACTATAAACTAACAATATATTCGAAGATGACACAATCTAACAATATAAACTGATATTAAATCAAATAACCAACAATGACTCAACTTTCACCATATACACTTTTTTTTTTGGGTGCACTCACCCCCACACTATTTATCTATACTAATACTTCTTCCGCTCTCATTTAATTGCAACACCTTTTCTTTTTAGGTTGTTTCAAAATAATTGCAACATTTTCTATTTTTGGTAATATTTTTGTGTAAAATGACTTTTATACCCTTACTTTTCTTATCATCTCTCTTCCAGTTCGCATGATCACATGGGCAAAGTTGTCCCATGGCCCACCAAAAATGCTTGCCTAAAAAAACATGTGCGCAATTAAATGGTAGCGGAGGAAGTATATTAAAAGGCGTTCCTAAGAAAGTATATGTTGTCACGTGGAACCCTGAATTGATTCATTAGAAACATGCCATGGCATATGTACTACAAAATCTTATGTAGTAAGATTCAAACATGCGACCAATAAGTTGTAAAGTGAAGGTTTTACCATCTCAACTAACTATTAGATATGCTATTTATATGAGGGTTGTCCAAGTTCCATACTGGTCCAATTGGACCGCCAATGACCGTCATGGTCAAACCTTCAAGGTATCTCCAAGGAACTAGGAAGAGAATCTTCATGATACCAGTGTCTTAGACATAGCCTATATCCAGCACCATACCGGTGTTCCACGTCTGGGCCATCCCTAATGTGCCTGGACCTGATCCATTCTTATCCAATTAAGGTCTATGGGCCTAAAGATGAGTATCAGAAAAGGATAGAATGTATTCAGCCAATGGGAGTAGTGTCCTACCTAGCTTGGGACACTCCCGACCTCTATAAATACTATATGATCAGAGTCACAAAGGTACGTACACAATCATAATTATACAATACTTGAGAGTTACCGACTTTATCTTTACAGACTTAAACATCGGAGGGGCGTTACTCGGATCAACCCCCGAGGCTAGTTTACGTGTTCCGTGTTGCAGGTCATCAAACCGAGTCACGTGATAAGGAGATATTGGTTCACTCCCAAAGCATTTATTCCATACCGAAACACTATTTACTCTCCATAAAAATATATATATAACTTCGAACACACACACACACACACACACACACACACACACACACACACACACACACACACACACATATATATATATAGGGCGGGGATCACATGAGAATGTTTACACTTGAGAAATGAGAATGAATCTCAACCACACGATTGGATTAGAGTTACAACACTTATTCATTAGAGTTATACCCCCGGAAAATTTCGAGCCCAAAAAAAAATTTATTTTTTTTCAAAATTTTTTTTTCTAATTTTTGTTTTTTGGAGTTACATCACTTTTTCATTAGAGTTACATCACTTGTTCATTAGAGTTATAGCGCGTAAAATCCATTCTCATTTCTCATGTAAGTATGCATTCTCATATGAACTCACTTCAATATAACAAACTAATATGAAATAAGTATAAGCTCAAAACAAAACCGTATTATTCAAAGAAAAAACTCTAAGATCGTACGGCATTTAACTACACACCAGTTGTTAGTACTTAGGTTTCTCAAAACTAAAAATTGGACATTTTCGTAATTACATAACCAGAAGGAGGACAAATGAGGAAGATGCTAACATTCTACACTGGAAAAAACGAGTAATGGTGGGCACTAGGAGGAGTACTAGCTCTACTATTAACTACACATAATAACGTAAGGGACACAATCTAACTGGAGTGGGGCCCATACAGACCACATACGCTCTTTCTCTTCTATAGTTCTATCCAATCCAATATTCTTTCCATACAATATGATTCAACCGAAGTATTTTTTTTCCTGAGACATCTTTGATTTATCCTTTTTGACTTTCATCTCCCCCTCATCCATATCTATAGCCGGCAAATAGACCCGTCCCGAATACCCGAACCAAGACCCGACCCTCGCCTGAAAATAATGGCCCGAAACCCGGAATAACCCTATGTGAACCCGCAACGAAAATAAACCGAGACCGAACCCATCCGGCCCGAAGTGGCCCGATAATGATGACCCGATCCGAAAAGTTGTTATATTAGTTTTTTTAAAACAAATTTAAGGAAAAAAATTGTCATGAAATACTATATATGACTTAGCCACCTCCCATTTATTATTTCACTTAGTTTTATTAGTCTTATATGTGTTTTTTTTTTTTGCCAAGGTTGAAAACCCGACTTAACCCAACCAGGTGTGACCCGAAATTTATGGACCCGAGATTGACATGTACTCGAACGGACCCGATCATATGGTAACCCAAACACAAAGTTGGTCCGACGCGTAATGATTCAACCCGTACCCGACCCGTATGAACTGTTTGCCACCTCTATCAATATCCCATTATAGCCTTCATTGAATTGAATATTGGAATTCCGAACGCAACCTTCCTTCTCAGTTCTCCCCATAACTATTTCTAAATTCCCTTTTATAATATATTTTTCATGTTCTCTTGCTCAGCTGTAAAATCTATTGAACTCGGTATGTTGTTCGACTATCTAACCTATTCAGACCATTAACTTTATGAATATTTTGCTTAATTTTGTAATAATTTTATACTTATAATTAACCTTTTGATTTTGAGGTTCTCTTATATAACTTTGTGTTGACTAACTGATTATCTATTTTTTAAAAAAACTTTACCAATTTTAATTCCTTCGTTTTATTAATTCACTATATCTGGCTTGACAGACATATTAAGATAATGACAAAATAGACGTGTACAAGACAAAAAAAAACATAGTCTACCCACTGAGTAATCTACCTACATGAAATAAACTTTAATTTAGCGGATTATAACTTAGTAGAAATAATTTTTTAATTGCCTTTCTCATGTGGGTAATCTTATCCATCCGAATAGGTGTAGCTCTGTCCATAGAAGACAAATGATCCCAATACCATGCAAAAAAAAAGTAGATACTCCTTTTGTCCCCAATTTATTACTTTAATTACAATTCACGATCTCTGGATCACACATTTGACCATTGATATAGTACTTATATTATTGCACATTAATATAGAGATTTTAGAAAATTGATAATTCAAAAGTATACGTACAACGAATTTAAATAGACTTCATTTGGTAATTATTTTCTATATATTAATGAGCTTTTACGTCAACTTTGTGACCTTTGACCCAATTAAAGAAAATAGAGCAATGAATTAGAGACAAAGACATGCATGAGAGGTTAAAGTATTTAAAAAATGAGTTTGTAGTGATTCATAGTAAACTTCCATGAGAAAGAAATGTAATGCTGAAAAAAGAGTTGAGGAAGAATTATTTAATGAATACACCTAATCAAATCTCGCACTCAGATTATACACTCGTATGTACTATACATCCAAAAAGATTTCTTTGCTTCATTTCTTATTTCAGATAACTCTAAATGAAGAAAAATGAGAATGAATGTACTAATAAATAACCTTAAATTTATAGTATAAGCTTTATATCGAATCGAACAGTCTTTTACAAAAATTTGCTAAAACGTTATAAGAAATAAAAGAAAATAAAAAATAACCTCCCTCCAAACAAAACACCATTCTCAAATCTCAACCTAACACACTTTCATTATATATACACACACTTATCTCATTCTTTAATTTCTCTCTCTTCAATCTTTATCCTAAACTTTTCTCTTTTTTTATATTCCTATATAATATATATACTTTATTATTTTTTAAGTGAATATTTGTTCTTCTTATCAAAAAGTAACCAAACCCCAATTAAAATTTGTGATCTTTGGTCTTCTATGTTTCTATATATATAATTACTTGACAAAGATCTTCACTTTCTCTCTCTCTGTCTCTATATCTTCTTCAATCTCTCTTTACAACAACACTTCTAATAATCACCCAGTTTCTTCTTTGGGAGGCTATCATTCTATTTTTTCTTTCTATTTTTGTACCTTCATCTCCTTAATTTCTAAATTCTTTAGAAATTGATGAAAGGTAATCGTTTGTTTTATTTGTTTCAACTGTTTCAAGCTCCATTATCGGATCAGTTTCAGGTACCCCATTTGATCTTTTTTTTCTTCTGTTTTTCTTCATTTATTTCTATGTAACTCATTTTTCCTGAAAGA
Source organism: Beta corolliflora (assembly GCA_947648045.1). NCBI lineage: Eukaryota > Viridiplantae > Streptophyta > Magnoliopsida > Caryophyllales > Amaranthaceae > Beta > Beta corolliflora. The sequence continues at coordinate 343 of CANSZD010001833.1, read as the reverse complement.
ACCCAGTTATTCAAAGCTCTTGAATCCTGGAATTTTTTTTTCCTTTTATACATAAATCTTTTTCCATGATTTTCATTTGTTAATTTGTCTAATTTTTTATTTTTAAGTTTGTTAACTCTTCACATCCACAATGACAAAAGGGTTGAATGCTTGAAATGTTTTTTTTATGAGGTGTTTGTTGTCATTTTGTTTTCTTGTTTCTTATTTTTGTTTGTTTTGTCATATCCATTTCTTGGTAGCTGTTGTTAATCCCTTTTATTTAGTTTGGGTGGGGTGGTAGCAAGAAAGGTAAAAAGGGACAGAATTAGGAATATAAACTAGTGTTGTTCTTCCTATTTTAGTT
>CANSZD010001832.1:0-117020 GCA_947648045.1 Beta corolliflora | reverse complement strand
CCAAGAATGCCAACAACTCTTGAGCATGATCTTGTCCGATGTGATTCAACCAATGCCAAGATCGATTAGTTGATTAATTATAATGATTTTCCAGAGCAGCAATAGAATAGACATTATAGATCAATTTATGTGTTCCTATAATACTCCAAGATTTATAGTTGAACATCAGAGAGTAACCCAGGTAACACAATTTGGATATCTGGGTGATCTATCTTCCATTAAATTTGGATTTTGTTAGGCAACACACCTTGTCACTCAACTCACTACTTATTCCAGTGGTTCTTGTGTCTGTTTCCACTGTGTGGATTTGTGATAGATGGGCTGTCATCAATACCCGGAGGTCTCTTCTATTGATCGGAATGACTAATCGAAATTAAAGGTAGGGGGGTGTTTAGTTCCCACCTAGCATGCATATGCATATCTAATCATCCTTCTACCCTAATTGCAATTGATCATCTTAGTTGATAGAATAGTTACCCCCTAATTAATACTCAACATCAAAATCTTGTTGAGTACTAGGTTTGCCTTCACTTTAACTTCATTTGGCAGGATTGAGCAAGAGAGGGACCTGAGCACGGAGCTTGTTATATTCAACCACTTTACAATGAGTCACTTTTCTGGCACAATGGGCATAATCGAGACGAAAATGCATAACCCTACTTACTAGCGATTAATTAAGTTAATTATTGTGACCATCCCAAGCTTGGACCTTCCTCTGTCCAGTTAAGTGATGCCTTAGATGTGAAAGTTTCAATTATGTTAATCAAATTCTTAGTTTAAGGGGGGTTTGTTCCTAATGTTAGTAAGTGAAGATAAACAAGAGCATTAGCCTCCTTGAGCTCTTCTTGCAATTGATATAGGCCAAAACCCCTTGCCATCTTAAGCATTAGCTAGGGAAGTAGTAGTAGTTTCAATAATTAGTTGCTGTGAACTTATGAAGATAAAGGGCAGGTGATCAATCATGTTCAAACTTAAATACGGTTTGACAAGACAAAATTAATCACACACTGATAAAACCAACCATTAAAAGCAATATATCCATAAACCAAAACATAAAGATGATGCAACTTAGATAATGTTAGGAAGTAGAGTTGAGAGTTGTACAAAAAATACTTAGGAACTTCTCGTGGTTCTTTTCAATCTTATTAGGATCACTGCCTGTAATTTTAAGAAAGATGGGCTGTGACTGGTTAGGGATATGTAGATTTAACCTTTGTATCTCCTCTGATACTCCATTTTTAGATGGAATCTGTGGGGTTAGTATCAAGTTTATTACAACTGATCCCATCTCCTGTCCCGTCCTTTATTTTTTCTATTTGTTTTTATTTTTCCCTCCTCTCCTTCAAAATTTAAAGAACGTACTCTGAAGTATTGGTATTGCAGATTTTTATATCTCGTGGATGGAGGAAATAGAAGATATGCATCAGTTTTGGCCCCTGGGCAGCATGAAGGTTTAGGGTAAGTTTATAATCTGAGAAGATTTTTTCATGTTTGTGACATTTGTTGGTGGTACTTTAGGAGTTGCTGAGTTACTTTTAATGTTAATCCTCCCGAACTTCTGTAATTGGTACTCTCCTTTTCTATAGGCGATGTTTAAAGAAATTTCTTAGATTTTCAAAATACCCATGCTAACCTTGGTTTCCATATGAAGTTGACTTCATAGTTTGTAGTCATGCACTCATGCTAATTGCTAACCTCAATCTTCGATAAAAGTTACATCATATCTATAGTAATATATGAAGCAGAGGAATTTGGTTGGGAATTTTCGAGGAATTTGGCTGGGAATTTTCGAGGAATTTGGTTGGGAATTTTCAGTTGACCAAATTACTCCTGTTTACAAAAATTCCTCGTTTATATATTTTTGTTTTGTCACATTTTTATTTATCTTAAAAAAATTCATAGTGATAAGTTAGGCAACTGTTTCCATACCCCTCCTATAATATAACTGCTTTTCAATTGTTAGCCTTATTTTCTCTTTTTCCATCTACATAAAACAATTTACCTCATTTTATTGCATGTTCTTCTAAACTAGTCTGGTATTAATTGGTGCAATTTTACCGTGATTGGGATAATTTCGAGAAGGATATTTTCAAGGTGCTGTTTGAATACTGAATAGGGTTCATTAAGAGGGGGGAGAAGGGACCAAGCAAGTCGCTTAGGTTTCAAATCTTGTTTCTATTAAATTATTTAGATCACTAAGGCACAAAAGGGCTCTATTTGTGGTAATGGACTTTTTTTCATGAGGTGTCTTATGACTTCATGGTGTGCTGTCATTTGGTATGGATGTGTCTATGGCTAGGACGTAATCCAAGTACTAAGGTCCATCCATATGTTAAGTACATGTCAGGCATTGAAATCTTTTTGATATCCTAGATGTTCCATTAGATTTTGGAACTTCAACATTTTTAGTAGAATGAAATCTTTCACATCCATGATATTAGCTCAATTCTGTTTTTTTATTTCTGCAGAAAATCTGGTGATCAGGGTATATCTTCTTGGGGCTGGAATTTGAATGGACAGCATTCATCTTATCATGCTCTCATTTCCAAGGGCTTGGACAATATATGATGGTAGTTTGTTGATTATTGTTTATGCAATCCTCTAAACTTGTTGATGCTCCTTCTAGTTACAGTTGTATTATTATCATTTGTAGGTGAACCTGATCCTGAACTGAAGATTTCCTGTCGTCAACATCTCCCTTTATACCTCATAACTATAAGGACAGCAGTCTTCCTACTGCAGTCTTTGTATATACGGTTAGTTTGTGTAGATGAAGCTTAATGAACTACTGGGCACAGTTTACTAATGCAGGATGCCACAATGCTTACTGTATCTGTGACTTTATTTTTCTAATAGTGATAGGTTTGTTTTGTCGCAGTTGGTGAACAATGGGAAGGACAGGGCTAAAGTCAGCCTCTCTTTTCACTTGGGCTGTAAGTTTGCCTTGTGCTTTCAATTAAAATATATGTTATATGGAGTTTGGGACTAGTTTTCACCTCACATATGAACTTTTTCACAGAACTCTGCTGGAGGAGCCTCCCATCTATCCGGAGAGCATGTTAATGAACCATTTATGTGAGTGATTGTCCCATGTTCTCATTCTTGAGTTATTGTGAAAAATATGAATGAACCTAAAATGATGATAATTTTTCCTTTTTTGATAGAGTGTGGAAGACAGCGTTTCTGGTGTTCTCCCTGCATCACAAGCAAGTTATCAAACCCTACTATCTTTTATTACGGTTGGTTTGCAAATTTCCTTTGAGAGAGTAAAGGTGAAGAGAAATAGTGTGCTATTTTTTTTTATTCTGATCAGTCGTTAAGATCTGATCTTATTAAGGAATTTTGATTTAGTAGTTTGAGTAATTGATCTGATTGATATAAAAATTCAAGAAGGCTATGAGACAAAACATGCATGTTTTATGATGCTGGAGCATTAGACTCTAAGGTAAAGTTGATTATTGGTGTTCTTGAAAGTCAAACTGATGTCCTATTGTTATCATTTGGAGTCACATGTAAACATACATGAACAATTTGTCAAGGGCAAAGATCGCCTCAGTTTGGTGTCTCATGGTAGCAGGCAGGTGATGTGGGCTTGCTTGTTGGGCTGGCAAGCAGCAAAAGTGGTTAAATTCCAGTGTGAAGTTTGCTGGGAATTATTTGTTTATTAATATGTATCTTACTTATGGTAGTTTAACTAGGTACTTTATGTTAGTGGCTTACTCATTTTTTCCCTGGCATGGAACTTTACGTGTTGATTATTACTTTACAATGTTTAGGGAAGTTTTTTAATTTTTTTATATTTTGATTTCCTACCTTTGATAGGAGTTTGGTTTTGTTTTGTAATAAGTTTATGCCTATAAGGTTGGAAATCTTTCAAATAAATCAACAGAGTCAATTAAGACTTAAGATATATGCTTTAATCTTTGATTTTTCTAGTTAATCTATTCTTAGGAGATATACTTTTAAATCTTCACTCTAGGACCTCCAGGATTGGCGAATCCTTGTGTTTAGCAGAGTGTAGGTTTTTAGGGTTGGTTTATCCCTGTGTTCATCAAATCCTACATTTTATTCTTTGCCACGCATCATTTTCTCTGTCCTGCCTGTTTTATTGGAGCTAATTTCTAATCTTTATTTCAGTAATTAAATGAGGGCTTTGGATGAGCAAGATGATGCATGATGCCTTATTGCTTGACATTGATGTTTAATCATCTGCTGATTTGCTCATTTTGTCATACTTAAAGGTGTTCTTCTCAAAACGAATTGTAAGAATTAGGAGTATGATGTTGCATTGTGTAGAGTTTAGACATGAAGATTTGTTTTTCATTACTGCCGGCTTTCACTTGTTTCATCTGATGCACTCTTGTTTGCTCTTCATTTTTGTACAAGAATAGTGGTGGTTTAATTTTTTTGTGGAGAACAGTAGAATATGACAAAAATCAATCAAAAATTCATGCTCAAAATAGATGCACCAATAGATCTGGGCAATCAATAAAGTACAATCCCTTTAACTCAAAATAGCCTTTCTCTTGTGTTCCCAAGTGCATTTTCTTCAAACGCCCACTGCCACTGCAATCTTCCTCTCCCAAACAATATGGAAGTAGGCTTGTCCAACTTCTGAAACCTCGAATTATCACTCATCCTTGATATTTTTTTCATTATCACTTCCAAAATTATTGAAAAGTTGTTCCACCACGTCTGACTCTACTATCTGTTGGCCCACTGAATCTTGTGGTGGCTCCAGGTGAGTGATCTCTACCCTCTTAGATGTAACGAGAGATGACCGGATCTGTTCTTGAAACTTCTCCCTGGTCTACCCTTGCTGTTGTGACCTTCCCTTCCATTAGTGATAGAATATCAATTCTTCTTTCATATGCTTAGGGATCTGCTCCAATTTGGTGGTGATTTGATCAGTGAGTTTCGGTTGCAATATCTTTTGAGACTTCATAATAACATTGGCAACCACGTGGTGGAGTGAAGCTTGAACACTTGCTACTTCCTGTTCCAGAACATCTATCACTGGTGCCACTGTTGCTGAGATCCTGTGAGTTACCCTTTACAGCTCTTATACCAAGTTTGTGCAACCAGTCAAATACAACCCTTATCATTGGGAAGGGGTTAGGGTTTTCTTCCATAGGTGCTGCTTGAATGATTTTTTCTGAGTATATACTCCCGTTTCTTCTTCCCTCTTTACTTTTCTTGCTTTCCACTACATGTCATAATTGACTTTTCTTCACTTTCTATCATCACTCTTTTCCTACTGACAGTAACTAATTCTTAGGCTTTTACCAACTTATTATATCCATGTTATTGATGTGGCAATATATTCTTTTTAGATTGAAGCTTGGGTGTATGCAATGGATAATGATCTTGTGGTGTTCTATTTTATTACTTGGGAAATGCTGTTTTGTTTGGTGTCCTGAATGAGGTTTCTGACATGATTCAGGACTGCAAAGGACAATGCTCCAGTCACTTTCGCAATTGCTGCTTGTGAAACACAGAATGTGAACGTGACTGTCCTTCCATGCTTTGGTTTAGCGGAGGAAGTTGTATTACAGCGAAGGATATGTGGTCAAAAATGACACAGGTAGGGCCCTATTGCTTGCTTATTGATTGCATTTTTTATTTGCTCTTTCTGTAAGGCTTCTGCTTGCAATTCTTTAATATCTATTCTGTTTTACTTTTGGTGATGTGAAACATATATATCTTAGTCTCATTATAGTGATTGTTTAGCTAAGGTGTCTGCTTCTGTTAAATATTTTGCGTCCGGAAAAAGCTTGATAAACAGGAAGAAGTTAATGCTTCCTTTGCTCCATATTAGTTGCAACATTGAGAGCTTTATGCTTGCAAATTCATAATTTAGACTATTGACATGTTTATATTCGTTTTGGTATTAATAATAATAATAATAATAGAGTTTATAAAGTACACATTGAGACGAATCTAACAAGATCCCACATGATATTCTTCTTCTTATAAATTACAAAATATAGTCAGAGGAGATTGTGAATAGTGTAAATTTCTTAATGTTGCAACTAATATGGAGTGGGGGAAGTAAAACTTATTACTAACGATCTTAATGAAGAAAAGTAATGGTGTTTGTCCTTTTTGTATGTTGATTTCCTTTTTAAAAGAAAATCTTACATTTCAAATTCTTTTGGGTTGTCAAGGATGGACAATTTGACCGGGAGAACTTTAATGCTGGACCAAGCATGCCATCCATGCCTGGAGAAACACTTTGTGCTGCGGTTTCAAGCTTCGACATGGGTGGAGCCTCATGGAAAGTGTACTGTTGCATTTTCTGTTGCATGGTCTTCCCTAAAGTAAAATTTTCAAAAGGAAGTTCTTATAACAGGTTCGGTCTTCTTTATTTCCTGTAGTTTGATTGAATCTTTTCACCTGTGCTCCATACAGCACAGCAACTTTGTGTCTAAGATTTTTAAGTTGAGGCTAATTGATTATGTGACTAGTAAGTTAGATTTTCTGTCCTGTGTTATGGGATTTCCCCTGGTTAGTCCAGTTCAGTACATATTCTCTTTACCTTTTTATAATGCTTTAGGCGATATACGAAGTATTATGGTACATCTCCACGAGCAGCCAAGGAATTGGTACATTATTCACTCACTAGTATGTACCGCAATTAATCCTGATATACATACACGATAGTTTAACTGCTTTTGTTTCATATTCTAAAAGAGATTGATTTGCATGTAATTCTCATCAGACTATAAGAGATGGGAGGAGGAAATTGAAAAATGGCAGGACCCGGTGCTGAAGGATGATAGGCTACCAGAATGGTAAGAAATTTTGAGACTTGGGATATCTGTATGCTACTAAGATGTTTGCCATTTATAATGATATCGCTGTAATTACTTTTTTTTTCCACTTTAGATCTGTGTGTATTCAGGATAGTCCCTTGCATTGAGTTAGCTAAAATTTCTTCTTTCTTGCAGGTACAAGTTTACCCTGTTTAATGAACTCTACTTTCTGGTAGCTGGTGGGACTGTTTGGATAGGTATTCCTAATTGACTGTTGTAATGCTTTTTAAAAAATGCATCTGTATGACATGTGCAAGTAGCTGTTTGCACGATTGTTTTAAATTTGCTTCTTTTGTATTTACATATTAGCCAAAAATTGTTAAAGGAAATGTCATTGCAGACTCTGCCGAGCCAGCTGGAAGTTATGTTAATAATAAAAAGCAGTTGACAAAAAGACGAGAACACAAAAAATACTTCAACAACTAAGGTCGGCCCCTACAGAATTGGTAATTGAGCATACAAATGGAGCAATTTGTGATAAGGCTGTTGCTGGAACGGGAGACCACGGAAAAGGACATGCTTCAAAGGAAGAGATAGTATTACCCTTTAAAAAAGCTAATCAGTCATCTGTTTTGGCAGAACCCCAGGATGGTTATAATGATGTGGGTAGGTTTCTTTATCTGGAAGGAGTGGAATACATCATGTGGTGACATATGATGTACACTTCTATGCATCTTTTGCACTGCTTGGATTTGTTTCCAAAAATTGAACTTAGTATTCAACGTGAATTTGCCAAAGCTGTCTTATCTGAGGATGGTAGAAGAGTACGATTCCTAGCAGAAGGTAACGTGGGAATTCGTGAAGGTAAGAGGAGCAGTTCCTCATGATCTGGGAACACATGACCCGTGGAAAGAGATGAATGCCTATAATATACATGATACAAGCAAATGGAAGGACTTGAACACCAAGTTTGTGCTCCAGGTCTATCGGGATTTCTCTGCAACAGGAGACATGTCATTTGGAGCTGATGTTTGGCCTTCTGTTCGAGCTGCCATGGAGTATATGGATCAATTCGACAAGGATGATGATGGCCTTATAGAGAATGATGGATTCCCAGATCAGACGTACGATACTTGGACAGTTCATGGTGTCAGTGCTTATTGTGGCGGCTTGTGGCTTGCAGCACTTCAGGCTGCAGCAGCAATGGCTTTTCAACTAGGTGACGAGGAGTTTGGTGAAAAATGCAAGAAAAAATGTTGGTGGCTAAAAATGCCTTTGAAGCTAAGTTGTGGAATGGGTCTTATTTCAACTATGATTCTGGATCAAGCAGTAACAGTAAATCTATTCAAGCAGATCAGTTAGCTGGACAGTGGTATACTGCTTCATCTGGGTTGCCTAATCTCTTTGATGACTACCAAATTAAGAGCACCCTGCAGAAGATCTTTGATTACAATGTCATGAAAGCTAAAGGAGGTCAGATGGGTGCTGTAAATGGAATGCATCCCAATGGGGAAGGTGGACGAGACCTGCATGCAATCACGTGAAATTTGGACTGGAGTTACATATGCTGTGGCTGCTACTATGATTCTTTCAGGAATGGAGGAGCAGGGATTTTCCACTGCTGAAGGAATTTTCACTGCTGGCTGGTCTGAAGACGGATTTGGGTAAGGCATACTTTGTGTTTATTTACTGTAGTAGATTTTTGTCAGATGCTCTTTCTTGACTTATTTTGTTTCCTTAAGGTGTCATATCATCATATGTCATAAAAGGCATACCTGTAACAAACTTGCCCATTTTCACTTTCTCCCAAGTATAATTTTTATTATCACTTTTGTATCCTGAGTTCGTTATTGTCTAGCAGGGTGATCAGAAGTTGTGGGAACAGAAAGTTTATAATTAGTAATTTGCAATGAGTCAATTTAATATTGTAACAATAAACATTAATTCTAAATCTAAAATTTAATAAGTAATTAACATAAATATTTGTTAGCTTAAAAACTGCACAAATGATTATCCTTCTAAAGTAAGTACATACTTGGTATATAACTTTCCTCGCATATAAATTAAAGTTATACTTAATTTTAGTGGGAAAGGAAAAAAGACTTTTCAATCAAAATATGAAGGAACAAAAAAAGCAATATGCGGGAGCAGTATTCGATCCTACAAGCATGCAAACTGTTGCAGCTGACTTCCATAGCCATTGAGCTATGATGCTTATAGTAATATGCAATTGCATATACTGTATGTGTGAAATTTATGGTGCCCATTGTAAAATTAACTAAGCTGTATCCTTGTGCCACAGGCCTCCCCACCCCCCCCCGCGTGGCTTCTCCATGTCGTCTAGGAGTCTAGCGTAGTAGCATTACTTGTCTGATGCAACCATAATTATATCTTGGTGATTTGTAGATTATACTCCCTATATGTTTGTGTTGTCAAAGCCTTTTGTTGTTCAACACTTCTGTTTTTTTTTTTGTATTAATTGCTACACTTACCTTAAATGAAAATGATGTGATACTTGCTACATTACCTAACATGACGACACAGCCCCCCCTCCCCACGTCCCCCCCAACACACACCTCGCTTTTGTAGAAACACCACATTACTTTCCCCTCATCTACCTCCCTATGATTTATTTCATTGTAGCTGACTCCAGGATGGGAGTGCTTTTTTTGTACTTTGCAAGCCCTTTTTTCCAAATACTTCCTCCATATATTTGTTAGTTGTTCCACCTCTTTGACTGTATCTTATTCTTAATATAGAAAAAATATTAATATGGAGCAGTGGAGTACTTCCACATTATCATGCTTGTTTGAGTCCTTTTTAATGTGTGTTTTAAAATATCATCATTCTGTAATTTTTTTGAGATATGAAATTAAAGATATTAATGTCCAAAAGAACCTATGCAAACGGGGGCATTAAAGAAAATTGCAGTGGCCCTCATCTCCTCACCCAAGTACAAAATGCATGGTCCCCCCCCTTCAATTTCACACATTTAAAACATTACTTCAAACCGACAACCATAACGAATAGTCTATGTGGAGGAAACTCTCCTGGAATGACCTTTTGAGTGCTAAAAAAGAAAACGCTGATTGTGTAGTTGTAATACATTCGAGCAACCATCCAAGTTCCAATTGAGGCATGGGTGATAATAATAGTATAGTGGCATCGTTGTAACATTTGTTTCCTTTTGTAGATATTGGTTCCAAACACCGGAGGCTTGGACACTGGATGGCCATTACCGATCTCTTATATACATGAGGCCATTGGCAATTTGGGGAATGCAGTGGGCATTATCTATGCCTAGAGCAGTTCTTCAGCCACCGAGGATAAACATAATGGACAGGATCGATTTATCTGATTTGGATTCAAGATCTACTTTGAGTTTAAAATCCGCTCGCACTGAGGCAGCTCGCAGAAAAGCTTCTGGAAAATTGAAGTGTTTTGGCAACTCAATGTTTAATTGTGCAAGTTAGTGTATGTGTACATTGTTTTTTGGCGGACATTCCAGGTTCTTCATACACAATAATGCGGAACCAGCTCCTCATCTCAAGATACAATTGGTTGAACAACAACCAGTTTCTGTTTCGCGTATGTTGTGGCTCCGTTTTTTTCCAGAATATAAGATATTAATGTACTGTAAAAGGAACACCATTGAATATTTTGATGTATTTGTTACTAACTAGTGATTCTCTTTCTCCTTTCTCTCTCGCAATAATGGAGTTTGAAGGAAAATGAGGAGTTATATCTTTAGTCCCACTTGTCTCTAATTCAATTGAGCTCTATAAGAATGTTATATAAACATATAACATATATATGAATATCCAGGTCTACAAATAAGGAATTCAGCCAGGCAAAGAATGGAGTGACAAGATCTCTTTACAAAAATTATTAGAATAGGCCGTCTAATTTTAACATAAAAATTAGGACGAACTCAATATCGAATTTTTCTAATAGGCCAAATTCCATTTCACTCTAACCCAATATTATCCTAAACATCCCTTCTTTCTCCTTCCTTTGTTTTCTCGATTCTCAAACTACAATAGACAATTTCAAAAAATAACTCGATAATCTTACCGAATTGATTAAACTAGTCACTAACTAAATGGATTAAACTAATCATCGAATGGGTTAGAGAATGTTAAAACCGAATAGATTAAATTGGTCACGTAATCGATTAAACCTGGTCCATAAATAGATTAAACTACCACTATATTAAAAAAGGTGGTATGTTCTTTCTTAATATTGGCTTGGACCGTGCCTAATTTTAAACTAAAAGAGGCGTCTTACAAGCACTAACCGAAGTAGCCTAATGTTTCCCTATGTTCTGATAGTGTTTAAATTGTGTAAAAAGTAATGTGCCAACACCAGGGAAAAGAGGAAATGAAAGTATGAGACAATATGCTCCTTGGAGAATACAGATATCATCCATGCATCACAAGACAGCAAAGTAATATGCTAAGGAACAGAGCATACTGTAGAGAGAACACATGCATTTTACCAAAAGCAGCAAAATGCTGGGGAGCCAAGAGGGTTTTCTTAGTACTTATCAGTGTGAAAATTACTATGCTTAATTACCATCAAAAACTTCCTCAAACATGAACTAATATCATGCATACAATGATTTGCTTTTGTTTCCCTATTGAATGACCGCAATTGTAGTTCAAGATAAATGTTGGGAGCCTGAAGATTCCCTGACTATCTCTATTACATAAGGGAGGAAAGAACTGCCGTTCTCTTTTAACCCTTTATTTTGCCCCTTCCCTTTCTAAATTACAAAAGGAATCTCAATACCAAAATGGGGGTCAAACAAAGCCACCGGAAATTAATTTTCAACAATCACTCGAAATCACTTATATGAGGAAACTTTACAAATCACTCATAGAATTGAGAAAATCACGTTGTAAAAATCACGCAAATCACTCAAATGATCGGAAACTTTACAAAAACTAAAAAATTAACTTACAAACTAAAACTAATATACTAGGACGTCAATACATACAAAAATATTCACAAAATTCACTTATAAATCATTGTTCTCAATAACCATTCACAATTACATACTCACAAAAATTACCTATAAACACAAATCCGAGAATAACATAAGATTTTGACGGGGATATCACACATTCGTCGATCGGCGATTTGCGAACTTTCAAACCGATACATAATTCTTTTAATCTTTAAAGTTATTTCACATTAGTCGATCGTTATGTAGTTGAAAAATGGAGATAATATCAATTAGTTGAAAAAGGCTTTTATATAATTAGACTTAAATTTGATTCATTTTCATATAAAATCGAAAACAAGATGTGTATGAAATTTGATTCATTCATGACACCGATGAAAAAGTTGCAAATTTAGTTCTTTTTTAAAAAAATCCAATATAAAATTTTTGCCCAAAACTTTTGCAAAATATCCATGTTTAGAAATAAATTTTGAAAAACAAAACAATATCAAACCTTTTGCGAACAACTTTGCAAAAATCCATTTTCATAAAAAAAAAAAAATTTACATTAATTTGCGAAAACCATTTAATGTGAAATCGTATTGTGTATGAAAAATTTAAAATTTCATTTCAAATATAATTGAAACTCAAAGTGTTAAAATTTAGAAGAGGAGAAAAATTAAAAATGACCATTTCATGCGAAATCGCATTGTGTATGAAAAACTTAAAATTTCATTTCAAATATAATTGAAACTCAAAGTGTTAAAATTTAGAAAGGGAGAAAAATTAAAATGACCATTTCATGCAAAATCGATTGTGTATGAAAATTTAAAATTTCATTTCAAATATAATTGAAACTCAAAGTGTGAACATTTAGAAAAGGAGAAAAATTAAAATGATGAAAATTTTTAAATATCAATTTGTGAAATCGAATTTAGAAGTTAGACAAGGAAAAAAAAAGCTGAAATTGTATTATACTTTTCGGTTACAATTTTGGGATCATAGAGAAATTACTAAAATCCATTATTTAAGAAATTACTTTTCTTTGTTACAAAATCGACCCAATTAGATCTCATCGCTTAAGACTTGAATTGAAATGCTTGATTTTTTGATGTTGTTCTTTGACGTTGACTTGAAAATCTACTGTTGCATGTATTTCTTTGATGTTGTTCGCAAATTAGATTTACTGCTTAAGACTTGAAACGTCTGATTTTGTTATTGTATATTGCATACTTGGATGAACTGGGTTCCTTCAAATATGAATTAGGTTCCTTCAAAATATAGGTTGTAGATTTGTAGTGAGAGGAGAGAGAGAATGAATAGTTAGAAAAGTACTGAAATTATACACTGAGAGGAGAGAGAGAATGAATAGTTAGAAAAGTACTGAAATTATACACTGAGAGGAGAGAGATAATGAATATTTGGAGAAATATTTTTTTGTTGGTCTGATGGGTCTTCACTCTTCACCGATTTAAGTGCCAAATAAAGATATTGACTAACCTGTTCCTAGGTTAACAAGCAAGATTTTTTTTTAAAAAAATCCTCCTAAATTAAACCGGACAGACAAAGGTACAAGTTTTATTGCTCAAAATAAAAATAACCCAAACCAACCCATCATGATTCATTTGGATGGAATTTCAATCTATCACCTTAACTACTAACGTATCATGTGGATAAAAAAAGAAACTACTCTTATCTAAATCAAAGAATTACTATCACAATTTCTACTAACAAACCACTTTTCACCAATTATGTAAAAAAAGTATATTGCAAGTTAAATTATAATATAATATTTATATGAAAAGAACACTACATAATTAATTAGTAAAGGAACATATTACTCCCTTAAGAAAAAGGATAATATGTGAAAACAAAATTTTATGTACTCTTTTGTTTGTGGGAAACAATCTTTTATAATTTTTCTCACAACTTAAAAACTTTACAACATTTTGTATTTTTCGCGAGAAATCAAAAACTATTATAAATTACGAAAATGAATAAAACCAAAAAAAAAAAAATGACGATATTTAGTAAAGAACATCATACCGATTATAAAAGAATACGCGCATATAAGACTGGAAACAAAAAAACTATTCAAAATCACAAAAATGAATAACAACATAAAAAGAACATGGAAGAATCTTATTCACAAAATGGAGGTGAACTTAAATACTAACTTGCATTTTCGCTTTGTTTACTACTTAAGATATTAAGCTGAAAATATCATCGCACGCATCGCGCGCACAAAAGGCTAGTATATAATTAAAACAACATGTTTGCTAAATACAACCTCACTTCACTGAACACAACCCTATAAAAAACCCAAAATATCCTCTTCTTCATAACTCCTTTTCAGTTGTCGTTCAAAATTAAGCCCAAATTAACCCCATAATTTCACCCAATTTCTGCAATTTATGACCGAAATGAGATATAAGTATTATTTCCTCCCTCCTTTCTCCATTTTCTTGTGCTAAAACCTTCAATTTACTTCGATGCAACCGGTGCTTCAATTGCTGCGAGTTTGATGAGTCAACTGTTCGGGCTAAGCGAATTGCGTTCGGATTTTGAAAGAAATTTGCTATACTTCCAAGCAGTGTTGTGAAGGTTCGTTCTTTTGTATCTTTTTAAAAAAAACCATCTGCATTTTTTCAAGTTTTCTGTATTCGTTCTTCTATTTTTTTTTTTCTACATTTTTTTTAAAAAAATTCGATATTTTTTTGTGGGTCTATAGTGCTTGAAGTATAACCAACTTCTATATGCGAAATTAATACAAGGCTGGAGTTCTGCGATTTTCTGCATTTCTTCCAAACATTTTGCATTTCGTGCAATCTTTAGGAAACAGGTTAATCTATTTCGTTCAATTTGCACGAAACAGATTAATCTGTTTCTTGCAGATTGTACGAATTAATGGTGCCGAAGATTTCATTCATATTGCATGAATTGGATTAATTTCGGAAAAAATAAAACGAGTAACTTACCTGAAATTGAAGTTCATTTGGGTCAAAATAATCGTCCACTAAAAATCAAATTCAACATTAGTCAATTAGTCTCCTGCAATTTATATTTCTTTAAGTATGAGATGGAGGAGGAGAAAATATTTTTTAGAGAGAATATGAAAATAAGGGTATTGAGGGCTGTATTTAGTAAAGTGGGGATGCATTTAATGACCTCCTAAAACAAAGGATTTGTGAACAAAGTCCATAGCAGAGGTGGAATTTGGGTAGCGAAAGAATGGCCTTATTCAATATCCTCATGGATGAACAAAAAGTTTTCGGTGACATTCACTCAAGATCCTCACATATGAACTTGTCACTAATAGAAAGGATTGAAGTATTGAAAGCAAAAATAAGCAAGTATTAGAAATAAGTGAGCTTCCTCAAAAAAGATCAAAGCATATATGATCTATGAAAGAGTTTGAATGCTTGCCTTTCTCATTAACATATGTGAGAATATATACAATATACAAGAGGATAATTAGCCTAAGATTAAGGTAACTGACTAGCTATAATTAGGCACTAAAGATATACTTTACAAACAAAGATATATACATAAAATCAGAATATATTATCATATATTCTAATATTCTAACACTCCCCCGCAGTCGAAGCGGGAGGATCACGAACGCTAAGGCTGTCCCGAAAATCGTCAAATAATATACGCGGAAGACCTTTGGTAAAGATGTCGGTAATTTGATATCGAGAGGGAACATGGAGAACTCGGACTTCGCCTTTAGCAACTTTTTCACGTACAAAGTGAATGTCCATTTCAATATGCTTGGTGCGTTGATGTTGCACCGGATTGCCGGATAGATAAATGGCACTCACATTGTCACAATAAACCAGGGTAGCTTTGTGAATGGGACAATGTAGTTCAAGTAACAGGTTCCGGAGCCAACATGAATCAGATACGACATTAGCTACCCCCAGTACACTAGAGCGTGACAATGTTGGTTGTCTTTTAGACGACCAAGAAAGTAAGTTGTCACCAAGAAAAACACAATAACCTGAAGTAGATCGTCTAGTATCTAGGCATCCTCCCCAATCAGCATCAGTTTAAGAGATGAGCTTATTAAGAGAGGATTTATATAAGTGAAGACCATACGATAATGTCCCCTGCAGATAGCGTAAAATACACTTAAGAGCACTCATATGCTCGTTCCTTGGATCATGCATGTGAAGACAAACCTGTTGAACTGCATAAGAAATGTCAGGTCGAGTGAATGTAAGATACTGTAGAGCACCAGCAAGACTACGATACTTAGTGGGATCCTCATAAGGTGAGTCCTTAGAGGCACTAAGTTTAGGTTTAGTGTCAACAGGTGTAGGACAAGAGCTACAGTTAGTCATGCCAGCTCGCTCAATGATCTCGGTAGCATACTGTTTCTGAGACAAGAACATGCCAGTAGCATTGCGGGTCACAACAATCCCCAGAAAGAAACTTAGAGGACCCAGATCTTTCATAGCAAATTCGGTACCCAACAGAGCCATAAAATGCTTTCTTAATCGATCAGACGATGCTGTAAGAATTATATCATCAACATATAACAGAATATAAGCCATGTCTGTAAATAAACAATGAATGATCAGATAGACTGTGAGAAAAACCAATAGTGGTAACAAAATCTGCAAATCGCTGATACCAGGCCCGAGGAGCCTGTTTTAGGCCATATAGGGATTTCTTCAGTAAACACACATGATCAGGGCGACTTAGGTCGCGAAAACCCATGGGCTGATGCATATATACTATTTCATTGAGATAGCCATGTAAGAAAGCATTCATGACATCCAACTGGTGAATAGGCCAAGATTTAGAAAGAGCAATGCTAAGAACAGTACGAATAGTGGCCGGTTTGACAACCGAACTAAAAGTCTCATCACAATCAACACCCGTTGTTGAGTCTTCCCATCACCTACAAGACGGGCTTTATGCCGCTCAAACGAACCATCATATTTTCGTTGATGACGAAAAAATCCACATAGACCTAATGACATTCACATCATGTGGCCGAGGTACCAATTCCCATGTTTTATTATCAATAAGAGCATTAAATTCATCTAACATTGCATTTTTCCCATTTGGGTCACGAATAGCACTAACAGGATCCTTTGGAAGAGGGGATATGTTAGGGGTAGTCATGGTGTGGAAATTGAAAGAATATTTTGAGTTGGGTTTGAAGATGCCATTTTTAGCTCTTGTGGACATTTGGTGGGGTGTGGGACCTGGCCGTGAGGTGTAAGAGGGTGGAGGGGGGTCATGGGCCGATGGGGAGGTTGGGTGAGAGGCTGGCACAGTCCGCATGGGAGAAGAGAGAGGTGAAATGGGCTGCTGAGCAGGGTCACTAATAGTGACAGTACCGGTGGATGAAGACATGGGGTTAGCGGGCCCAGCAGATCCCAACGGCCCAAGAGAATGATTTGGGTCAGTGGGCTGCTCTACAGTGTCAAGGGGGACGCTATTTTGATAATGTAAGTAGTGAAGAAATGGATTGTGATCCAAGAAATTGTAGTCATCTTTGTGAGGTGCGTGAAGCTTAGAGAGCGGGAATTCAGTTTCAACAAATTTTACATGACGACAAATACTTATTTTTCCACTACACATATCATAACATTTAGAACCCCGATGATGTGGGGCGGGCCTAGGATAGACATAAGGAGTAGACCTTTCTTGCAATTTGTGTATAGAAGTGGAGGGAAAAAGAGGAAAACATAGACAACCAAATACACGTAAATCCGAATATATAGGATCACATTGATATAGAATTTGAGTTGGGGACTTAAATCCTAGAACTTTGGTTGGAAGAATGTTTAAGAGATATGTGGCCATTGCTAAAGCATGGTGCCAAAAAGATAAGGGCAAAGAAGCATGAGCAAGTAAGGTCCGAATGATGTTATTTATTGATTGAATGTGTCGTTCAGCTTTTCCGTTTTGAGGAGAAGTGTGGGGACAAGAGAGACGAAAAAGCATGCCATGGTGATCAAAGAACTCTTGAAGGGTGCCATTAATATATTCTGTGCCATTGTCACATTGAAAAGTTTTAATGTTACGTTCAAATTGAGTATGGACAAGAGTGTGAAATGATTTAAACAAGTGTTTGACTTGGGATTTCTTTGCAATAGGAAATGTCCACAAAAATTTGCTGTAATCATCAAGAAACAGAACGTAATAATAGTGGCCAGAAGAACTTATAACAGGAGATGTCCAAAGATCACTATGAATAATATCAAAAGGAAGAATAGTGTTCGACACATAATCATAAAAAGGTAATTTAGAGTGTTTCCCGAGGGGACACGAAGAACGATAAGAATTACAAGCCTTATTACAATCAATAAAAAATTTACTACTTAATGATCTAAGAACAGCAGCATCAGGATGTCCTAAGCGATTATGCCAAAGATCTGAGGAAGTAGCAATGAAAGTAGAATTATAGACTGGAGAAGTGGCTTGAGTGTTTGAGAAAATGGGATAAAGGTCACCGGTACTGTCACATCTCATTAGTTTGGCTCCCGTCTGTAAATCATTCACAGAAAAATCAAAGGGATTAAATTCAATGGAAACTGAATTATCAGTGGTGAATTTACGGACGGATATTAAATTTTTAATCAATTTAGGAGCATGTAACACATTGTTCAAGGTAAACGGAGGATATGGGGAGGGTAATGTAGTACTACCGTGACCAACAATTGGAATTAAATGACCACTACCAACAACAATGTTATTATTTTTAATGCTCGAATTGACATAAGAAGAAAGAATACCCGGGTCCGCAGTCATATGAGATGTAGCACCAGTGTCCATGTAATAATTCCCGTCCGGTTGAGAAAGAGTGAGAGTATGCATAGCGGCTTCAATGTCAGTAGGAGTGTAACTGTAGGAGGGAGCCACGACATTATATGCTTGCGGACGAGCACCTAAAATTCCTGGTCCAGTGGGCCTAGAATTTGCGTTCTGAACAGCAGGCTTCGGGGCCCAAGAAGCAGCAGGATAGGGGCATGGTGGTGGCGTGGGCCACTGAGGAAGCCACAGAGCCCAAGAGGCCCAAGACTGCTGCTGCCAGGAAAGGGTGTTGGGCCCAGTTTAAGTTTGAACTCCAACCCAGTATTGTTGCGCCCTTTTCCAGGAGTCTTGGAGTGAAACTTCTGGGATTTATTATTTTTGGAATGTTGGCGTGATGATGAAGCTAATACAGTGGTGTTGTCCGGACTGTTGCCGCCGGAGCTGGTGATGAGGGCGGTGTTAGAGCGGGTGCCCAAACCTCATTCCTTGGCCAGCCGATTTTTAATAGTACGTTCAGCGAGTTTTAGTCGAGAACGACAACTCTCAAAGGAAGGCAGGGGTTCTTGGTTTTGTATAAAATCCACCGTCCCGGCGTAGGCCTCAGGCAACCCACCCGTGAGTTTAAGAACCAGCCGTGAGTTTGAGAGAGGGGCATCAACATCGGCAAGTCGATCGGCTAACGACTTGATGTGATTACAGTAGTGATCAATGGAGGAAAAGTTCTCAAAGTCAAGAGCAGCAAGTTCATCTTCAAGATGAGTAGCCCGGGAAACTTTGTTGTCTTGAAACATTGATTCAAGACGAGCCCACGCACCATGAGCAGTATCGTCTTTGAGTAAGATAGCTTGAAGAAGGTCCGTGGATGTAGTCCCGTATATCCATTGAAGGACAGCAGCATCGAGACGCTTCCATAGGGTAGGGTCAGCGGCTTTCGACGCGGCATAAGCGGCTACCTCCGTTGCATCCGTAGGAGGGATGATGTGGTGGTGCAAATCATGAACCCTAACAAGAACCTTGAATAATGCCGCCCAAGAGTGATACATGCCATGCTCTACATCTAATGTAATGGGAATCAGGGACTTTACATTTGTGATGGTCAAAGCAGGATGATATTTGGGTGTGTCGGCCATGGAGAATGTGCAGCGGAATAAGACAAGAAAAGAGAAGGAAGTAGGTGTTTGTTAGGGAATTAGGATAGAAACCTAAACTGATACCATGAAAGAGTTTGAATGCTTGCCTTTCTCATTAACATATGTAAGAATATATACAATATACAAGAGGATAATTAGCGTAAGATTAAGGTAACTGACTAGCTATAATTAGGCACTAAATATATACTTTACAAACAAAGATATATACATAAAATCAGAATATATTATCATATATTCTAATAATCTAACAATCTACTGAACAAATGGAAACTGAATGACATTTTTCTTAAAGGGTGCTCAAATCTACATGATTCCAGCAAGCTGAGTGGCGTGCACAAAATGAGAGAAGCATGTCCAAGTCAGTGTCTAACTAGATTAGGGTTAGGGTTAGTGTGTTGGTCAATTTAGTTACAAGTTCAAACCCTTTGTTTTATAAACCAACACCTTCATAATCCTAAGCCAATTGGACCTACATATTTCTTAATCTAATTTATATTCCATTACCCTATGATTTAGCATCCAAAGATGACTTATTAAACTTTTAACTTCAAATTGGTTTTTTATGAAAAAAAATCCATACCTTTATCTGCACTTATAGGCAACCATCATGCCCGACCCTAAGGGTTGGCAAGAAGGGCCACTGCCCAGGGCCCAGGCTTGAAGAGGGCCCATATTAAAAAAAAAATCAGCCTTTCTAGTTTTTTTTGTTTGGAGAAAAAGAAAGAAAAGGTTGGAGGGTAAGTGTCACACGGAGTCAGCAAAGTAATCAAACTAAAAGGTAACTTTCCTTGCCTATTTTACTTTAGCTAGTAGCCACTATTAGAGTTGCTTATCGGTCGAGCCGAGTCCGAACTGTCTTATGCTAGGCTTGTGTTCGTTTAAGTTTATTCGAGCTCGAGCCGAGCTTGAAGCTTAACGAGCCGAACTTTATTCTAGCCGAGCTTGAAGCTTAACAAGCCGAACTTTGCTCGAGTTGAGCTTTGACCAAATTTAAACGAGTCGAGCTCGAACTGTTCACGAACAGACTTAACTCTTTAGCACCCCTAGTTTTGACATGTTTTCTTTGTTTTTCCTTTTTTAATATTTGAGATTTATAGGTTTTCTTTTAGACAATGAAACTATTAACTTATTATTGTGTGATATTTAGGTTAATATATTTATGTATTTATATAAATATATTATTTTTCTATATAGAAGTATAATCGAGCTTGTTCACGAGCCTTCGAGCCGAGCTTTGCCTAGCTATGCTCGGCTCGTTAAAATCTCGAGCCGAGTAAGAATCCGGGTCGAGCCACCACGAGTCGAGCTTTGATCGAGCATATCCCGAACTATTCGTGAACAAGCCAGACTCATCAACACTCCTAGCCACTATAGCTGTCAAAGGAAAATTAAAAAAAAAAGGAATTATATGACTAATAGTAAAGCTTTCCTTCCCTGCGTAGTAACTTTTACAAACCAACTGTCAAAGACATGTCAAAAAAAAAATTGTATCTTCATCAACTTTATCTCACCCTTCATTTCAACTGCTTACAGCGTTTCCATTACATTTCTTCATTTTCCAATTTCATGTTTCAAAACTACTAGGCTCTATACTCTAAATTATAATTATTATCATAATTATATTATCCTACCTAATTCCGATTATTATAAACCTATAATTTTGTACTAACTCAACCCTTGGGTTTGATAAACAAAGCAAAAAAAACATTCCAAGAATCAAATAAATGCTAGCGACATGGTTAATCTAGGCAAATTAGAGAAAAATGTAGAGTAAAAACACACTATAATTGGGGACATTTGTGTTCTTTGGTTTGTTTGTTAAGGGCTTCTCTTTCACACAAAAAAAAATATAAATTAGGAAAAGAAAAATTAGAAAGGCTGATTTTTTTTTTAATATAGGCCCTCTTCAAGCCTGGACCCTGGGCGGTGGCCCTCCTTATCAACCCTCAGGGGCCAGGCTTGCCTAGAGTCTAATATTTGTGTTTGTTTGCTTTGAAATCTCGAAACAACGAAATAGATTAGTCCTTGACCAAATCCATCATAGGAACTAGTTAGGGTGTTCATACAAAATCGAAACCGAAAAATCATCGAAAAATCAGTCCAAAAGAGTGGTAATCATACCAATCAAAAAATGTTTTAACGGTATGGTTACGAATCGATAAAAGTAACGGTTAAATGGTACGGTTACATTTATGATTTTTGAGTAAACGGTTAATCGAAAAACCGAACTATTTTTTTCTCTATTGAATTATTGCGAAACATTTTCCAACAATTGCATTAATTCTAATATTTGTTACTAAATAACATTAGAGGAAGTATGTGATTATTTGAAAACTTTAATACTAATATAAACACTATAATGAGGAAATGTAGTAAATTCTTATTGTTATTATGGTTTCCAATGGATTTATTATACACTTATGTAATACATTTATATTAAAATATATATAATATTAAAGTATATGCATAAAAAATAGAAAATATATATTTACACTAGATAAAATATAATAGTATAACTTGAATAATGGTTAACCGTACCGAAAAACAAGTTAACCGCGTAGGCGATAACCGGTCTAAAAGGTTACGGTTCGCAAAAAGAGCTAATCGAAACTTTCGATTACCGAACTAAAATGTTGTTTCAGGATAGTTAATCACACATGATCACTCCTAATAGAAACCCCATTGTCATAGTAAACAAAAGTATTAATATTGCATGGGAATTCAAGGCATTCCATAACCCAGCACTATTAGGGTAGATGAGAGTGTGCACTGTACAAGACTGCATGGAGCCTGTTATGATAGATTTAAGAGTATTTCCTAAAAATCCCTAAGGAATCCAAATGGTTGGACTTGAGTCGGTTGAAAAAAGAAATACAACCTTGGCAAGAACGACGTTCAACGGAATATATGACTCATGCGACTCATGCTCCTATAGGTTCTTTAAGTTCCGTAGGCGGGGTAGCTATCGAGATCAATGCATCACTTCTCATTTTGTTCTAGAATTCTTCCTATTCGTAGGTCATTTGTGGCATGCGGAAAGGGCTCAGCTGCAGCAAGATTTGAAAAATGGAATTGATCGTGATTTTGAATTTGTTCTTTCGAAGACCCCTCTTAATTCAGACAAGAAATTCAATGTTTTAAGGTAGGAGTCCATTTGATTATCATACATATTTGGATCAAGTCATACATAAAAAGGAATTTTTTTTCCCAACTCATTTCGCCAGACTTCTATTATCACAATATCATATATGATAATCTATCAACTAAGATAACTATGTTATCCCCAACAAACACGTCTAAATACTTTTTCTGTAACGAAATTGATATTATACTTTCAAAATTAAAAACACTTTTCTTGGCAATTTTTTAAAGAGAAAGAAAAAAAAACGTAGAAATAGAGAGATTGTTGCCTAAAAAAAATTATAACATTTATTTTATTACAACCATATGCAAAATATTACATCTATTTGATTTCGGCGGAAGTAGATAGATTTAGGAAATACTCTTCAATCTATCCTAACAATATTCTAACACATGAACAAATGTTCAAGTAGTTTAACCATAAAAAAAAACTACTTTTGTCAATCCTTAAGATTATGATATTCCTTTGGATCATCCCAAAACAATTCCGCAACAAGTATACTTTGCAAATAATTCTTCAATAATTTTAATTTTTATGGGTTCTATCTCACTATTTGTCCCATTAAGTGTGATACTAATGTCAATTGTTTTTTGCCTTATTTATTTTCTTAAAAAAAATTGTTTACAACTCCTACGATAGAAAATAACACAAAAAAAGTGGGTCAGAAATTTTAGACTCGAATATGTGACTATGTGAGACTTGCCAAAACCAAAGTATATGAAAATCAAAGTCGTGAAATCCAAATTCCAAGTGACTACAACATGTTTCACATACAAAACATATACCCAAGAGTGAAAAAAAATGCTTGCATGCATGCTAAAAAAAACAATAACTAGTTAACTCTTAACTCTCTATTTCCTAGGCCGATTCTCGGTGTTTTCGGAGCGAGCCGTGTTGGTGGCAACCCTAGCAACATCAAGAGCATCAGCCTCAGCCTTTTTCTTAGAGTACAACACACCATACCCAATAATAGCAGTAATAGCAAAGCCTGCCATAGCCATAGTGGTATAACTAAACGGCAGTCGACGTCGTTGGTGCAACACCTCACCGGGGCCACGTCCGTGCCCCGGTGGACGTTGCGACGCTTCGACTCCCGCAGCTTTTACATGCTCGGGAGTCATTTTATGAGTGTCAGCAGTTTTTCTCCAAGATTGATCACCATTAGTATCACCACCTTTGTTGGTGGGATCTATTTTTACTTCTCCTCTGTCTACTTCTGGTCCTCCCCAAGACATTTTTCTCTGTCTAGTTTTTCTTTGTGATTGTTTTGGTTTGTGAAAATGTTTGATGAAAGGGTGAAGTGAAGTGAAGTGTGGAGAAAGAGATTGTTTGTAGCACCAAATAAAATTTGACGTGGTGTATGAGAATCTAAAGAGGACACGTGGTTGTGAGATTTGTTGCCTCGTTGTTTTAGAGGATTTTCTTGCTGTAGACATGTGTCTTTTGTGCTGGAGTTTTTTTTACATGTTTCGTCAGTTTAACCATTAATATGTTTTAATTTATATCTAGTAAAAAAAATCCACGCCTCTCTTTTATAAGAATGAAAATGCAGTCTTTATCTTAAAAAATCAAACAAGTTTGATTTAGATTAGCCCGTTCGTTATCGTTTTTTGTTTTCAGTTTTCAGTTTTTTTGAAAACTAAAAACCAAAAACAGAAACCAGTGGTTTTTCATTTTTTAATGCCGGGTTTTCAAAATCATCATGTTCCCAATAAATTTGACTAATTTTTTATTTATTATAGGACATATATCATATGACTTTGAAAATTAAAAAACCAAAAAACAGAAAACCACAGTAATACCGAACATGTAAATTTATAAATCCAGATTAACTCGATCGAATAAGGTCTAATAAGTTGTGACGATATGTTAAATAAGTTTCGTAAAGTCATAAAAGTGAGTTCTAAAATGTTCTGATAGTTCGATTTAGAAAATATTTAAGGGAATATAATGCTTGAGTAATTCTTGATAATTTACAAAAATCATATCATCTCATATAAAAATCAATACTCGAAAATTTACATATATTGATCCTGATTTTCTAGACACGTCTCATTTTCGCTCAAGTCCAAGCTTGCATTCCGCCGTAAGATGGATTAGAGAACTAAGACAAGAGAGAAGATTACACCAAGAAAAAAGTCTTCTACTAAATGATGGTTATTGTTTTTGTAGTAAGCTAGGAAGCACGGAAACCTTTGGAACTTGAGGTTTCTCTATTTCAGAAACGTTTTGGTTCCTAAAAACCAGTCGTTTTCGTGCTTATAAAGCATAGAAATGATTGGGACTTGAGACTAATGGGGTAATTGCTTTCTTTAGTTCCAATATTTTTAAGTTTAACTCAAAGCCTTACAGGAAGGTCTGCATTTGTTTTTTTCAATTGTTTGTTTATAGAGCTAAAATTGAAGATAATAATTTTGTTGAATTTTATTATATTGGCGCGAGTAAAGAATAATAAGAAATAAATAAAGTACTACTTTTAATACACGTGAAGTTATTTACTTTTGACAATAATTAGGCTCATTTGAAAGTTTAAAGGCTACTACTCGTTACACAATATATAATAATACGCCTATGATGTTTTTCTTTGGTGTGAGAAAGCGGTTAAGTAACTTAAAAAAAAAAAAGCGGTTAAGTACAATGATGAAGATGGGACTTGATCCCACGTCTTAAGTATCATCTCAATTTGATTTTACGAGCGAAGTTAGATGACATCTAATTTAAATCCATGATGTAGATTAGGGGTGTTAACGAACCGGACCAAGACCGGGTCTGGAGTTGCTCAACTCGACTCGTAACACTTTTACTCGAGCTGAGCCTTGAGCTTTTTCGAGCTTAACTTTTTTAGTTCAACCTTAAAACTCAACAAATTATATTATATATATTATATAAATAGGTTTAGACTACTTATTTTGAGTTTTTCACAAGTATTGTGTACAATTTAAGTATAATTTTTCATTTAATTTCTATAATAATATGGAAAATAATATAAATTAAAACATATTTCGAAAGATCTTTGAGGAACTTCCCAAATCGAATTTTTACTATGCTCGGCTCTAGGAAATTTCGAGCCGAACTCGAATAATTTGCGAGCGAGCTAGACTCATTAACCGTTATGATTTACAAAGATACTGAACAAACTTGAATTATGCAACCCAATTAGGCTAGTAAATTCACCTAAATCCGTTTCGACCGTTTCACATTATAACCGTTATAACAACGGACAAAATCAGCCCATTTTATTTCACCTGAAATCAGTCAAAGGTGTACCCCACTAAATTCTGTCATCAAAAACACCTCTCAAACGGCTAGTTTTCACCATTTCCCCCCCTATAAATACCATCACTCCTTAAACCTTTTCACCATCACTAATCCAAGTCTCTCACATCTCTCTCTCTCCTCTGCATAAACCTCTATTTCTTCTTCTACCAAAGCTAAAGAAATATTTTTTTCATATTCTAAGTTAAATTAAATTAGCATACAAAATCAATGGCTTTTTCTTCAAGAATTTGCTCAATTTCTTTGGTGTTGGCATTTGCAGTCTTGGTGAGTTTTGCAGAAGCAAGAGATCATCTTGTGGGTGGTAAACCAGATGGTTGGAAAATTCCTGCTTCTGAATCTGATTCTCTCAACAAATGGGCTGAGAAAAGCAGGTTTCAAATTGGTGATTTTTTGGGTAAGATTTCTTATAATTCTTTCACTTTTGATGTTCAATTTAATTACATTTAACCCACTTTTTCAGCTGTAATCTTTAACAGAATCAATTTTTATTGTTAAGAAAATGAAATTATTGTACAAAAATCGAAACTTTTCCATTTTTGAGTGAAGAATCTATCTGGGTATTCTTTAATTTGTCAAAATGTGAACAAAAATCATAAACCCAAGTATAAAACAAATATTTTTCCATCCTTGAGCTAAATATCTCATCTGGGTCTTCTGAAATTTTTAACAGAATCAATTCTATTGTAGAAAAAATTAAAATCATTGTAAAAAAATAGAAACTTCTCCATTTTTGAGTGAAGTATCTATCTAGGTACTCTTCATTTTGTCAAATGTGAACATAAATCATAAACCAAAATCTTTGAGCTAAAAATCTCATCTGGGTCCTTCTAAAATTTGCAAAATTACAAAATAAAGTCGAATTTTTGTCTCAAAATTTGCCTGAAATTTCAATTTTTCATAACTAACGGTAAAATTTGCTGGTTTTTGTGACAGTGTGGAATTATGACAGCAAAAAAGACTCAGTTTTGGAAGTAACAAGGGAGGCATACTTAAGCTGCAACACAAGCACCCCAATAGCTGAGCACAAGGGAGATGAGACCAAAGTTCAATTGGAAAAGGCAGGCCCATACTACTTCATCAGTGGATCACAAGCCAACTGTGAGAAGGGAGAGAAGGTCATTGTGGTTGTAATGGCAGCTCGAAGCCGGCGTTCCGGTGCTGTTTCTCCAGCTCTTGCACCTTCTCCGGCTTTCGGAATCGAGGCTCCAGCGGTTGCTCCTACTAGTGGTGCTTCAGGGCTCAAGGGTGGAGTGATGGTGGTTGTTGGGGTTTTGGCTGCCTTCCTTATTATGTGAGAGATGTGAGAAGTTTTGTGGGATTTACTTAGTGTTATACAATTTACTCAGCTAAGGCAAAATCTTTGGATTTTCCTTAATATTTTTTTTTTGGTTTATCAAATCTGCTATCATGTAGTACTATTTGTTCTCTAAGATCATATTAATTGAATTATTCTTTATTTTTATTGTTTTGCTGTGATGATCTATCTCTTTTCCTCCTTTGTTTTGGTGCAAATTAAATTGAAAGAAACATGGAAAGAAGAATGTCATCAGCTCCCTTGGGGTTGAAAAGGAGACGTCTGCAAGAAAAGTTGATCAAGGGTACTTTCTGAGAACAGTTTTCTGCCAAAATAAACACAAAATATATCATAAATGCAAATTTTGTTTTAGCAAGCTAAATCGAAACCAGGTCTTTTCGAAACTAGATCGAGTTTGGAAATAGTTCCGGGCAGACTGAAGTTTGTTCATGAAACTCCTATGATTCGGGATTATAATGTCCGCGTCTTGGAGTTCATTCGTCATTTTAGCTTAAGTTGCTGCATTTACACATGGAAAAAACATGTCTTCTTCATAATGTGTGATTGCTGAGTGGAACTTCAGAATCCAGAATTTGGTTTCTACTGATATTCAAGATAGTACGACTTAACGTATGGACTTTTTCTGTGGCTCCCTTCTATCAGAAAATATTCACCAGCAGACTATACCATTAGTAGATTTTAGACATCATTTAAGAATTAACGAAGTCATAGACTATGGCTCTCCAGAAGGTTTTGTCCATTTCGAACCCTTCTATCGATAAAGATTTAAAGTATGCGGTATGCCCCTGTCGTTTGAAATGGAACAGCAGTTGATGCTGGCGCACTCTACTGCTAGCAGAAGCACTTGCAGGCTTGCAGCAGAAGAGACAATGTGCAAAGAGGAGGGAGTCTCAGAGAAAGAAAAAGTTTACGGGTTGTTACCAATACTAGATGTCTAGATTTTAGACATCATTTAAGAATTAACGAAGTCATAGACTATGGCTCTCCAGAAGGTTTTGTCCATTTCGAACCCTTCTGTCGACAAAGATTTAAAGTATACAGTATGCCCCTGTCGTTTGTAATGGAACAGCAGTTGATGCTGGCGCACTCTACTGCTAGCAGAAGTACTTGCAGCAGAAGAGGCAATGTGCAAAGAGGAGGGAGTCTCAGAGAAAGAAAAAGTTTACGGGTTGTTACAGGTCGATCACACTCAAACTTCAAACTTTCAGCCCCAATTCTTGTAAGGATACAGTAAATGGCAAAGATCTTGGCACACAAAGTACCATTAATGGGAAGATGCACCAAATCAATCACAAAGGGTTGATAACTTCAGGACTTGCAATGTAGTGATCAGTTGTAGTAAGTGAACATTGGTCAAATCAAACATATATTACTCTATAATGATTATGCTAGGTTCAATTCTCTGATTAGGTAAAAGAATTGGAACAACTCATTGCTTACGTCTAATGTATACAAGGAGGTTACACAACTCAT
The DNA here is from genome assembly GCA_947648045.1 of Beta corolliflora. Classification (NCBI taxonomy): domain Eukaryota; kingdom Viridiplantae; phylum Streptophyta; class Magnoliopsida; order Caryophyllales; family Amaranthaceae; genus Beta; species Beta corolliflora. The sequence continues at coordinate 88,186 of CANSZD010001832.1, read as the reverse complement.
TCGTCCAAAAGATTGAGTTCCTTTTTGGATTTAACCAAAATTGGCTTGAGAATTCAATCCTCGAGCAAAGCCTCACTTGAGTCCCTCACTCAGGCCTGGCGGCATCCCTAAACTTTGGGCTAGATTGTTCATTCTTTCCTTCATTGCCTGAAAAAAAAATCACAACCATCTCAGCAATCTAGAATGAAACAACTCCACACACCCTCCCCCCCTCTGTCATTTTATTCCTGCTCTAGTGATTGAAAGAGTAAACATGGCGTCTCACCTGCACGCTCTTCTGGTGTGCATCTTTGTATGCCTCGGTAACTAAAAGTGAGAGTTTCTGCATGAATAATAATACAGTTGTTCAAGAAGGGAAAAAGGGATTAACATAGGGATGAGTTGGGAAAAAAACACCAAATCATCTAAAGCTCACTTCAGCTCCTAGTTCCATTGCAGCTTCAGTAATCTCGGTCCGAACAGGTTGTTGATTACCAGAGAGGGTCACCTGATATAAAAGAAGAAAAAAGTCAAATTACGAACAAACATCTTAGTGTATTATCATCCAAATCGAAGGTACCAAAAATCTGTAGTGACACTCACACAAAAACAAATAAGCAGTGTTGACAAGAATGCCCTAAGTTAGCAACATCAAGAAAGTATCAAGTTGTTCCTTGTTTAACATTGTTCAATTTTACTGTGAGTCAAGAGACTGGTAAATTTCATGAGAAACAGCATACCTTAATGAGTTCACCTTCACAATAACCATCAAACTCCGCCCTGCAAGACAAAAACAATGATGAAGGTTGACATAATGCAAAACAAAAGTTCAACTCAGATGTTGTGAGAGATTAGCACATACACAGCCAGCTCTTTTTGCACTTTTACTGCTTCGACCTGGACTACCATTTGAGCCTTCTTGACGGTCTCATACAGATTTTGCATGTTACCCAGTATTCCAGCCTACATCAATTTAACAAGTTTAGTAGCTCAACAAGACATAAACGAATTGCATGCACAACACCAGTACGCCACACATCCACGGAAAAATCCTACTTCACATCTATGTTACTGGGACTCCTCATCTTACCTCAAATTCCCATGATGAATCCTCAATGCTCCGACATGGATATGGACACTTTCAAACTTGATTTGGGCCAAAATCATGGAAGATTCTTATATAAAATAGTCGAGTTAGACATTTGAGCACACACCCGTGGTCCCACAAGAGTACCCGAGTCCAAGTAACATAGTTCTAACTTCTACATACATAAGTTCTATCCTAATGTGCACAATGACATGATTGCGGTGAATAAATACGAAATTCAATGATTTTTGTGAATGCACGAAAATCTTTGACCAAAACAGAAAGATAGATACATGGTAAGACAGAAGCAACTTGAACACAAGATAATCTCACACACGAGTCCATGAAATGCTTACAGGCCTATAAAGGACAGCCCCAGATTTTTGATGCACATGTGCATGACAATAGTTACAAAGCACAAATACTTGCAAATACATGGACATTAGATAATAACATCAGAAAGGTGAAACAAAGCTCACTTTTGATGATGAGTCATCACCCTTATCGTTGTCCTTCTTCCCTCCAAATAAAGCATATATACGTACTGATCTGGAGCTCCTCCCCGGCTTACTATTTGTCCACATCAAGCATGGACGACCAATAGAATTAGCCAGATGGTTTAACTTACCTGTAAAGATTTATGGAAACAATTGAAGTACACAAACAATAAGGCACTAAAAAGTGCATACACCTTTAAGAGATACGTGTAGCCGTGTAATTAACGCTTAAACTGTGATGATAAAATCAATAACATTTTCCGTACACTAGATAACATCAATTAACAGTCAAACAAAGTTGCCCCATAATTCACAACATTCAGTCCCGTCCAACTCCAGCTTCCAACCACAATTCAGACCACTGCAATTCTGCAACCAGAGAAGTGCAAACTAAACATCCCCGGCTCAATTTCTATTAAAAAAAATTCTAACTATATACTGTTGAGGTTTCGAACATAGAGGCTCTATAGCACATGAATGAATCCAAATTGATGCAAAGATGAAATAACAAATACATAAGTATATTTCCTCACTGAACTTTGACAATCGTGTTTATAATTGATGCATTTGATGTACTTGGAAAAGTCCCACTGATGGGACAGATTTAATTTAACTATCACATGCCCTATAAAAGGGGAGAATCCATAACCAATACTAAAAGCTGTTGTTTTTGGACACTACTGAACCCTAAATTGAAGGACTTATAAGGTGGTCTAGGACCACATGTCATATGTGATCCGACCAATCAAGACTCAGCAAGTGCCATGATTTTTTTTTCCTTGGACAAGCTTGTTATATAAGGGGGTCTATTACATATATCTGTAATGAGCCGATTTCTTATTGACTGAGATCCTAAACCATACAAAAATTAAATGATTATCAAAAAATTAGAAATAAATCATCACCATTTTCATCTCTTCATTATCTTATCAAATATGTCAGTTCATAGCCAATGGTATAAGAGCCCAATGCCTTCATCCAATAGCTCAATAGCCAAGCCATGGGTGAAAATCATAATCTCACTCATGATCGATGAGGATCTGTAAGGTAAGCCAAATGGGGAAGAATAGTGTAAGGTAAGCCAAATAAATCATCACTCATAATCCACGTTGAGGACAGAGTGGACGTTCCAGGAGCCGGTAATATGATAAGCAGGCCTGATGGGGAAGAATAGTGTAGGTATTGCATAATTCGGTTGTTAAAAGAAACTTAAAGGGGAAGATATTTAGTTACTAGAGTGGACAAGGGGGGAAGAGAATAACTTTGTTGATATAAAGTGGAAATTAGAGAGGGAAAAAACATGTTAAATGTTGTGAGAATTCTTTTGATTTTACTTAGCTTTCTTTGGGACACACAGATCCAAGCCTCTCAAATGTTTGAGAATTATCCTTACTTCCTGTATTTACAACTTCATCAACCAAGATCACTGTAATCATCCTCATCATCTATCACATATGACAGTTACAGCAAAAGATTTTTTCCTTGAAGATTACTTTTGTTGTGAGAGTAATAGTAGGAATACATATTAACGACATTGGCAGAGAAATAGCGAAGCCTTAACAAATAAACCAGAGAAGAATATGATTGGAAATGGACCAGCCAGTTTGCATCTAGAAGAGATCATTTAGAGCATCAAATACAAACATAAAGAACTTTCTTTCCCCCTCCTAATTGAAATCATATTTGTTTCAATAGTATTCTTAGTCGAATTCACAATTTACAAACGATTATGTAAGCATATCTTAGAGAAATATCAGCGCGATAACTTCGTATTACCCTATTAAATTGGTATACAGGTTAGCACTTAGCTGCCAAAAGAATCAACTGAAAAAATCACTACAAGTTGGATAACTGAATTGGTCATAAAATCCTTATATATCATCAGCAACCTATTTTGGACTAAGGAAAAAAAACCCTCACAAAAATATAACTATATGATTGCCAGACAAGCTAAATAAAGAACACCCATCAAACAAATTTGTATCAAGAAACTTTATACTGAGTAAAGATATAATCTTTCGAATCATTATTGTACTTTTAGCAAAAAAAAAACGACCAATTAAAGCAAGATACTACTATTATGAGCCAAGGAAACCCTAAAAATTCCAATAAAATCCTAAAATCAATCATGATGCAATTCCATTCTAGCAAAACATTTAAGAGTTCCAATTTAATAGCAATTCAATTTACATAATAATCAAACTTTCAACAGAGAAACCAATAATAAACAATTCAGACACATTTTGATAAAGCATAAACAAAAAAATACATAGCAAAAAATAGGAGAGAGAGAAAGAGAGCTTACAAAAGGAGATGGAAGAAGAAGTAGAAGGGTTTCTGAAGGTGTCATTGATTTTGGAATAAATTGGAAGTTTTGAGGTGCTGAGAGTGGTGCTTGTAGACGCCATGAGAGTGGAAGAGAAGATAAAGATAGACCCTTTTTTCTGAATTTCGAATGATATTTCTTTCTGTACTTCGTTTGTTCACCTTTTACACTATGTTGTCTTTGTTTTGTTTATTAGAACTAGATTCAAATACACGCACATCAAGTTATAAAGAGATGTACAATCGTCGACGTCGTAGTATATTAACATTAAATTGAGAGAGAGGGATAGCCTAGTGGTTAGAGCTTCTCTCCCGGTTTCAGGAGATCCTGGGATCGATTCTCACCCTTGGCAAGTTGGGATCCCTTTAGTACCATTAACCAACTTGACATTTGAATGCATTTACAAATTTGCACTAGAAAATCATTGTCATTACCACCATTTAGTGCCATTAACCAAACAGGTCGTTAAGCTATTTTAAGTAGACATCAAACTCATTAAAAGTTGGCTTATATAACACTGTAGAGAATTAGAGATTATTATGGTACTATGTTTATACTTAAATTTTAATTATTGTAGATGTCATATAGTTTCTCTAGCAAAGACTTATGATGGTGGTTAAGGTTGTTCATACTTCAGATTATGGTCTAGACCGCATTAAACCGCAAGCCAACTCGTCTTTTCGTAGTTTTAGGTTGGTCTGCGGTTTCAAAATTTTGGATTGATTTGCGATTTCAAACAAACTATGGTTTGCAGTTTGGTTGTGTTTAATTTGAATCTTTGTAAAACCGGCCAAACCGCGCCATAAACAACAAAACTATTTAGATGAACTATGTATTGGGCTTTCAACAACCTTTTACCACATATTTTAGTCATTATGAGTTACTTTTCTAACAATTTGTAGTTTATTAACTATTTTCCAACAACAAGTTTACAACAACTTTACATAAACTTTGCAATAGTCCAAAAATATAAGAAAAACAAATATCTTAATTCTTAGATTATAAAACTCATATGGCGAATGAAAAATGATTAAACCGCATTGCACCAAACCGTTTCACGTGATGTGGTTTGGGTTGGTTTGGGCAAAAGTGTGGTGCGGTTTGGTCTAGAAAAATGTCAAACCGTATGCTTTAGGTTTAGTTTCTATATCCCAAACAGCACCAACCCAACTCACAAACAGTCCTAATGATGGTACCTACGACGCACGATCGAAAATCTCTATTATATAAAGAAACACTTGAGAGCTTGGTGTCCACACAAAGTTATGAAAATATCCTTAAAAACACAAACTCAACTTTATCAACTTTTTAAAAAAAAAAATACACAGCACATTATGGCAAACTATCTCCAACTTCCTTCCCTTTCTAATATTTAAAGTGTTATACAAACTCCACTTTATCAACTTTTTTATTAAAAGAAAAAACCAACACTCTTAATTCAGTTATTTTCAAATTATATTGTTGCACTAATTACATGTTTTCTAAATTCTAGATTATGTTAAAATTTTGAACAATATTTGTTACATGTTATTTATTAGATGTAACTCAATATAGATTAATTTTTACTTTCGCAATATAAGACTAGTATACATTAAGGTAAGTCTGATGGAGCATTATTTTAAATGATCAAAATTTTCATATATTGTACACAAAATGGTCAAAAGAAAATATATGAATAATGCTAAAATTCAAAGTAAAAACAAGTTTTAAAAAAAAGCAGTGTTATTTTATTTTGTTATAATCAGATCAAATGAGACCAAAACCAAAGCAGACCACAAAAATATAAACTAGATTTGGACAAACCGTTCTTATTTTCATTTTTTATTACCACATATTTTAGTTTCGCATTAATAGAAAAAATGTGATAATTAGATTTTCAAAAATGTGATGTCAAGTGCTGCTACCCAAAAACATAGCACATGAGGCCCTAAAAAAACGCAGCACATAAGGTTTTTTCTACTAGGGACAAGATCTTAGACGACTTTCATATAAATTAGTGTAAATATATGGTTAAAATTCTGTCAAAAAAATTACATCACACCAAGCTAGATCAGACCAAATCGTGATAAAGTCATACCACACCACCTTTTTTCAAGTGAAGGGCTAAAGAGCCTTGTTTGAACTTCCTACTTAAATTCTCTTCACTCAAAAAAAACAGTGTTAGAATAAGTTTTAATGATATAAGTATCATAAATAAGCACACACTAATAAAATTTACAATTAGATTACAGCTCACCGAATAAATGAATAAATTGACTTCAAGTCACTTGGAGATAATCTGTTGAATGGACAACTTTATAAGACCCAAATAGATGACGGTGTTATGTTGTGTGTGATAAATCTAAGAGTTTTTTGTCAGAATCAACCTTTTAAAAGTGTCATTTTGTGAGAAACAACCTTATAATTTTTTTTTGGTGAGAAACAACCTTTAAATGCGATTTTCTTGTCAGATCAGACCCTTCGACCATTTTCCCAAGATTGACTTGAATTTTCCCAAAGAAGACTTTTTTTTTACCCCCTTCCTTCTCTTTTTCCCTCCAATTTCTTCCTCCCAACCCCACCCCAACCTCCAGCCCTCACCCCCCATTTTAGTCCCGCCTTGCCCCCACCTCCACCCCCCACCGACAAAACCACCCTCACCTCCTCCCCCACCAGGAAACCACCCTCCTAGCCCCGAAACCTCCCCCACCCGAACCACTCCTCCACCAAACTCGAAGAAGACCCCGCCACCCCCTATCCCGAGTAGCACCCTGCCACCACCACACCGCCACCACGCCACCACCAAAACAACACACCGAACTCGATTTGGGTGTTTGGAGTTCCCGTGAGGAACTCAAGTGCGGTGGTGCTTTTCTAGGAAAGGGGAGGGCGGTTTTCGGGGGGTGAGGGAGTGCCGGGGGTTTCGGGAATAAAGGAGTGCAGGGGGCCGAGGGTTTTCGGTGGTGGAGGTTGGGGTTTAGAGGGAAAAAGAGAGGGAATGAGGTAAAAAAAAAAAGTCTTCGCCAGAAAAATCAAGTCGATGCCGGAAAATGGTCGAAGGGTCTGATCTGACAAGAAAATCGCATTTAAAGGTTGTTTCTCACAAAAAAAAAATTTATAAGGTTATTTCTCACAAAATGGCACTTTTAAAAGGTTGATCTGACAAAAAACTCTAAATCTAAAGTACGTAATGTACCATGTCCATTAGCCCGATTTTCTCTCACGATTTGTGTCACATATACCCTATATATATAACCTTCATGTGGTATATGTGTCATTTTGATCGATTTTGGTGAAGTCAAATTTTCACGACGAGTATTAATTGGGTCTAACATATTTGGATCTAGTAATTTTCTATAAAGAACATATCAAACATATTGACATTCAAGTTAAGTTGATTCGATTTCGTTTCAAGTCAAAATCATGTTATCTAGTTTCAGTCGAGATTTAAAAAACGGTGAATTACAAATGGTTAGATGTCTGTGTCAAATTATTTTTGCAAGGTCTAATATAAGTATAACAAGTCTTACTATTGTTTTGACATTTCCAATATTAGTTATGATCAACCGTTGAACTCGGATGAGAAAAGAAACAAAAAACTACTACCATTTATTAAACAACCGAAATGTTCTAGAGGAAGTTGCATTTACAACACCCATATTTTTGTACCAAACACACAAATGACTAAAGCCTTGTGCCATAGCTTTGGGCTTCAAACACCCATATTATTACATAGTCTTCTGGCCCTTTGCAACATTGGGTTTTTAATAAGGGCTAGATTTTGGATAATTTAAGCATCAACAACTTCAGAAGATTCAGCAGAAGCCAACTGAAGCTCTGGCTGAAAGTTATCAGATCCATCAAGTGCGTTGTCTAGGCCCAATGATCTCAGTGCCAAGTGGGCTGCCTTTTGTCCAGATAGCATCATAGCTCCGAATGTGGGACCCTGTAAAAATATTTTTTTGGGAAGTGTACATGTTAGAACTTCATCCAAGAAGCCAAAATTTAATTTAAACTTAAGTTTTCTTGTTTTATATTTGCCTCTTCATCTTTTGAGAGGGTAACATTTTGATTTTTGACACTTTTGATTTACTAAATTTTTAAATATGGATTTTTGACACTTTTGTTGGATTTATCGCAATAAACGCAAACTTTCAAAATATGATTTTTGTACAAGTTTTAGTTATAAACTAGTGTGTAGCTCGGGCGATGCCCGAGTTTTTACTTTAAATAATACTTTTATGTTTTGAGCTTTTATTTATTTCAAATTAGTTTATTTGAAATATATTTATATTCCAAGTTATATATATTTATGTGGAATAAAGAGCATAGCTAATAGTTGGTTGAGATGGTAAGATGTCTACCATACAACTTATTGGTTGCATGTTCGAATCTTACTACACAAAGTTTTACAGTACATATTTCTTGTTAAGCATATGATATTGCATGTTCCTAGTGAGGGGGAGTTCCACGTGGCAACATATACTTTATTATGAACGCCTTTTAATATATTAGTATAGATAGATATGGTTATGTATTACTAGTTAAAAAAACAGATAAAGTATACTATATTTTATTAGGAAATGGATGAAGATTTATTTCTTAAGGGTCAATTTGCATTTTCCTTTAAAAAAATATTTTTCTCTTTGTGGTGCAACAATTGTATTCGATCAATATGCAATAAATCAAAAACAATTTTTTTTCACTAAGTTTCGTAATAGATAATAATTCGATTTACTATACTTACATATGATAAGTTATGTGATACTTTCAAGGCCAACCATTGATGAAATTAGTACAAGCACAACTACTTTATATGGTACTACTTCCTCTACTTTTTTTAGTGTTGCCGCCTACTTTTTTTTAGTGTTGTCGCTTTTCATTTCGAGATGTCTTTTTTATTTTTTCAATTAAAGAAATAACTCATATGATTCTTTTTATTTTTTTTTGAGGGGAACTCATATGATATTAACTCCATTTCACTAATTCACATTTCTTTGTATCTTTTTATAGAGTCCTATCAAACAAACTTTATACTTGTGGTATATGTGAAGAATATATATAGTATGAAGGTTTCAAAATGCATTTTCTACCTTACGTTTATCTTTGTGGGATCTCATCTAGATTCGCATATACCGCACACGTCAACAAGCTAATGGCCTCAAATCAATGATGATAACAAAATATTATTGGTTTGTTTTTTTTTTTAGAGGAAAGATTATTCATTATTGATTTCTTTTGAGGTGACTACGAGTGTTGAGTGTAACTACTCTAAATAAAAAGTAGGTCACTTTTCGTGATAAGTGTTTGTGTTCTCTTCAACTTATAAAATAAGTTTCAGGTCCAATAAATTAAGATAAGGTGTAATCACTAATCAGATTTGATCAGGTCTGACACAACACTCAAAATAAATTCCAATAAGGATCAATCAGGTCTAATAAGTTCAGTTCAGGTTTTTTCAGGTGAAAAAAACACATTAGTCTCCAATACCTTTATAATTTCACATCCTTAATAAATAATTTGGATCATGCTCATCATGACACTTTGAAGTACTATAGACTATAATCACTCATTTCATTTCATATCTACCTTATCTCGACAATCAAAGTTTCTAGTTCATTAGTAGGTCACAACTACTCACATGCTTCACTTAATTATGCTATACCATAAAAACAATCATTTAGTTGACAGTTTTATAAAATAAAAGATACAAAAAGTTAGTAAATGAAAAATATTTTCATTTCTCTTGTCTAATCTTTTCTAAAATAAATATATTTGAAGTTGAAACATAAAATTAAGTCGATCAATAAATGATTTAAATTTAAGATTACAAACAAGTGGTTTCAGTTACACACTTATCATGCCTACCAGTTGATTGTCCTTTATAAAGCAATCCCAAAAATTAATAAGTTAGCTTAGTGCTACATTTTTCCATCTTGATGTTATATAACAGTTACAAGTTTCAATTAGATGAATCAAGAATGAAATATCAATAAGGTCTTAGCCTACTGGTTAAAACTGAGAGCCTATATACGATAAGTTATATGTCCGAATCCCCCTTCTTCCATTTGTAATTCATGTTGTCCATATGTGGCTCATTCATAATAAAAGCAAAAATTGAATAAAAATAAATAAGGAAAAATTGACTTGAATAATCTCAACTTTCACCTGACTTCTCAAAATAATCCCAACATTAGATTATTCTAGAATAATCCCAACCTTTGAGGGGATCTTCTCAAAATAAACCAAACTATCACTTTTTTTTGCCTACACTAATCCGTTTCAGATCTATAATGTATAGAAAATTAATAGTTCAAATTATTTTAAGAAGGTACCCTTAAAGTTGGGATCATTCAAAAATAATCCAAAGTTGAGATTATTTTTACAAACTGGTAAAAGTTGGGATTATTCATGTCAATTTTTCCTAAATAAACATATAAAGTTTGAAGGGATTAATATTATTTACCATTCGTGGAGCACCATCAATTTCAGCAACTTCCATGCCAGTAACAATCATCCCAGGAACAACTTCCCTAGTCAACCTAACAATAGCATCTTCAGCAGAATTCATATCCAAAGCACTCATTCCAGGAACACTCTTTATCATTCCAATATCTTGTAACCTCTTAACTCCTGTTGCACCAAAAGGTCCATCATGTCCACATGAACTCACCACAACCTTAGCCTCCATAACATTAGGGTCCATACAACTCTGTGTGTTATGGTTCATCGATACTAAGGCCCAGTTCGTCACTACCCCGGCGACACGGCCTTCTTTCACGATCAAGTCCTCGGCCGCCACGGCATTGAATAGCTTCACATTAGGCCGTGCAAGCAACTTGGACATGATGGTGGATGTGAAGAGTGCAGCATGTTTGATTACGACGTAGTTGTCTTGCTCGTCGTAATCAACACCAATTTCGTCGAGAAAGAGATGAGCTGGTTTACGAACCACCATGGCGGAGAAGAGCTGACCACCTAGCCATGCTCCTCCACCAGGGCTAACTGATTGCTCAATGATAGCAATGTTAATGTCAGGGTTCTTGCTTAGCTCGTAAGCACAGCTTAACCCGGCTGATCCAGCACCCATTATGACCACGTCTGTATCAGCGTACGTGATCATGTCAGTCATGTAACGCCTGGTCATTTCCCTGGCTACGATCGACTCGCGGATCGGATCGAATTTGATGTTGCCTAGGTCGTAAGGGGGAGGGGATGATGTTGCTGACATTGAGATGGTGGAGGATTTGGGTTGTTTGAATGAGAAGGATTTGTTGATGGGAGAGGTTAAGGGCATGCCATAGATGGGGGAGTCTAAGAAGGTTGGTTTGTTTAGCTTTGAAGTTAGGGCAGCTGATGCCATGGAAGCCATTGTAGGTAGGAAGGGTGTTTGTTTAGAGGAATGATTGAGATTTTGTGTGTGTGTGTGTGTTGAGGAGATGTGTAGTGAGTGAAGTAAGTGGAAGAGAGTGATTGATTATATAGACTCAAAAAGTTGGTTTGGTATTACCACAAAAAAGGTCACAAGATGCAAAAATATCTCCTACTTATCTGTGATATGTGAGATGTGTAGTGACTAGTGAGTGTAGTATTAGATAGTGGGAGGGAGTCATTAATTATAATATATATACTAAAAAAAATGTAAGTTAATTACCACAAAAAGGTCACAAGATGTAAAAATATCTGGCACGTACTTATATGTGATATGTGTGTTTGAGTAGAACTGTTAAAAATTTGACATGACTCAAAATATATTCGAACCTATTATGAGTTATAATTGACTGATAGCATAAAAATTGGGTAGACTAGTGTTTGTTTTTAAGTGCAACACTTTGACTTTTACACTATTCAAACATCTTATTTTGACCGTATATTTTTGCTAATATATAAAAACAAAAATGATCATATAAAATGTTGTTAGATTTGTTTCAACGATTATTTTCATAATATCAACTATATAACTTTTACAAATACATAATTAGAGATTTTAATGGTCAAACTTGTGTGTTGGCAAGCGTGAAAGTCAAAATGTTACATTATTTAGAAACGGATGTTAGTATAATTGACCGGTTGCAAACCGATTATTAACCGATAACCAATTGAACTCGATAGTTATAATTTGAGCTAATAAATATCCGATCTAAAGTTGACTCGAATCCAACATTAGCAATAAAAAATCCCTCCTATAAATGAATTTGCATCATATGAAATTGACCAAACAAAATCGACCTAAGCTCGAAATGATAGCGGATCCAACCCAACTCGAATCGAACTTGAACCTTAACTTGGCGCAAACCTGACTTAGGGATTACGTTGACCCATCATGTTTCAATTTAAATATCATTCGCAATCTAAGATGATCCTACGAAATCCGATCCGAAAATATGCAGAATTACACATTACACCTATCTCTAGTGTTGAGAAGATGAAAGTGAGTAGAAGTGTGTGGAAGTGTGTGGAAGGGAGTGATTGATTTTATAGAATCAAAAGGTTGGAATTTACCACAACAAAAGGTCGCAATATGGAAAAATATCTGCTACCTAGGCCAGGTGATAGTAATGAATCAGAAAACGTCACAACCCACTATCCCTCCCTTTAATGTGTAGTCGATACCCACTTATGGCATCTTGTGGGTGGATGATTTTGATGGCTTGGATTTCTCGTGATTATTTATGTCCACTTAGCCAAGTACTACCCTTATATGGTTATATCAATGTCCTTTTCCGTCGATTGTTATGATACCCTTACTATAATTTAGTTGTCAATTATAGTGTGCGGGTCGAGTTCGGGTCGTCTTGGGTCGCATGTTGTAACATCCGTGAATTTACTTTATTTATGAAAAAAGTTATAATTTTTCCGTTTATTTTTTGATATATATTACTACTACTAATGTAATGCAAGTAATAATATGAGAATAAATTTAAGGATTAAAAAACACTTAGAGTTAAGCATCAACACTGCTAGCATGATTAATGTAAATATAAATATCTACTCCAAATTAGTCAATTAAATGTTCACAAGGAAGAGTACACTCTATAAAATACTTGGATTTCATCCAAGTTGAACGCGAAGAATTTTGGCGAGGGCTTGCCGCGACTCGCGGTGGGTGCCGCGACTCACGGTGGCCGCTGTGACTCGCGGTGCTCGTCTGTGTCTCTCGGTGGATTGCCGAGAGCATGCCGCGACTCGCGGTTTCCGAGGTATCAGAAATATTTTATTTTCTTCTTATTTCCGGATTTGTTTCAGAGTTGTTTTATAACTCTTATATAAATACCTTCTTGGTCGTTTTCCTCCCTAAATGTTGATTCATTAACCTAAACACATGGCCAACCCTATCTTTCGAGATTTGAGCAGTTCTTGAGAAACTCCAATCCTTGATCCGGGTGCACGGAGTCGGGGATCGTTGTGTGAACCTTGAGGGACGAACGTCATCAGGAATCCGCACCGGAGATGGCGAAATTTGTTTCTAAGACAGTGGCCTCCATACCACGGTGCAACGTTGTTCTTGTGGAATTCAATCAAGTTCAGTTGATTGTTATCTGCAAATAAGTTTCTTCTTAATATTGTATATCAATATAGTTTATATATTTGTTCTTCATGAATACATCAATCTAACTTATATTTCCAACAATTTAGAAACGAGTTTATTCAGATTGTTGTATTCATGTTGATATACAATTTATTCTAACCTAATTTCAATTATCTACCTTGGAAAGGATTCCTTGAGTATTGATTATTTATTTAGGTGTGGTTAGAAAAATTAAGTCTTAGGTGGAAAATTTGAAGTATATTTTATCTATAATTATCATGGTTTTTCCAATTGACATTGTTGGAGTCGAGGGAAATTCGGTTGCTTTGATTTTCCAACTTTCTTTGTGAAGTTATTGGTGCTGGCAAGAATGGCTCATGCCATTATAATATTGGGTTGAATTTCTCAAACTCTTGTTTTTGGTGGAGTCAATGCACTGCTCAAGGGTGCAATAAGTTCATTAACTTATAAAGTTTGAATCTTGGATATTATGCAATCAAAAGGCGAAATTGGTCCTCATGTGCTTTAAGTGGTGGTGTGACTGTAATTCCCACTGTATTGCAACTGTCAATGTTCATAATCGAGGAAGTTAAGGCTTTTGGAGGAGCATAGATTCGATTGCATATTATTATTGTTATATGGAACCTGGCTGCTAGTTTTATTTCCAAGGAAGGAAATTAGTTTTGCTGATGCATGCCAACTGTTCGACGAAATTTCTCAATGAGAAAAGATCGAAAGGGAAGTGATGAAGCACAAGTAGGTTGCTAAAGTAATTACGTCACTTTCAGGGAAGTTTCCTCTCTAATTTATTTATTGTCAGACTTCTAACTTCACGTAAATCATTCTTGCGTGCCCTGTTCTATATATAGTATTTATTCTTAGTGTCAAGTTAGTCTATGTGGGGGTCGAGTTAGAGGTTGAGACGTTCAAGCAAGCAAAGGAGAGTTGGAGGAGTGACAACTCTGTGGAATTCATAGCACCTTCAACAGGATTGGCGAAAGGGAGATTTTTTCTCTTATCGTTAATATCTCAAGTATAGTTTATTTGCATAATTTATTTTGTGTGCCCATTGTTTGGTATTTAATCTATACTTGTGTCCTCAAAATTGTTAGTTTTTTTTTTGAGGAATGAGTTTGTGTTTGAGACTAATGAGTATGTTAGTTTGGCTTGCTTGAGTAGACATGATAAGAAAGCAAACTTCATGATTGACCTTTTGAGTTATGAGTTATGAGTTATGAGTTATGAGTTATATACTTCTGCTTGTTGTATTGTATATGTTGTACACATGTTGTACATTTGGTTGTTTAGAGTTGCCTTGTAAAACTCTTGTAGAGTTTAAATTTGTTGACCATGTTTAGTCATATGGACTTTTGGATTGGTTGAATGACCTTTGGGTTTATTAGTTGCAACTCTAGCGCTAAGTCGTGTCTCGGAGTAACCCCATAGTTGTGTCTATTAGGGTTATTGAATTATTTGACTTAATTCTTGAGGACTTTGCTTCTTTGGTAAACTTGGAATAATGATTGGTGAATGCTATTACGTTTCATGTGTTGATTGATTAGAGGATAGCATTCCTTTTGTTAAGGGTCTAGGTGAGACCATTTGGGACTTCTTATAAATAAGCAGAATTTTGAGTTTAATGGTGGCTGTGTGCCAAGTGAGTGAAATCATTCAAGGATGAAGGAACATGAGGGTTTTTAAGAGGGTTATGAGTATTCTTCAGACCATCTTTGGGTATCATCTCTCATGTGGGGGTTATCGTCATTGTCAGCAAGTTATGGCCTATGTAAGATAAGCTGATAAGCTGTTAGTTATTCTCCATATTCTCATTGTGGGGGTTTCTAGCTATGATCGGATTTCTATCCTTCCTTTACACAGTTGGTGTGAGGATTTAGTTCTCTGTGGTTGTTGTTGTGCTGAATTTGATGATGTGTTTATTTCTTCTTGAATAAGTTGTGTTGGATGAATCTCATGATATCATTGATGATTTGTTAGTCATTGATATGATTGTTCAGTAGTCATGATTATGTGTTTGCTGCCTGATTCTAATTGGTGTCTCTTCTAGTATTGTTGATGTGTAATTCAGCAAAGGAGTAGCTAAAGGTTAATTCTCTAAGTTAGCAAAGTGCAGTCTTACTTGTAACCTCCGTGGTTAGAAAGTTGACAGTGTTGATCAACTATGTGAAGTCTAGGAGTTATTATCTGGAGTTGATGATCAATTCACAAGGGGATTTTATGACTTTTGGTTGGGACTAGTGCTTAGAGAAAAACAAGCTTGAACATGACTCATTAGTGACCTGTCATACTCGTTGTGTATGTCTTTGCTGGACCATAGTTGATACTTTGGGTGTGTGTTGGCCTTCAATAGACTTTGAAGTTGTAAGCTTGAAAAACTATGGGCAAGGTACATGATTATGAGGTTCATTAATGTTTTGATATTAATCTATGTAGTTATCTCACCTATTGCTAAGTTTGGCTAGGCCAGTGGTTGTGTTTGCATTGGGATCGTGTTATTCGATTGCATATCAATTTGATTCGTAAAGTGCATACTTGAATGGCATCTTAGAGAAGGAAGAGTCATTAGATCTTCGAGGATTTGGAGCTGACCTGTAAGGTTTCCTTGGTGAGAAGACTTGAATGGTCTGTAGGTGGTTTATGGTTTATACCACTTGTATAATTAGTTACGTGTGATGAACTAAGTTTTGTATCTTGGCTTTTCAAGATGGTATCTGGTTGAGTGATATTGATCAACTTGACATTGTTTGGTGATCATGTGTCTATGATGGATCTTATGCCTTTGATGTTCACACTTCATACTCTTGATGTCTTTATAAAACTAAAGATTTCGATTCTTGAGCCAAGATGGAAGTTGGATATGAGGTAATTCATGTGGTTCATGGATATAAAGCCTAAAGGTACCTCTTATCTCAATCTTGTTAAGAGAACATGGTTTGTAGCAGGTTCAACTAGAAGGTTGGATAGTTAGTATGAACTATTATGTTCTGTATGCATGTTTGGTTTCAGAAAGTGATTTTCTAAATGGTTATGCTTATATGTTTGTGAGTGTATATGTTGGCATATTGTTCTTGACTTGTTGCTTTGTCGAGGAGATACAAAGTAAGATGTGTTGTAGAGTCAACCATGAGAATAGGTTCATTCAGTTGAACTAATTGAGTCAAGAAGCAGGTTGATAAGGAAATCCTTGGTAAGTTACTCGTTGTGGGGGTAATGAAATACTCACTTATTTGCATTGTGATGTTTCAGGTGCTCACGTACATTGTCATGTGAAGGCAATGGAGGCACTCATGGACAGGAGCATGCACGGATAGGTTTTGTGTTTACTGAGAGGACCTAATGGGTGGTTTTGAGGTCCCGTGTCTGGACTTGCCATGCTCACATGAGGTTACATAACCATAACCTGTTTGGTGGCTCAGCTAATTCAAAATTAATGGATGTGTGAGGATCCACTACCAGACTTGGTGGTTTGATTAGTGAGTTTGATGATATAGTGATAGGACAATCCATTACCTTTGTGGTGGCTCAATTTATTTGAGCTTGATGGATTGATGAATCTATAACCTTTATGGTGGTTCAACTGGCAATTGAACTTGATAGATTCATGGATATTAGGTTGGACAATGATTGTCCTTAATGTGTCTATACTCAGTTATGCAGAGTTTGCGTTTGATTGAGATCCTGACATAGGAATTATAGACACACCGTGGCATACAATGTGATTTTGTATGTGTCATACAATGAAATATTGTATGAGAGGTTGAGCTTGACCGCTCTTAATGTTTCCATATCCCAGCAGGCTTGGGTGGTCCTTGGAATGGACTTGATGGTTACACCGTTGTGATGCCTTGTGCATGATCTCACATGGTCAATATCATAGTCCTGCAAAAGGGATGGTCTACTTTGTTCAAACCCAATGGATTGTGAAAGTCTATAGCCTGTATGGTGGTTTGACAAGTGGAGCTGATGGTACTCGGCGGCAACCGGTAGGGGTTGTGTTGAAGTCCATGGCCTTCATGGTTGATTCAATTTATTTGAACGTAATGGACTTGATGTTTCTATGGCTTTCGTGGCCGATTCAAATTTATTTGAACGTAATAGAACATCGGATTTGAGTGTGAAGGGATGGCCTCCTTCTGTCGAATGTCGTACTTGTAGGCATTCTAGAGCGCTCATTGGAATCCCAGGGTGATGGCCAAGATTGTTGGACTATGTATATGTTCACAACCAATTTAAAGACATGTGACTTGTCTTAAAGGGAAGATGAATTGTATGATCAACTATGTTGTATGTTGTTCAAGAGGCAATTCATGGACATCGCAGAGTTTCTCAAGCTCTAAGGGTAAGATATGTGTTATCGGGTTCCTTCTCTCTCCTGTAAGTTCAATCCAGTGGACACTTGAAGGTGAGGGGACACCCCATCTCACTAACATGTTAGTTCAATCCTTGGACACTAACTTGTAAGTATCAAACCTTCCTTTTACTGCTCATTTCTTGTTTCTGATGTCTTCGCGTTTGTGGGGGATTGTTGGATTTCATCCAAGTTGAACGCGAAGAATTTTGGCGAGGGCTTGCCGCGACTCGCGGTGGGTGCCGCGACTCGCGGTGGCCGCTGTGACTCGCGGTGCTCGTCTGTGTCTCTCGGTGGATTGCCGAGAGCATGCCGCAACTCGCGGTTTCCGAGGTATCAGAAATATTTTATTTTCTTCTTATTTCCGGATTTGTTTCAGAGTTGTTTTATAACCCTTATATAAATACCTTCTTGACCGTTTTCCTCCCTAAATGTTGATTCATTAACCTAAACACATGGCCAACCCTATCTTTCGAGATTTGAGCAGTTCTTGAGAAACTCCAATCCTTGATCCGGGTGCACGGAGTCGGGGATCGTTGTGTGAACCTTGGGGGACGAACGTCATCAGGAATTCGCACCGGAGATGGCGAAATTCGTTTCTAAGGCAGTGGCCTCCATACCACGGCGCAACGTTGTTCTTGTGGAATTCAATCAAGTTCAGTTGATTGTTATCTGCAGATAAGTTTCTTCTTAATATTGTATATCAATATAGTTTATATATTTGTTCTTCATGAATACATCAATCTAACTTATATTTCCAACAAATACCAAATTAGATACATGCAAATTAGATACATTAAACACAACACCCTGACTTCCTGAAAATCCATTCTACCTACTCCAGTGGAAAATTTCATGTCCTTAATTAAAATACTCAAATCCGTCAAAACTCAACTCCAGTTGTGATCAAGACAAAGAAATGATAACAATACTAATTATCCCTAATCTAGTATCGGAAATTACACAATCAATTATGCAAGGACAGATAAACAACTAATTTAGGGATTTAAAGGAATAAATCATACATCAATCATAGCTAGGGTTTACTAACCCTAGATTGAAAAATTACTCACACATGGTAATTAAATAAACAAAATAAAATATAAAAGAAGGGGCAAATACTCGAATGGAAGATGAATTTTAATTCTTATTTAAAGACACAATCTTGAATCCCCAATTTGTAATAGAAAATAAACTAGGGCTAATATATAGAAAAACTAGAGAGAAAACCTAATTAAAGATAAAAAAAAATAACGCCTAACTTCAATAACGAATAGCTATCCTAACCTAATTAGAATCCTCCAATATAAAATTGTTTTTTTCTAAAAACTAGTAGAAAACTTAGTTACAAGATAAGGAAAGTCAATTAAATCATTAAATTGGCAGAATTAACTAATCCACGTACGCGTAAGCGGTAAGCCGTAGCAAGTTTTAGGAAAACAGTGCAAACTTGAAAAGCCCATATCTCCCATAATATAACTCTCCTTGAACCGTGCAATTTATCATTGGAAAGCTCTTCAAGTCTAGTTTCCAAGGCCACTAGAATCGATCAATTATCATTATAATTGTATCAAAAGTTATGGGTCAAAGAGTAGACAAGACTCAATTTCCACGCTTCTTTTTATTAAATTCCAACTTCGTTTTGGCTCCAATTTGCTCTAAAAGATATCCATAACGATCTTTATCAATGTAACTTCCTTCTAATTGCTCCTAAATACTCAAACTTGCCCAATAGTACCCCAATTATGTTCTCAATACCTGAAATTCATAAAAAAAAAAACACCAAAATCATACAAAAGGAGTGTTATTTCACAACTTAAGTAATTATATGCAACTATATATTACAATGCACCTATACTCTTAAAATGCAACCTAAATGCACCTAAAAACTATATAAAAATATGATACATGAAGTTAAATTTTTTTATTATTATTCGTACATTATTTGTGGTGTTCCAAATACTTGGATTATTATCATTTCCTAACTATTCTGTTTCTCAATTACCTATCTAGTAATTTAGTTGGCTTTAACTAAGTTTTTCCATCCAGGGCTACTAAACTTGCTGCGTATCTAACTGATGTTCTGGGCCTACTATACACAAACTGACAAATTTTCTAACATGATTAGACTCAGTCTTACAAAATTTCTATCTCTAAAAGACTTCTACAATTCTAAGAGTTCTATTATAAGTTGGACTCTGTGTAAAAGACCTAACCAAACTAAAGTTCTAACCCAAATAGAATCCTAACAAATAAATAAAAAAAAACATAACTTTCTCTCATTTTTTTAAAAAAAAAAAAAGAAAAAAAAAAAAATATTATTTGAAAATTTTATTAAAACTTCCACAAAATCACTAACTAGGATAACTATTTGAGAAGAAGAGAATCAGCTTGCTTCCACGTCGTTCTTTGATTTCAGATTCGAGATTCACATCACAAAAGACGCCTAGCATATTTAAATAGATATTAAACGTTATATGTATCCATATGATAGCAAAAAATAACTAAAACTTTGTCTAAAGTTAGTTAGCAATAAATTTGCTTACTAAAGTTATGAGGCTACATACCCAAATGTTACATATCTTGGAATGTAATTCATTGAACTTAATATGATTGGTTTAGGTTTAGTGTTTTAAGTGAAGTTTGTGGTGAATGTGTTCAATTATATAATATTGACCTTTATCAGGATTTTAAAATGTAATTCAACTTTTTACAGATTTTTTTGTTCTTCACTCTTGTAAAGTGTATTACAAGTATTTTCTTTATCAGTCTGTCTAGCTTGAATATGTCAGTTAGTCTCCCACTCTAAAAACTGAAAATCACAAATTGCAATCCTTTTGTATATCCCCTTTTCACTTGTTTTGTGTTCTTAGTTTGTCTTTCTTGCTTTATTTTGGTAATCTTAATTATTTTCTTTTGCTTTGCCTTCTTTTATTCTAACTCCTGTTTTTCTTTTGTTTTCCTTGATTGTCTTGCTTTCTTATTACCCTCTTGCTCACTTATCTCACGCTCGAACTTCTTGCAAGTTTGTTTGTTACCATCCCACCAGACTCATTGCTAAGGACACAGATATTCATGGATTTTGAATATTGAAATAAATAGTAAAAAATTTTGAAAGTGGAATTTGAAGGTAGATTAGAGTCAGATTCACTAGTAAATATTTGTATTAATGCAGTTTTTTTAGAAGCCTAAAATATGAAGTATAACGTGAAACCATCTAGAACAAGAAGAATTAGGAGATGATCTATATTTAGACCAAATACCAGATAAGATTGTCAACCCTCATGAAGTCCTGATCGTATAAAAAATTCTAAAAATCTAAAATATTCCACCAACAAGTTATCCCGATATCCAACCACACAATTACTTAGATATAATTATCAAGCTCACTTATTGGAAATTGTCAAAATGTACACCTAAAATATGTAATGTGAATCCATCTTGTATAAAGTTCTGCCCTGTGGCTTAATGTTGTTGAGGCTAAATACAACTTTGAGTTTCTACAAGTGGACAGCGGTTCCCTAAGATAGTACTCCCTCTTAATTCTTTTGTTGTTCTTATTTGGAATCTTTTCGTCAGAGAAAATTCGTTAAAGTAGAAAAAACTTTTGAAAACGGAGTATTTGAATACATACATTTCATGTGAAATTCCGTATTTGAAATTAAGTGGTGGGAATTCTTGATTTTATATTTGAGCTGTCTGACAACAATCAAGAAATGAATATGATTCTAAATCCAGTTTTAGTGTTTGGCAACTACAATTATCAAGAATCTGAGTTTGTCTTCACAATTTTGCATCATGAACAATCAAAATTCACAGAATCATTATAGCTGCCATGTGGAGGTAAAACAAACACACTAATTTTTACTTCATTATTCAAGCAATACATCAAACACTAGTTTTCCCTTTGCTCTTTCACAACATATGAGGGAGCATCAAAATTCAATTCAGAGGAAAAAAAGGAGCTAACTACTACAATCGTCTAATAGACTAACAGTCCCCCACCACATAGATACTAGCTAAGATCAGCCTCTCCTCCCACTTACCACTACCAGCAGATATAAACAAGAGTTCTGTTTATTTATCAGGTTTGAGGACTGATATTAAATATGACGACTTGACGAGTGCCATTTGCCCCTTTGAAAAACATATGTGCACAAATGTGGTGCTGGTCTAACAAGCAAACTACTCATCCCTGCAGCTGGAATTGAAATATGAGGTTGCTACAGAGGCCTGCAAGGAGCACAACAGCAGAGTAACTATAGAGTATATATGTAGATATAGATATATATAGTATAACTTACAACCACTGGATCAGTCGAGATCCTACGATATAGATTCTGCATATTAAAAATTATGCAAGACCAAAGGAAAGATGACATGGTTGGAGGAAAGGTCGAACACTACAAACTCAACAAGGAAATTATGCACTTCTCCAAATAATTTATATTGGACTTATCAAGAGGACTTACAAACAAAAGGCATGATACTCGACTTCTATGTCGAGAAACAATGAGCATACACAAATAAGGAGAACTTAAGCAATAAAAGGAAGCAATATTTTTACACGGTTGACCTTAGCCTACATTCACATATGAGCAAAAATTATTTGCATAATCTCAAGCAGTTTAAGTTTGAATGCAATCGAACTGTAAATTCTCCCTACTGAACAGTAAGTACCATGTCAAATACTGGTGTACAACCGTACCCCCCCCCCCCAAAACACTAAACAAATAAGAACTTATTGCAGAAAACTCTCTTCTACCATACTGTCTCATATGGTCGACAACACCAATACATAATTTACAAGATTTTCCCCAACAAAGAGCAATTACAAGTCGTGGAGCCATATCTATAGCGTCCCATATGTTAGCCCAACATTCTCCTAAGACCTAAGAAAATATGATATTCTGCTATTAAGTACTTGTTCCATCACAAAGTATTTGTATCTTTGTTTTAGATGCTAAAACTTTGACCATTGATTGAAGGAAAATTTGATTTATATAATAATAGAATGCAGATATCTAGAGGAAATTTCCACATAGAGCAAAAAAGAATAATCTATGGTATGGATAATTTCAGCTAATCAGTTAAACAGATATTTCTAATGTTATGCAGATATTTGGAACTTATTAGCAATCAAAAGATAACTGAAGCTAACAATTGCATTTTGGATAGTGGTTAACAACACTGCAACTAAAAAAAACCAGCAATTCAGCACCAAAACAAAATTTGTGAATGAAGACATCCTTCCTTCTTACAAGATAAACTAGTTTGCTACTAATTTTCAGAGAATAGATCAACAAGATAAACTAGTTTGCTACTAATTTTCAGAGAATAGATCAACACAAGTACCCAACTAATGCACAACCTATCATCCATATCTCAGACTATTATTGGACTAGTGTGTTCTCTTCAGAGATGTGTGCTTCATCAGTTTGCTCAATAATACATGACTATGTCCCCCTGTCAGCAATATTTAGGGTATACATAACAAAGTTTTACCCTTTTAAAACTGCCAGTATGTTTAGAAGAAACACACATTCTGTCAAACAAACCAGCCTAGTAACAGAGGCATCTCACTTCATTAAACTTGTATTATGGAGTAGCTGTCTCATGGAATAATACAAGCTTCTCTACAGATCATATGATTGAGAAATTTTATCATCTATCTCCACAAATAATCTCTAGCCCCTTCCATTTCCGATGGAGCATAATCTAGCCTTAAAGTGAAATCCAGACCAACCATACCAAGCAGAAGAATTACTGTTATCCTCTCTCACATTTACTAAAATATACTCACTTGGAAACCTAATAACACAACAGGCTGTAGGAACTGTCTCCCACAGCTTGTAATAATCTAGCCCACCCATACGCATAAAAGAAAAAATCTTGTCTTTCCTCATGCTTCTTCTTTTACAGCCAGCACATTGCCCAGTCTCTTAGTGCATGTTTGGTTAACCATAAATCCATAATTGTTACTTTTATTGAGTGTTTGGTTACACGATGAAAAAGAAACACTTATAATCATGAATAAATAAATTTTTTTCCATACTTTGAAAAAAAATTACATGCACACATTAATGCCAACAAATTCAAAATATATTGTATGTTGCAAAATTAATGTAGACAAAATATTGGAATTTCAACTTCAAGCTACTTGGTGGAATTAAAAGCTAACTTCCCATATATGAGAACAAAAAAAAAAAAAAAAAATGCCAAGAGTAATTATCACTGACAGACAAATCTAAGCTCAAAAAGAGAGAAAGAATGCTCACTTGCTCAGTAGTTGAAAAAGAAGAGAGTGAGCTATAGAGTGCTGTGAGTCTTTAGAGAGAGAGAGATAACATTACAGGAGAGTAATGTAAACTGTTACCGTAGGATAAGGTAGGGTAACATATTAGGAGATTCGGTTATCCTCAAGTAACGGAAAGGAATCCAGCTTCTAATCTACCAAACATAAAGTAACGGAATTGCTTATCTGATTCTGTATCCGAGCCATTAAAAAGGCAACCAAACATGCTCTTAGTCTCATCATATACACTTTTGCTTTCTTAACGGCCGACTTACTATTTGTCTAACCTGCTAAGGTCTTCAATAAACAGCCTTTCAATTACTCTTATTAGCTAATTCAGGAAACCATGTGTATGTTGATCTCTCAAAACCTTGCACCATTGCCCAGTCTCTCTTAGTCTCATCATATAACCTTCTGCTTTCTTAACGATCTACTTACTACTTGTCTAACCTGCTTAGGTCTCCAGAAACAGCCTTTCAATTAATCTTAGCTAATTCAGGAAACCATGTACACCATGATTCCCAAAAGCTTACCAAAATGACAATATGGCACAACCAATCTATGTAAAGACTATAGACATTTGCTCCAATAATTGAAGCTTCACCTTCACGAAGAAAGAGAACAAAAGGAGAAGTGAATAGACAAGAAAAATTATGTATGGGGGTATAAAATATACCAAGTCTTTCACTCGCTCTGTAGTCCGTATCTTATTAATTGCAATTTATACCTCTTTGGGATGACCCTTATTGATTGCATCATACTTTTTCTGGTAAGCTGGTTCTGTCGTACAACTCGTACTACTCCCTCCACTTCTTTTAATTGCTACATTTGTATTTTGGGAAATCAAACTACCAACTTTGAGCGATACTTTTGATTTTTTTATAAGTAAAACTATAGTCATATGTGGTTTTGTTAGATTTATCTCGATGTGTAGATTCATTATATCAAATTTTTACTTGAAAGAAATAAAGGGTTAGGTTAAAAGACGTCTTGAAAACCATGCAAAAGCAAATGTAGCAATTAAAAAAAGCAGAGGGAGTATTTCTTTAAAGTTGGGGGCCACGCCCAATCACTTTTCCTCTCTACTTTTCCATTATCATTACAATTTGTGCCATTGTCCTAAACTGTAATTAAGTAGAGTTGGAAGGAGTACTATAATTTCTAACTCTAATAGTACTTCTCACGATAAGGAATTGATTATTGGCAGCGATAAGAAAAACATAATACTAAAGTTGAAGACTCTCACTTGAAAAATCGTACCAATATATTTGCCGAGTAGAGATGAAATGGACTCTATAGTCTATTCTAAGGTTTTTATTAGATTCAGATACACAGGTATGAGTAGTAATGAAAATGAATGAAAAAAGATATGCATCCCAAATTCCCAATAGCTACTCTGAAGAGTTATTGTCTTCCAAGTTCCAAGATATCCCATGGTAATTACACTTAGTCCATTATTGTTCGCATTAATTAATTATCTCATATCACCCCCAGACCTAGCAAAAGAGGAATCATTCACACTGGATTGTTGTCTCCCAAGCACTCTGTCCACATGTACCGGGATCTGATCTTTTACTCTACACTGGAGGTGGATTCATTAACTGAGCCAAAAAGTGTTACCAATGCACCCGGCAGCATTTATGACAAATAAACACTACCTTTTTTGGTTATATGTTAAGTCCTCACCTAAATGATCACAGGCCACAATACTAACATAGATTATCTGATCAATAAAGATGCCAACAGAATGATAATTTTTTTTTTCCCAAAACATATGATGATTTGTCAGAAAGTAAGGGTATGAGTATGAGAAGTTGAACGAACTTCTGGACAACCTATCCTTGAAAAGAAAATCCTAGTAGGAAAACACCAAAACATCCAAATAACCCAAATAAGCCCCATAGTTTTAAATGGAGTAAGAGTACCAATTCCTTGTCATGTATAGATCTTTCTATTTGTTACTTTTGTATATACCTTTCCATTTAACTTGTTATTAACCATTTATACTAAGAATAATGGTGCTTCAAACTTGAAACCTTTTGATACATGGAACAATGCTGAAAAGGGGGGTTGCTTCTTACATGGAATGCAGAAAGCCAGGCTTAATAATGGATTATTTACTACTATAAAGAGAAATGCTAGTTAAACTACATCTAACACCATCTGACACTCCCACTTGTGTGAGGATGCTTTAGTAATTTGTATTTACATAAGAGTGCAAGAAGATACTAAACTGTTCAAGAATTTTTTTTTGCTGAATTACTAATCAATATAATAAATTATCACTGCCTCAATATCCGTCTCTACTCCTTTCAAATTTATTGATATGATTCATAAACTATTGAATTTGCCAAATTCCTTCTCAATCTCAATTTGGATTAGTGGTGATCCACAATTCATATTGATAGAACCCAATTCAGAATTTAATCACTGGTAAATGGTGATCATATTTTTGGCAACCCTAGCTGAGATTTAAGTTGATGTTACTGCAAGTACCTCAAACACAAAAAGAAGAACTCAATGCCTCCACCAACTTAAAGAATTCATAAGTTTTCTCAAACTCATCAACAAGCTAACCAAATAGTCCTTGCCAGTGTTTACTTCCCAAAAGGAATTAGCATTTATAACCATGCAAACTAGAAAAAAAAGTATAATAGATCACCTTAAGATAGAAAGAAAAGGAGTAGAATAAAGATATGCCTACCACTTAGGTCAGAGAGCTAGGTTACCAGTAACTTAATCATCATCTATATCTACAGCTTGTACAGGACCCAGAGGCCCCTTTACGCCTCCGTTGCTTTCACCAAGAAGTTCGCGAGCAGCTTTCTCCAGAAATTGCTCTGCAGCCTCTCGCACAGATTTCATGTCACTTGGAGTTTTCCTCTTTTTCTGGAAATTCCTCTCTGAGTACTTCATCCTACCTTCCTCGCCCTTACTGATAGCCCTCATCCTTTTTCTTTGCTCTACAAAGTTGAAGTAGACAATACCATCAATTTTCAAAGGAACATAAAAGAAGAATCATTCCCGACAGAAGTAAGAAACAGGCCACCTACCAGGGGTAAGATCAGGCAAAGAATGTTCGATAAAGCGCGTTGCTGCTTGGGTATTCACAATAGTACTAGGTCGCAAGGGTGCTTTAAGATACAGGAAAACAGAACATTACTAATCATCAAGTGTAAGTTACCAACAAAACAATAATATAAAACCTTATGATTTTCCAGCATAGACTTTACATGAAAAAGAAAAAGCACTATCTCCCGCCATAATATTATTCAGCGATCAATACCTTTACTCTTCTCCACAAAACGCTCAAGTTTTTCCTGGTACCGACACAACCTATCCTATATAAGAAACAATAATACAGAGTCAGTGAAATGTAAGCTGAAGAGCTTAATACAGACACTACAGAAGCTGAAACTGCTGACATAACAGAAACGAAAACCGGGTGGGGAACATTTATAATTTGAAATGTCTATTGGATAAAATTAAAAAGGACAACACAAAGGCATTGAAACATACAAAAGTTAACCAACAACAGATCATCAAGCAAAACACAAACAAGTAGCTCTAATTCATTACAGAAGACATCCAACAGATATAATTAACTGAAAACAGTATAAACACTGATGACATTCACAGCTAAACTCCAAAAAAATACACACACAAAAAAAAAAAATACCCATATCATCTAATTTTGCAAACTGAAAAATTCATTCACAGCAACAACAAAAGTTAAAAAAAAGGAATACATACAAGTTCTCCTTTAATAGGATGGTGATCAGGGTAAACCCCACTGCACCTCAGCTTCACTGCAAAAAAAAAACCCACAAAAAAATCAGACATTAATTTCACAACAACAGAATCAAATTCCCTGAATCTTAAATTGAAAATAAATCCACAAAAATGGCAAAAGTTGTGAACTTTTTATTTATTTACCAGATAAAAGAACTGAAGTAATTTTAGCAAGCAAAAGAAGGGATTGAGCTCGTTCTAAAGGGGGCAAAAGAGAAAGAACTTGAGGGTCAGAAGCAAGAGAGAGAAAATCATCAAAATTTGATTTGAGTTCATCAATTTTTGCCAATGTTTTTCTCACTCCTTCCATTACTTTTTCTGGTATTATCTTACTGCTGCTACTATTATCCTCCGCCTCCATTTTTGTGTTTTTCTATCTAGAAATCTAGGGTTTGAAGAAGGATTTCAATTGAAAATTGAAGATTGAGGGTCTTCTTCTTCTCTGTTGCTGTTTTTTGCACAAAAATTTGAGCCGTTTTAAGGATTTTAAAGGGTTGAAGTTGTTTTTTTTTTTTTCTGGCGGCAGCTATGTTAAAAGAAGCTGAAAGTGTGATTTTGGTGTTTATGTATGCGTAATTTATTCTTGTCTAGTGTAACTATTACAATATTACCTCAGCCTTGAACCTGATTTTGTAACAAACTAGATTTCCAAATTCCAAGTTTTATAGACTAGTCTAGTAGTGACTGATTGATTCTGATACATACAAAAGAAAGTGCAAGGACTATGGTCGATAAGATCTCTTCCCATGCTCTCTTGTAAAGAGGACAATGGGAACATTTAGGGTTGGTTGGACTCGGGCTTGGACCTGTCCCAATTATGCTGGTTTGGTCCATGCCCAATTAAGTTAGGATACACGGCTCGAGCCAAACACAAGCCCATTGGCCAAACAGGTTGGGTGAACCGTAGAGGCGATCAAAGTAAGCTCGACCGGCGAACCCGATCCGTCTCGAAAAATGTACGTGCTTGAGCATTTTTTTGGGCCCTGGTTTCGGACCGACCTTTTTTTTGTTTGAGACGGATTTTGTGCAACCTAAAAAATGATTTTCCAGTTCAAACTTTAGCACGGCTGATTCCACCCGGTCAAAAATTCATTTTATCGTCCCGCACCCGCTTATAATTCTTTGCGCAACACAAGTCCTATTCGGCCCTCACTTTCTTGTCGCAAATAGGCAAATAGGCAAAAAAGTCTCTTCAAATACAATAGTGTTAGTGCTTCCATGAGCCGCAAAGACCCATTATGCACTAGGTTTGTGTCCTTGCCGCCAAATAGACTAGAGTGTGTCGCACGATCTAGTATCAAAACACTCTAAATATGACACCACGAGCTTGATGCAGGTTCGTCCCCTGCCTGACGAGAAATATGCGGCCCTAGTACTCTTCAAAAAAAAAAAAAAACTTCCTTTACGCTCACAAATTAGCTATAAACTAATAGCAAAAATGTTAATTTTGTTTACTTTTCGAGCATAGTGATAAAGCACTACACACGAAACTAGCAAGTATAAAAGGGATAATCATCGATTAAGTTACTTAGGGAGATAAAAAGGAGTTCAGATGGTGGAAAGAAAATGAAAGATGAATAGGAGCTATAAAGTAGAAAAATATATTGAATGATTCATAAAAGCACTGTGCAAAATTAAACATTAATTTATCTTTAATCATAATAAGCTAATATTTGTACATGTAATAAGATGAAATCTTTTGATGTATATAGTCTTGACTTACTACTATCAAACTCAAATTTACATAATCTGGATAAAGTAGAGGCTTTTCACGACATCACAAATATCATGCACACAAATAATCACATTTTCCTCCACATTAGTCGGGCATCTTAGTTCATTGTCAACGAACAAAATTAACAAAGTTGATTTACTTGATTAGAGACCATATAGTATTATCAGCCTTAGATATTCAATCTCACAATAGTATATGCAGGTCTCATAATTCCATTATAGTCAGTTGACAACCACCTCCCTTTGGTTATTACAAGTTAAATTTTGATGGGTCATTTAGTGGCTCTTCAGCTGCTACTGGTGTGGCCATCCGCGATTCTACTGGCCAGCTTGTGGGTGCTCAAGTATATCGATTTGGTCAAACCTCAGCTCTTGTTGCGGAAGCCTGGGGGTTAAGAAATGGGCTTCTTCTTGCCATCCAGCAGCAAATCCAAGATTTATACATTGAAGGAGATAACCAAATAGTTATAAGAATTTTGCAAGGGCAATATGCTTGCCCCTAGGCCATACAAACTCTCATTGAAGATATTCGACATTTGCTTCGTCACTTCAGATTCTATACCATTAAACATATTTTTCGAAAAGCCAATCGAGTAGCGGATCTCCTATCAAAAAAAGGTCGCAATAGTTATGCTGTCTCAGTTGCCATAGATCTCTCCACTGATCCTAATCTTCAAAAATTTGTTTTACTTGATTCGTTAGGGTTCTCTCTTGAGAGAAGGGTGTCCTAACTTCACTCATGTACCAAGAAAAAAAAATCTCACAATAGTATAAGTAATGCATCATAGAATTGGTTGGCTTTTTGTAAGAACACTAAGCTTTTAAAGCATATGTTACAAAATGCCAAGCTATGGTGTGCCACTATAATAATTTGTGATCCATCTATATCATGTCTTTTCTTTCCGGAAAATTTATCTTAATACACACTACACTTACAATTATACCAACATCTAAAATTGCATGATCTAATGCCTAAATTTACACCAATATCTTCAACCGAAAATTACATTTTCAAATCATAACTCATATAATGCTACATTCGCTAATATATTCCTACCTTAGAGGACGCTGCACAACACTTTTACCGCGAAAATATGTTCTTTGTCAGATACTTCTACAACATAATGCCTCATTTAAATTGACTCACTAAAATTTTCGACTAACACAAATATCGCTATCTTAGGGGGCCTCTCGCACTTCATGCAACCTCCAACAGCTATTAAGTTTAAAAATATCAATTTTTACAATACTTAGCAACTAATAACTTATCTTTTATCACAGACTTATTTTGAAATCAAGGAGGAATTAATTTTCGCAAATTATCTTATTAATCAGCAAATTACTAATTTTGCCATAGACAAAACCTTAAAATCCGTGGACATTGATACTTGATAGCCAAATACAAATAAACAGCATGAAACACCACCATTTCCTTGGTTGATTTGTTCACACACTACAGGTGGACCCACAGCCAAATGTGATGCAAAAGGGTAGTTTAGTAAAACCACTTCCATGTAGTTGTCCTGATAAAAATAACCACCATACCCACTAAATTCTGACATTACAAATACAAAACCAATACAAGTATAATGTTCAAAGCTTGCCCCTTTTTTTATGGCCCCCCCCTCCAACCAGGAAGATAAGAAAGACATAACATACTCCTATTCTATATGCAAATAGGAAAACCAGCCATAACCCATAAAACCCATTTTATCTTCTTCCCTTTTTTTTATCTGCAGTCCACCATACACGCATACATACATGATGACCTATGAAAAATTGAAAAAAAATTCAAAAAAATTGAAAAAAAATGGAAAAAAATTCAAGAAAAAATAAAAAAGAGATCTTGAAAACAGGGAAAAAAAGGAAAGTTGAGATTTTTGGAAGGAAAAAACATGGCTAATGTCTTCTAATGTCCTCCAAACAAAGAAAGTTCATTGCTTTCTCTCTCCTCTCTCTAGTCTCTACTCTTCTTAACTTCTAACTTCTCTGTGAAAGAAAAAACATCACTGAAAAAATAAAATTATCCCAGAAATACCCTTTTTTTTCTTTCTTTCAGAGTTTTTTGCCACAATTACAATGCCCCCCATTTCCTTCCAAGTTCCATCTTCATCACAAGCCACCAACTCTCCTTTCCAAAATTCCTCTAATATTTTGGTTCTGGGGCCCTTTTTGGGGTTTTCACTTCTCTTCCATTCAATGTTCCCACAGAAAGAGAAAGAGAAAGAGAAAGTTTGGAAGAAAAACTTCATCTTTCTCTCTCTCTCTCTCTATTATTTCTTTTCACGCTACTTCTTTTAACTTTCTCTCTCCTATTATAGCCTCCTCTCTGAAAACCTTATCTTTCCAAGATTATTAGGGTTTTTTTTCTCTCTCTTCTTCTTCTTCTTCTGTTTTTCCCCCTTTTTTCTGATCTAGGGTTTGTGTTCTTTTCATTGATTTGGGGGATTTTGGTTGATGGGTATTTGATTTTAGGCAAAAGGGTCAAAAGGGTTTTCATGGATTCTCGTCGATCAAGTTCTGTTGATGATGTGGTTAAAATTAGGGAAAAACATCAGTCTTTGTTGCAAGATTACTTGGTTTTGCAAAAGGTTTGTTCTTTTATCTTGTTTTAATTTTCTTAATGTTGTTTTGATTGTTTGTTTTTTCTTGATTTTTCATCAGCTTGATCATGTGGTAATTGTGATCTAGTATTTGGTTTGTTGTCTGGAATTTGGTTGCTTATTCTGTTTAGTGCCAGAGTCTGAGAAAATTGGACCTATGAAAAGCTAATCAGAGTTGAATTTGATTGGGTTTGATTTAATATGAACTAATTACAGTGGAATTTTGTTGGGTATTTGATTAATATGACTAAGTTATAGGATTTGTCATAGAATGTGTAAATCAGAGGTATGTTCTATTGTTTTACCCCTTTGTAGAGATTAAATTGGGTTTTTAGGATTCTACCATGGAGGATGAGTGTGTTTTTTGTGTATTATTGGTGATTATATCTATTATTGTCTTTGAATATGTGTGCTTGCTGAGTTGTGAGAGTTTTGGACTTCATATTGATGAAAATTTAGTCTTGGAATAGAAAAGGGGTTAGTCTTGTGGTGGAGTGTGGGGATTTCCTTTATGATCTTTTAAAAAGTTGCAAGAATCTCTTGATTTTATTTAGTACAGATGGTTTAACTAGTTCATTATGTCTTTTTATATTAGGAATGTGTATCAAAGAGAAGAAAGCTAAAGGAAGCAAAGGAAAAGAAAGAGACCCTTTTGGATGAAATCAGGTAATTATGCCTTAAAACAAGTGCTTGTTGATTAGCAATCTCTTTTTCTTATAAGAAAGTTGTGCACGAATAGTGGATTTATAGTTAGATGGAGACTATTGGCAAATTCCGGTAATGGTTCACATGAACGAAATGAACAGCGTTTTTCAATCAATGTACTAGTCTCTAGAGCTTAAACATCCTAATAGTCAGTCTCACAGATCAATCTTTGTATATTTATTTATGCAAGTTATGCCTATTTGGTATGAGTATGACAATGAGAAGTTGATGTCTTACTAGCTCACTTGATTTCAGATTCCTGAAGCGGAGACGCAACCTCCTGGTGAAGATGCAATCACAAAATGCAGAACAACCGCAAGATATCATCCACTCACAAAAATCACATGCTAAATACGAAGTAGGACCAAGTGGACAATATGCTAGTACTAGTGAACCACCATTGCAAAATTCTCGGCTGGCTATAGGTTCTATATGGAATTCGGTAAGTTCAACTTTTATTGGTGGTCTCACTGTGTGATAAACACGTTGGTGTTTCTCTTGGATTCCCATACTTGTGTCATATGTGTGTGTGTATATATATATGCCCTATTGTCCTACATGGCTTGTTTATGAAAATTGCCAGCCTGTTATCAAATGTCCAAGTGTCCGCACCCATGTCGGAGTGTGAGAATTCAAAACAGATACTTGAAGTAAAATGTAGAGTCCGAGTAACGTAGGTCTACTGGATATATACCTTTGTAGCATGATGTTTTGAAGCATAACATGGCACCTGACTTACACTTTCTTTTGTGATGCAGGCTAGCATTGCTAAAGAAGAGGCGGGTTTTGCATCTGTGAAATTAGGGAAGAAGCCTAAGGATTTGTTTACGAATGGCAAAAGAGCTGAGAAAAGGAAAATTTCTTGGCAAGACCAGTTGGCTTTAAAGGTTTAGGTATTATTACCTCTTCAGAGAAGTACTTACAATTTGTGCAGAGGACATCATTTGACCTTGTATTAGTGAATCATTCTTTACTTTACTAGTAGTTTGCTATCGGAGAATACATGTAGAGTTAGTATATCAATATTCGCCTTCGTGGAAATGGCGGTTCCTTAGCAACGTGTGTAATGGAGTTTATATAAAGGAAGTTGATAAATCGTTGCCAATTTTTAATTCATGTCATTTTCTTCTTACAACAATTTCGCGACTCTCATGTATTTTTTCCTGGTATTCGTCTATTACAACTTTTGTGCTTGGAAATTGCTTGCTTAATGGTCTGGAACTGTTGTCTGCAATCTGCGTAAGCAATCTATTATATGAGCTGCACCACATTATGGTTTCTGATCTTACATCAAAATCGCACTATAACAGTTAGGGCATGCAAATTTCGTAAGGGAAAATATAGTGGTGCAGGATTTAGTTAGATAATGTCACAAATACATAATTCAAAATAGCGTTTTTTTTTGTATAATTTTTACTTATTGACGATTCAAGATTAATGGTTAAAGTTCTACATTTGCATGTGCAAAATTTAAAACATTATGAAGGCCAAATCAAGAACTATTACAAGTTTTGGAGTTTATGAAATAGTCTGAATACTTACTTCCCTATGTGCAACATATATTACAAAGACTAGATTCATATCAATTTATGAATCTTATCTTGATTTTCTTTAAAGATGTTTTCTAGAGGCTAAATGATAGAAGTATTATTTTATTTTACTGTTTGCCTTGAACTTTATACTGTCCAGATCATCAAATAATTGCATGCCTGTTACATGGAAATTCCTGTAGATTGGACGTGGTTTTTTTTCTTTTTATTTTTATAATCTAATTTGTACAAATAGTTCAGTATTAGATTCAACAATGTTACTGTGAAACTGCACATTAGTGGAATCATATCATATCATGTAGTCAAACCAACTTGCAAGCAAAGCTGTGCTAAAGATCCCCTCACACTTCTTTTCTTGAGGCTTTTCTATTAAAGCATATGAATGTGAATGTAGCATCACTTAAATGACGACATATGAAGCTATTCTTTGAATGTTCAATGTCTGAAAATTACAGCATTTCATAGAGAATCTTTCCCAAAATCAGAATGGGGCTACACTACAATATTATACTCCCTTGTTTACTTTAGGACAACTCCGTATCCTTTCATCGAGGTCCAACAAGGAACTTGAGTCATTACTAGGAGTGTTAACGTGTCGAACCAAGCCCAAGCTTAGGAGAATTCGACCTAAATGCTTGAGGGCATCCTTAGTGGTGAACAAAAAAATAAGATTATGTACATAATCTTAAAATGTCATCCTTAATGGTGAAAAAAAATAAGATTGTGTGTTGATTGGGGAAAAAATTTGGCATGGGACGAGTGAGTTGAGGATCAGGCGTGGGAGTGGGACCCACTGCCCGATCCGAGTTTTAAAATTTTTTCTTTTTCTTTCACCAAAACGCAAGCGTTTTGGGTGAGATTACCCAAAACGCGCGTTTTTGGCTTGAAAAAAAGCAAAAAAAAAAAAAATTGCCAAAATTCTGACGCGCGCGTCAGAATTTGACACTTGTCAAATTCTCAAGGAGAGAGAAATAATACAATTTACAAATATTAAAAATACAATATCTTTAAAAATACAAAGCCAAAAAAAATAAAAAAATTACCAATGACTCTATTTTTCCGAGATCTACAAATAGAGATCCATTTTGTAATATTTTGGACATTTTTTTTTCTAGCTATTTACTAATTTTCTATTATTTTTCTTATTTTATATGAAATATCTTTCACTTGTACCCTCTAAAAAAAAAAATTTTTTTTGTGCATTTAATTTATTTAATGCTAAAAAAACTAATCATGTATTTATTTAATTAATTTTTATCAATTAGTAATGAATATTTTAAGTTATTAAAAAGTAAATAATAAAAATATTGTATAATGGTGGTGGGGTGATGAGAGAGAAAAAATAGTTGGGTAGGGTAAAAAAAGGTAGTTGGATAGGCAAAAGTAGTTGGGATGATCTTTTTTTTGGTTCATTGTTAAGAAGAAAGTGGGAAAAGATTGTGGAATGTAATTTTTTAGAGAGAGAAAGTTAGAAAGAGAGTGGGATGATCTTTTTTTTCATTCACCAATAATGATGCTCTGAGCTCAAGCAAAATTTTGAGCCTTTCCAAGTTTAGATTTTCAAGTACGAATTACAACTCAATTAGAGTTTGATAATTATAAACTAAATACTCATTTTGTAATAACCTTTGCATAACTATGTTTTAGCTACTTCTTTTGAGCTTATCATCAATACTGTGCACATTGTCACAATTAATTTCAAGTAAAATTAATGCGTAAAATAAAATAGAATAGAAGTATTTCGAGCTTGTTCATAAACTTATGAAGTCAAACTTTATTGTGCCCTGCTCATGAAAATTTCCAAGTGCATTCCCTTGAAGCCCGTTATACTATGCATACCAAATGTGATAAGTGATTGATCAACAAATAGGAAGAAGATGGCAATTTTCTAAGAAGTTGCATTTCCCTTGGTCAACAAATAGTTAGCATTAGTAATTAGAAGTGCCAATTGCCGTCTCCAAAGGTTTAAACCTTTGTTTAATCTTGAAGAACAAAGAAAAAGGAAAATTCTAAGTAGTACGTGAACAATGAAGAAATATCTAACAAAATTAGATCAGCTTTCTGTTAAGTCACCAATCTGATCAGCTTTCTGTTCTTCAAGATAAATATTAGTTGACATCTTCATTTCCCTCAAGTGCTGCATCTTGGGAACCTTTCTCACCATTTACTGCTTCCTTCAGCACGCTTGACACAACTATGACACCGCCACCAATTTTCTGAAGCAAATTCCTGTGCTTACTACTCTTCCTATGATTAGCCATTGCTGCTTCATCATAAGTTCCTTCGTTGCACATCTTGCAGTGAAAAAGCTTCACAAGTTCCCTTCTTATCTCTTCGTTTTGATAACCACTTTTCTGTAACTCTTCTGTTCCTATGCATGCCCTAGAGCTAGTTTCTTGCTTCCTCCCTCCAGATCCAATCTTCACTATGTTCAACGTTTTGACTATTTCTTGCTTGTTTACTTGGCTTTTGCCTTGTTCCATACTTGTATTTCTAGTGTCTTGCTCGCTCTTGAGATCTTCTACTCCCTCCAAGTTCTTTACACTCTTAATCTTCACATCATCTAAGATTTTGTCTGTTGAATCAGAATCCATGCTACCAACCTCTTGGAGAGGTGATCCTTCCTTAGCCCTGTGTTTCTTTCCTTTAAAATGATCAGTCAGATTTTTCTCTGACGAAGCTGATACTTGGCATAACGAACAGTACCATTTCTTTGCATCCTCACTTGTATCCTTGGCTGTTTCAGCATGATGGTAACTCAATCCTTGATTGACTCCAAGCTTAGCCTCCATTGCTTTGTGCTTCTTTCCTTGGAGATGACTTCTTAAAAGTGTCTCAGAAGTAACAGATATCTGACACAAAGAGCACTCCCATTTCTTAGTAACTTGGCTTTTGTCGTGCTCCACTGGCTGCAATTGCTTCTTCTCTTGCTCCACAGGCTGCACTTCGCTTCCATCTTCTTTCATCGGCTGCACTTGGCTTTTCTCTTCCTCCGTAGGCTGCACTTGGTCGTTGTCTTCCTCCATCAGCTGCATTTGGCCTTTCACTTGCTCTACAGGCTGCATTGAATTATCAGCTGAACAACTATCCGTGCTAATACTGCATGCAGTGTCGCCAGACTTAGACATTGCTTCCTTTGCTTTGTGTTTTTTCCCATGGAGATGAAGATTCAAACCTCCAGCTGATGTAGCTGAAACTTCACACAAGGAACAATACCATTTCTTCTTCTGCAAGTCCTTGTTTGCAACAGAAGTTTTCTCTTCATCACATGCTACTTCTGATGTTTCAGCTTTCCTTTTCATGCCAGAGATGCCCGAACTAGGCATAGCCTGCAGACCATTTAAAACAACACAAAATTTTCTACTCAAAAAGCATATTGTATATTGC
Source organism: Beta corolliflora (assembly GCA_947648045.1). Classification (NCBI taxonomy): domain Eukaryota; kingdom Viridiplantae; phylum Streptophyta; class Magnoliopsida; order Caryophyllales; family Amaranthaceae; genus Beta; species Beta corolliflora. Next base: position 50,357 of record CANSZD010001832.1, on the reverse strand, counting down.
CTTAGCCAAGGAGACCTACAGGAACATGGGGCAATAAGGAGGGATTCAAGATCACCTAATTGCAATCAATCAGCTAGTATATTAATGGGAAACCAACTGAAAAGCAAGAACAAGATTTTATCTAATCGCTATTCATCCATTCGCCATAGTAGAATAACATGAATTGCTCCAACAATGAGGAAGTCTCAAAGATAGATTAAACATATCATAAAACAACAATACCTACAAATAAAAAACTGACATATTAGGCAGTAAGTGCACACTGATTAACCAAGTACTCAAGTATTTGGCAAGCCTCCAAAATGAGCTATTGTCTAATAATGATCATGTAAGATGACAGTAGCATGCAGCCGATCCCATCTTTTGGGATCAAGACTTTGGCTTTGGCGTCGTTGTTGTTATTGTTAAGATGACAGTAGCTCTGGGAAACAAGCGATATATCTTAAAAGCATATGTTCATAACTACATGTTAGTTCCTGCATCCCATAGGAAATATAGCATTTACATGTAGTTCAATAAGCTGTCTAGATGGCCATATTAAGAAGGAAGAACTAAGTCACTATATAACATGCATAATCAAAATTAGTGAATTATACCATCAGTCCAACACAATAATTCCAACCCAAAAAAATTTAGCCAAAATATCATGTTATAGATTACAGCTACATGTATATATCATGCATTAAGCAAAAGAACAACTAAGAATACAACCAAAAAACTAGAGTATGATATCATCAACACCAAAGCACACAATGCCTCAAACAATCAGTGAAGATCAATTTCAAGCTTCAAATTGATCAAACTTAGGCTTATGGAAAAAACACCTCACCTGATCCAATACTTCATCCCCACATAATTCAGCCATAGATTTTCCTGCAACAACCAAATTCGGGTTTCGTTCGAACGGCCATTTACCCAAGCCTACCATATGCTGCTTCTCCCCATCTCCACACACATTATTCTTAAGTGGGTGTGACTTAATTTGCAAGGAATCATCAGCCCCTCCTTCAATAGGATGAGTATGATTGATTAATTTCATTTTCTCCCCAATTTCATCATCTGAACTTCCTACATTCAGCAGATTTTTATGAAAATAAGACCCACCCAAAAACCCATAATTCATTAACATATTATAAGTATCAGCAGTTGAAACCCTATTATAAAAATTCCTCATACCCATTATTTGTTTCTCCATCATAAGCTCCATTCTAACCTCTGCCTCCAATTCTTGTCTTCGTTGAAGAATCTCAGAAGCAATTATTTCTTCCCTAATCTTCTTTTTTTCCATCTCTATCTCTAATTTTACTGCTTCCATTATTGAATTTTTACCATTATTATCTCCATCTTTCATCACAAATTCCCCTATAAAAACAGAAACAAAAAAGATCAAAACTTTGCAGACTTAACAAGTTAAATTAAATTTATCAAGATTGTATTTTTTTTCTGGGGTTTATAAAAAAGATTTCTTTTTTCTGTATAAACAACTAACCTTCCATTGGTAAATTATGATCAGCAAAAAATGTGGCATTTTCTTGAGAAATCTTGTTTTCCATAATTAAGAGAAAATTGGGTTTTGTGGGGTTTGAAGTTTTGATGAATTGATGAAGACTTGAAGAGGGGAGTAACAGAGGAAGTTAAGAAGGTAGGAGAGAGAAAAGAGTTGCTGTTTTTGTGAGTGTCACTAATGGAGGAAGGAAGGAAAGAGTTAATATATAAGCTTTTATGCTGACTATTTTTTTTAAACTATTTTTTGTGGGGAATGGGATAATATATAATATCACTACCAAAAAAAATCAAATACTAATCTGAATCCCTTTTTGTTCGCACCAAAAACTATGAACGCTTTTTCTTGGCTGTCTTTCCGTTTGTGATTCCCCATGCAAATGTTGTGGGTCCCAAGTCTCACTCAAAGCAAAATAGCTAAGGGAAAAAACTTTGTCTACCCACCATTAATAAAGACTTGTTGAGGGGTATGGTAATGGAATCCAACTCAACATAATTTTTATTTTTTTAATGCTTTATTAGTAGTGGGTTGTCTACCCGGTGGGTAGGTGTAGCAATGTCCATAGCTAAGCTGGTAAACGGGTCGTGTCGGATCCATCGGTAATCGGGTTGAACTCCCCCCAAGCCTAACCCAACCTGTTTATTAAACGGGTCAATAACACTTGTTTATTGACCCGTTTATCAAGCACACATATATATAGAGATGGAAATGGATCGGGTTCGGGGTGGGTGGATCGTCACCCGCATCCATCCGCTTCACCCGATCCATCTATCACCCGCATAAATGTTCACCCGAATCCATCCATCCATCACCCGCGGGTGAAACGGATGGATCGGGTGATTATCGGGTGAAGAGAGAAAAAGAAAATTCAAGAGCTTGAAGAACATAAAACCCACAACAAATCTACAAATCACTCGCTCAAAAACAACTTAAATACGGATAAACAACCAAGACAAAGAATAAAAACAAAGAATAAAATCAAGACTTGCAAGCAAGAAAATCAGCAATTGCAGGCTTGCAAGAACAAAATCAACAACTCGCTGAAAACATCAACATGCATGGTAGCGCTTAATAACAAAGAAAGAAAAGCAAGAACTACAACAAGAAGGGGAACTAATTGCTTAGGTGGGTGTAGGACTGTGGGTTTGACAAGGAGATTTTAGGTAGTGAAGAGAGAGAAAGAAAATCAGGAAATAGAAAGAACGCATAAGAAAATAAGTTCGGTTTGAAAAGTCAAAGAATTATATATATATAATAATATACACTAGGGGAAAAAAAGGAAGGGATGCGCTGGAAGGGCTGCGGTTTTAAAGGAAACCGCAGCCCTTTTAGTGAAGGGTTGCGGTTAACAAGAAAACGCAGCCCTTCGTATCGTATGAAGGGTCAGCTTTTAGGCTAACCGCAACCCTATTAGTGAAGGGCCGCGATTAGCCCAAAACCGGCAGCCCTTCATACACGAAGGGTCATGGTTTTTTGGGCTAACCGCAGCCCTTTCACTTTCATTTTTTTTTTGATTCAAATTGCACGCATACATACAGTACCCCCATTTTAATTTCCCTCCCTTAGACAAAATTCACGAGCGAACTTCTCCTTGCGCGAAACCCTACCTCCGCCACCACATTGACCCACCACCACCGCGCCACCACCACGCATTTCACGCACCACCGCCGCGCACCGCCACGACGACGCACCAACCGTATTGACGCCACCACCGGCTCCACCACCACGCATTGGTTCATTCTCTCCTCCACTACATTAACGCCACCACCAGTGCTCCACCACCACGCAGCTGCACCACCTTGCGCTCCTTCTTCTCTTCTCTCCTCCACTACTGAATTGTTTGTGGAGCATCCCTTATCTCCTCTCTTTCGGTAAATCCCCTCTCACTCTCTCTCCTCTTTTACATTTCTCTAATTTTTGTTTAATTTCATTGGATTTTGAAATCAACTTCTATTTTTTGTTGTAAAATGTGCTTGTATTAGTCGAAAAAGCTGATTGTAGGGGGTGGGGGAGGGCTGGCGGGGGTGGGGGGGGGTGGGGGGTGCTAGGCGGGGGGGGCGGGGTGGGGAGGGGGGTGGATGTTGGGCGGGGTGGGGGAGGGCGGCAGGGCTTGGGGGAGGGTTGGGAGGCCGGACAGGGGGGGGAGGACCGGGCAATGGGTGGGGGAGGGCCGGGCAGGGGGTGGGGAGGGTCAGTGGATGCTTTGGGAAGGGGGGGGCCGGTAGGGGGTGGGGAGGGTTGGGGAGGCCGGACAGGGGGTGGGGGAGGGCCGGGCAATGGGCGGGGGGGAGGGCGGGGGGTGGGGGGGGGTCGGGGATGCTTGGGTAGGGGGTTGGGGAGGGCTTAGGTATAATGTAACTATTGTGTAGATTTTTAGGCTTCTATCTCGTTGTTGGTTGAATTTCGGAAACGAAAAGGTCATTTTACGCCTACATGGCAATGAGGAGTGCAAAGGGGGGGCAAGAGTGGCGGTGGTGGTGGGGTCGTTGCAAATGTGGAGAGTCGTGTCACATGGCAATCGAAAGCCCATTTGGTGGTCTCCATATTTATAACAGTTCCAACTCCGCCGCTACCAGATGATGGACATTCCATTGCCATGTGACCTGATTCTCGGGTCATTTTAGGCTTATTTTCGCCTTTTGTGTCCACTTCGTACCAGCTGATGGGAATTTCAGAGGGTTTGTGTAGTGTATGTATATTTCTTGATATGAGATTGTATGAAAACGCAATGTAATTTAGCTATGAAATCTACAAGTTATTTGAATCGTCATCATATGCCTAGATACCCGTTCAAGATTTACTCATTAGGAGTAAGTCTTGAATAGTCCCCGGTTTGGGACTGTTCTTGGACGTTTGATCTCACTTAGGTGGTGAATGTGTGTCTTCTTTTCTATTCTGAGGAAATTCTTGGCTTATCGTTTCTCTACATTGTTCTCTGGGTACATATGTAGATAAGCAATTATCTACATTGTGTACTTGGAGAACTGTAGGGAATTGCTGCCGGATTTTCCTTAGAATTGAAAAGTTGGCATATATTCACTAGTGAGATTAGACGTCCAAGGATGGGTTAGGTTGGAGTGATAAGGACCTTCGGCTGCATGCATACAATTGAACATGTCACTATCTTAGCTTGCTCTATACGTGTGTGATTTGAATATGTGTGTGTATGTACTTAAATAATGATTGATGCATTATAATGAATGGTTGTGTTTAATTATTAGAGGTCTTCTTGAATGAGATGGATCGTACTTGGAAGTATGGTAGTCGTGAATCGATTGAGTTTGTGAAAGGGGTCTCGGAATTCTGTACAACTGCATTACAATATCAAACATCCTCTGGAGCAGTCGACTTTTATTGTCATTGTGTCGATTGTAGAAATGTGAGCAAGGTTAGTAGTATACATGTGGTTAGGGAGCATGTCTTTCGCCTGAACCGCAGCCCTTCGTTGTGAAGGGTTGCGGTTAAAACCCGCAGCCCTTCTTTTCTATTGAAGGGCTGCTACGGAAAGGGCTACTGGCCAAAAACGCAGCCCTTAGAGCTGTTTTGACCGCAACCCTTCCTTATTTTTCCACTAGTGATGGGTCGGGTGGTGACGGGTGATGGATGAAAAATTATCACCTGAATCCGACCCGCATCCGTCACCCGTTAACCCGTCACCCGCCTCTCATCCGTTTAAACCGGGTTTTCCATCCGTTTAATAGCGCGGGTGGAGTGGGTGGTCGGATCATCCGCTGGATATTTCCATCTCTACATATATACATATACTAAACAAATGTACATTATATATTTCTTCACCTACATCTTATATACTAATATCTTACCTTAATAAACCAAATCGGACAACCAAAGAATGAACCTTATATAGTTATGAAAAATATTCAAATTATTTCATGCCTAACCAATAATATTGATAGTAGAATTGTAGTTAAACGAGTTGTCGTGTCGGATTCGGGTCAAAATATTCAACCCTGACCCAACCTCGTTTCATAAATGGGTCGTGTCGGGTCAATCCACATACTTAAACGAGTTGAAAACCTTGACCCAAACTCGTTAATTTCGTATCGGGTTCGGATCTCGTTAGTGGGTTGTGTCAATTTTTACCACCTCTATTTATAGCTCAATAGGAAATTACTACGTGACATAACTACATTTATAAGACTATTAATTGTTGATGGTGAGTTGGATTCCACTACACATTAAATTTTATTAATAATGGGTAAGCTAAAGTTTTATGTGTTTGGTTGAATGCAGAAAGTAGTACTCCATAATTTAGGAAATTATTTTTCCCTTGAAGTTTTGATTCCTCGAAAGTGACAAAAGTGGTTTGGTTGTTTATAGAAAGTAAAATTTCCCATGAAAATTCTACTTCCTCTTTCCCATTATATAGTGCTTTTTTTTTACACGGTCTTCAAGATGGACTTTTGATCTTTAGGCTATGTTCAGTTCACCTTATTTTTGCTTATTTCAGATCAGATCAGATCAGATCAGACCAGATCAGATCAGAAAAAATAAGTTCAGATCAGATCAGATCAGATAAGTTCAGATCAGATCAGATAAGTTCAGATTATGCTTATATTTAAAAACTTATTATTATTATTATTATTATTATTATTATTATCATCATGATTATTATGATTATTAGTATTACTAATGCTATTATTGTTATTGTAATAATTATTATTGTTGTTGTTGTTGTTGTTATTATTATTATTATTATTATTATTATTATTATTATTTTATACAATTACTATTACTATTAATATTATTATTTACTAGTACATTTGTTCAAAAAGATTATTATTATTGTCGTTGTTGTACTTATTAATTATTAATATTGGTAATTATTATTAATGTCGTAGCTATTATTATAAATGTCATTGATATCACTATTTGAAGCTATTTGTGTTCAAGAAAAAGAATGTTCTTTTGGCATTTTTAAGTGTTCTTTTTTATATTTATTCTAATTAATAATTTTGATATGTGATGTTCTTTTTGATGTTGTACATGTAACGAACATGACAATAGTATATGATGTTTATTTTTTAAAACAATTTTGGTAGAATAATATAAATTATATATTACTAGTTTATATAAAACATGAGTAGCATGGGATAACCTAATGGTGTTGTCATCACGTTCAAAATTTTTCCTACAAAGGATTTCAACTTATCTTTAAAAACAAAGTTTATATAGAACAAGACAATGCTATAAGAAGAATATTTAACCATTTTGTTCAAGATCATATGATTATATATATTTATAGGTTTATTTATAATAAAAAAGAACAATTTATTGATATAACAAAGAACATGTTGTTAGTTAAATCCAAATATGTCATCAATATAAAAATAACATCTATCTTTTATTTTTAAAATGTGTTCTTTAAATAGATCTTGTATGCTCTTTAGTATATGTTTTTTTTTTTTAATATCATTATATGTTCTTTTCATTACTACCCAAATTCTTATTATTAACGGACCTTGAACATGAGTGTTCTTTTTTTTTTTTTTTTTTGGGCCCCTTTCGGAATCCCGCAGTAAGATGAATTTTCTCCGAGGTGTCTCGCACAAGGTTACTCACCTAAAAGCCCAACAATGCCCCCGACCCCCTCCCCCACCCACAACAATATTGAAATATATGCTTCCACCAAGATTTGAACATTTGCCTCCCATGTGGGAGGTAAGAAGCCATACCATTGGACCCAAGAGTCCTTAGTCTTTTATTGTATGTTCATATACTAATGTGCTCTTTTTCAAAAAAAAAAAAAACTAATTATGCTATAATAATAATAATAATAATAATAATAATAATAATAATAATAATAATTATTATTATTATTATTATTATTATTATTATTATTATTATTATTATTGTTGTTGTTGTTGTTATTATTGTTATTATTATTATTATAATATTATTTATATTATTATTATTATTATTATTATATTATTATTATTATTATTATTATTATTATTATTATTATTATTATTATTATTATTGAAAGTTGTACATAGTAATAAAATGATAGTAATAGTAATACTAGTAATGAAATACAAAGTAATAATAATATTAGTAATAATATGTTTTTTAAAAGATAAGTTCGGATCGGATCGTATCAGATCGGTTCGAATCGACGATCGGATCGCATCGAAAAAATAAGTTCGCATCGAGATCGATAAGTTCGATCGAAAATTTCGAAATAAACTAAACATAGCCTTAATATCTTCAATTTCTTATTAATAAAAAATATAAAAAATAGATATTATTAAACTACACATTGAGGTGAATCTAACAAGATACGACAGGAGTATGTTTCTTGCATAAATTAATGAGAATATTTGGTCAAAGATTTTAAAATTTGACCCACTAAAAATGAAACAACACTATATTATGGGACGGAGAAAGTATTTACCTAACCACCTAGCCCCTAGGTCCCCTTAGATAAACAACTCCCTCCATTTTGTAGGAAGTACATTATTGTCAAACAAACAACCTCTTCTTATTTTACTAGTTAGGAAGTTCCACTTCCTTGGTATTTTCATATCAACGAAATAATACATAAGTGTGCCTTAAGAACTAATTGTAGAGTGGCGAGTTATCATGTATTCTACATTTGACAAGTGATAAGTAATTAGGATAATTTAAATGTTGTTAATTTGGTGAAGTATATTGTTGAAAAGATCATCAACATGTCAATTACTTCTACTAGATTGATAGTTTACTTAGCAAACGCACACCACAAGTCCACAACATACATGTCATACAGTATTTCCTTGATTGTCCACTGAAGATATCCCGCAACTCTGGGATCTACCTTCAGAGTTGGGAACTATTAGAAGCCAACTGAAGTGCATTTCAAAAGAACAAAAAAAAAGAGAAAGCAAAGAACTACCATAAATCAAGAAGACATGAAGCTGTAATCACTAATCAGCATCCTTAAGTGGTCTACAATGTTTTTCTAGTACTTGAAAAGAATTACTTCAACACAAAAAATTCTGTACATCCTATTATAAAGCTCCAGTTTTTCGTTATATGCACGTTATAACAGAAACATTACCACCAGTTGAGCCATCATCTTCAGTTGGATCATTTACAAATAACCTGGTAAATCAACAAACTATTCCTGCATTAGCTTGATTAAGTCTGTTCTGGTTCTTGTTTGGAATCAGTAACTTCAGTAGCTGCTGGCTCAGATGGTGATGGATCTTGGTTGGTAGATGCAGGGACATTTGGTTGTATAGGTTTCTTGAACTGAACCAGAATCATTGTCATGTTATCGCAGCCTTCACCGCCAGCAGTTGATGGGGCCAAACACCTGTCAAGCACTCTCTCGCACACCACTGAGAGTTTAGTTTCCTGCAACGTCCAGCAAAAATTGTTAAAACAGTTGAAGAGTACTGGACTTACAAGGAAGCACGGACTTGGATAGTGAACTAATTCATACTTCATGTACATTCTATGGGACAGTTACTCGACATGTGTTATTATATGGGTCCGAGTGTTCAAACATTTAGGAAGGATCATACAAGGAAGATAGGCTGGCTGAGATGTGTATACCATGATGGATGCGGAACAACTTCAGATATTAAATTCGAAATAGAGATATTTGGAAAGAGAAAACTTGTTGCCTTGGTTTGGACGTGAGAAATTAACCATATAGAGTTGGATTATGGAGATTTTGGAAGGAATCGAGTGAGGCCAAAGATGACTTGGATATAGGGAGTACCATTTCAAGAAATGAGGTTGCCAAGAGTATATATAAGTATATCTCTATTATTATATCAGGGAAGAGGGGAGGACTTGGTGTCCACCCTAATTTACAAATATATCCTCAAATAAAAAACAATCGAACTCTAGTAACCTTGGCATTCAATGAAATAAAACATCTCACCCTTTCCCTCCCTCTCTTCTCCCAGTCGCCCGCTTCCACCCACAAACACACTAGCTATATTTCTTAGACACATTACTAAAAGTACATGTAAAGGTGTTGAGAATGTGACTGCTATATTTTTGTCCACAAATACAAATTTGAAAATATTCAATAATTGCAGACTTACCGTGCTTAATTGTTCATGAACAAACTCAACAAGCTGCTGGCTTGACATGCAGTCCCTTTAAACAACCAACAGAGTGATCAGTCCTTGTGTTACATTATAATAGAAATTGCAAGGGAATGTAAAAGAGTGATAAGAGTATCTTTAAGCCGAAGAATAGATTACATATGTACCGAGTGCAACCGCTAAATTTACTATTGGTTGAATAACCTTCAATTTATCAAGAACAAAACATTTTTTAATTTTCATCCAAAAAAACAGGTCCAGAATGGTGAATCATAAATAAAAGGGAATACTCATCTAAGGTCTAACCCTCTTGATACGCCAACTGGCACTGGAGCTAGGATTTGAAAGAAATGAAGTAATATGTTAAAAACTGATATTAGGGGGAGGGTAATTTAGATATTATCTTCATTAGTTAGCTTGGGGAATAAGCTATGTAGTGCATTAAGGAAAATACTCTATATATAAGGATAATTACAGAGAGAAAGGCATCTTGAAAATTGATAAGTTCAGAGAGGGAAATTGTTACTTGGGAGAGCTCCAACCTCTCCTAATTTCTTCATTAATCCTTTTTCCTACTTCCTCTAATTCTACTGTTATACCGAGAATTAGCTAAGAATCATCTTGGTTCTTAGCACAATAGGTCATGAGTTCCACAATTATTCATTCAACTCCAAGATCAATACCCGAAAAAGAAAGGGAGTATGAACTAGTTACTACAATATGTATTTGTAAGAAAAAAATGCTAACTATTTAGCAGCAGACACAGAAAAGAAAAAAACCAGCATAACAGCAGCTCAATAAGTTACCCAGGAAGCAAAGGCTTGAAGTGCTTACCATATGCCATCACAGGCTAGTACCAGAAAATCATCATCATCACAAAGTTCAACCTATTCAATACAAAGGGAAAAAAATTTAAATAAAAAAAAAGGCAAAAAAGGGATTGTCAGAGCTGGTAGGTTGGAACTATAGAAAGAGAATAAGGCAGGACACAGAAAGAACGACTATAAACCTTTTTAAAAGAAATGAAGGATTTCCTGAGAAACTAAACAGACAAAAAGTAGCAACTACGATCGACAAAATACATAAGCTACAGTACGAATGTACAATACCAACCGTGTTTACGTCCGGATTTGCTGTTACAATTTGCTTTTCGGCAGGAAGAAATTTATTTTGCTTGAATTCCATATCACCTATTGAAGACAACAACCATAATTAACAAGTAATATTCACTAAAAAAATTCATATCACCTCTACAGGTTTTAGCATATCAAGCTGGATAGTACGCTAATTGGGTTCTACCCACTCTAAGTTCAATTTCAGCTTAGCTTGCTTCAGCTACGACCAGAGCTCGAGTTTGCTAAGTAGCTAGATAATCGAGCTCTCAATACCAAAGGCACACAAGCTGCTCACTAGCCATTATACCAACTCTGTGGGTTGAGTCTGTTGACATGGCTGATCACTTGTCAATGAATTGTTGATTAGTGATTCTAAATTGCTCCAGTAAGGAATTTGAAAAGAAAGGGACCTGAAGAGTTTGTTGTTTATCTTGAAATGGACCAAGAAATTGTTGCTTAATGAGTAATTCTTCTATTCTGATTATTCCAAGAACCTTACCTTACGTCATTGTTTTTCTAGAATTATCACTATCCAACGAATCAAGTCTTCAACTTCTATAGAAAGGGGATTCCCCCCTTCACCCCCCCCCAAAAAAAAAAATTAAAGAAAAAGCGAAACATGCAAGTCAAGCTGAAGCTTGAGTTCATGAAAACCAACCAAATCGATTTTGAGGTCAAAAGAGTTTCAATTCAACTTGTCAACACTGCTAGCAATAGAAACTGAAGAATTAGAATCTTATTCCCACAAGAATTTGAAAAAGATAATGAGTAAAGAAAAGAAGCAGGAGTTTCAAGTACCTATAGCTCTTGCTAGGTTCAGACTGCCATTTACTCGTCCTGCATGGATGAATCCGCCAGCTCTTATTATTCGTTCTTTCTCAGCATCCAGTTCAGGTTTGTGATCTCTAGACAGATTATAAGCCTGTGAATGGTACAGGATGGCTAAATTCAAGAAATCAAGAAAACTTATTACGAAAAGCAATAAACTAAGAGGATATCAGTATCATATATCCATTTCTGTTAGGCTACCAAAAGCATGAAGCTGCTTTCAAAATTACCTGCCCCTTTCTGGAGATTACACAGCGAGAATCACCAGCATTTGCAACAAGAAGTTGGTTGCCTCTAATAAGTGCAACACATGCAGTGCATCCAGAAGTAGGACCCGAGAAATCAGAATGAGGCCCCTGGTTGACATATAATCAAGTCAACACCAGAGCAACAACATAGTAGCATATCAGTCTGTAAGACATTCGATCAAACAATATCTAGTGTCCTATGATCACAGTTTTCAATGCTTAGACTTAGTTTTACGCACATATAGCATGTTTCCATTACAGTACATATATACATTTGCTCCTAGATATTAAGCTTCCTTACATTGCCAAACTTGGAACTTTGTTCTGGGGAGGGGGAGGGGGAGGGGGAGAGGGGGGGAGACAAGACATAAAGCTACTGAAGACCTTGAATTTCAGTGAAGGACCACGAGATTGTATAATAAAGCAAAAGAATGTGAAATAAATGAGCACAAGATCTTATAACAATCAGAAAGAATGTGACAAAACAAATTCATTACTTAATCCTCTTGAATCAGCATTACACTGTATAACAAGGAAGCAAAAAAAAAAAGCCATAACCGAAATGAATACGGCTCCATGGTGAAATTGATATGCCAGAATAAATTAACATCATGAATGAAAAGGTATGGACCAAATTAGTTTGTTTGAAACCTACAAAAAGGAAAAACAAACAAAATGATATAGGGGTGTCTTCAACTCCAAGGCTATACATATCACAGAATCATAATCAAAAGTCATGAGAATCAGCAAAAATCCAAACACCAGATGATCATAGTATAATTTATATTCACAAAATCGACAATGGTCTTCTTGAAATGTAATGAAGTGGCACAAAATGGGATAGGCTAAGGGGATATAATATTAATGAAAGAATTGGAATAGAGAAAATCAAATATACAAGCTAAAAAGAAGATAAGGTTTTATTGATATTATAACTACTTATTTAGTTATCTAATACAAGTACCCACTTCCTCAAAGGCCCAATCACCATCACGCTCATTGCCATCACCACCCCTTGGAGACCATATTAGCCCCTCTATCATTCCAGTAAACTTGTTTATTTTATCACCCAAAACAGCTAGCTCTCTCCACCCTCTTTGTCCACGCATCATGTCATCCATTCTGCAACAGTTAAACAATGTTGATCAGAAAACGGAAGAAAGAGTAAGAACAGATGACTTGATCCAGCAAAAAGAGATTACAGATATGAGCCACAAATATTAAGAAGATGTGTCCTAAAAGGGGCCAAAAACTTCGCATTGCAATAATTTCCAGATGCAAGAACATGAAAAGGGATATTATTTATCATGAAATGGTATTACTCCATTCAGTCAAAGAGTGCCAATCCAGCAACTACTTATCAACACCAGTGTTGGTGAACGGAGAAAAAAACCCGAGAAAAGGTTACTGGAACCACTATCAAAAGGTGCTTCAGTTGACTACACAAGCTTGGTGAAGGTTTTCTTCCTCTTGATCTAGTGCTCAAAAATTGAAACTCTGAGTGAAAGGAGGCTAGTTCTGTGTTCAAAGTTCAAACTAAAAGTCTGAACTGCCAATATTGAAGCCCTTGGCCAATCATGATCAAACATCCACATTAATAAATCATTTTTTTTTAGATTTCTTTAGAATTAAATGATTAAGAATCTAATTGATCATAAATGCAGGACATAAGATGGAGCACCAACAATGATCTGTAACAATATGTCATTGTATCTACATGATAATCCAGTTTTCTGCGGGGACTTCTCAAACGACACAATGGTATGATCTGAGACATCTAACTGAACGTACGTAAGCATATATGATGTAAAAAATAACATAACTGCAAGATCATTCAGGGCCACCTGATCCTGGAAGCCCAAGATCCAGCAAGAAACCAAAGACAAAGAAATTTGATGGAAATCCCAGAATCCCACGGTAACCATCAATTACCTAAAGAAGGATTTTTGCAGAGCCATTGATAAGTCTCCAGCAGAATATGCCTCACTCTTCAGAACTTGTTGATGAAGGTACTTCGCACAGAACTTGGCAACTACCTTACCTACAGAAACAAAAGGTTAGCCTGAGTAGTGAGATCAACAAGTAACAATACATTCACAAAGCAAGATCAACCTAGAGACCTGATAGTTCATACAATAGTTCATACAATTATGTTTTAAAGCTCAAAAAGACATCAATAAACTCATTGTATGCAATTATGCATCTCCTATATCTACATCCTGAAATAAAAAGGTAATATTATCTGTCAAATTTATAGGAATGAAACCTTCCAACATGATGTACATGAGCCAGAAGGATATGATTAATATTTCTACTAGTGGACCTGCAGCCACAAAAGAGCTGAAAAGTAGGACAAGAATGCAGAAAAGAAATGAACGCTTAGATCATAGAGGAGAAACTACCAACTGAAAGTTTAAAACATTTATCTCTAGAGATCATCAAGTACAGCAACTAGCGAAGTAGATTGATAACACACTGGTGTTGCAAAGGTCAAGTCCTAGAAAACAGAGTGGGAGGTATTAACTATTAAATATTTACATTGATAACTTAAACGCGTGGTCATAAGAATTGAGGAAGTTGATCAGCTCACAACAATTATCACTTTAACCATATATTGTAAAGAATTAGAATAGGCCTATCCTCTCCTCTTCTTGAAATCGGAACTGGGAAGACCTAGTCTATGGTTAACATGTCAAAACCTTATAATGCTTCAAAATGTTCTGTACAAAGAACAATTTCATTTTACAGAAAGGACAAATAAAGAAACAAACAATATCCAAGACTTTATCCCAAAGGATGGGATTGATTGTTTACACACTATATCTCAGTGATCGTCTACTAGTATCCTCTTTCTCCATTCGCTTCTATCTAGTGCTATATGCCCCTGCAATCCCATTTCGTTCATATCCTTTTCAACTCACTCCCTCAACTTCTTCTAAAATCACCATAACCTCGAGTCTCCACTATTCTTACGAGTGCAGATTCTAGTCAACATCATGCATGCTCATAATGTAGTTGGTTTTCCCTTATCTTATCCTTGGGAAAAGATGAAAATCAGGAAGCATAACTATGTAGTCATACCATGCATGCAACAACTAACAGGTTGATCTGCATTGAGTACATACACATTGATCACACAGCTCCAGAAGCATAGAATATATCAATGGATCTTTCATAAAAGATTCATAAGATATAATCATAGAGCAAGTTTAATAAATAAAAATGGACCTCCAATTGAACAAAACAAACACTCCCACAACTCCCACCCAAAAAGGGAAAATTGAAAAGATCAAACTGGCTATCATTTTCTATTGCTGTCAACAAAGCAGCATTGTCTTGTGCAGTTATGCCACCCACATAATATGAAGAAAAGTTTGTTTCTCTCAAAAGATACAGAATAATCTTTCATTGCTTACCTCCATGACCGTCATAAACACCAAAGAATGAAGTTGAATCATCCAGATCAGGGAAGGCAGCATGCTAGAAAAACAAATGATTAGCTTAGTCAAAAACAGCACAAAAAAAGAACAAAGGTGCTACATGCACTAAGAGAAAGGTGAGAGGTAATTCTAATTTACATTTGATTCAATATAGTGTTTTTCATCACAGGAGAAGTCAGATCCTCGCATATTACATACTTTCTTGTCCACTCAACATGATATTTATATAAATGCTACATATTTATAACTTACGAGTAACAGAAGTTCAAAAAATTGCAGAAAAGAATATTGCACACAGTCAATTACTACAGAAACATATCTATAAGGTCCGTCACTAAGTCATACAGAACTTCTCTCAAGTAACAGAGATAAATGCACCAAGATCAACTACTCATCACAAAATGACTCCAAAAGAACAGGCTACTCACAGCATCTTCCATAGTCGTACGCCAACCTTGCATTGAAGATAATCCAAATCTAACCCTGCTGTTCTCATCATCCTCTGAGAATTTCTCAGTCTTAGGCGTGCTAAGATAGACGCCCATCTTTTAGCTGAAATCAAATCAAACAAAAATAAACTCTCAAACCTCAATCACATCAAATCTCCAGAACCACTTACACAAGTAACTAACTTTCACTATTATAAATCACATGCATTAAATCACAGAAAAATAGAGATAAATAGCAGTACCCAGATTCAAATAATACTGTTCAAATCCAAATCATGCAGGTATCAACATCAAAAGACCCTATACATGATAAATGCTCAACTATCAACATCAAAAAACACAATTATGCACTTAATTAATACAATTCCACTATCAAGCAACAATTTTATGCTCTTACTTAGCAACAATTCCACTACATCAAGCAACAACAAGAATACCCACTACCAAAAACTACAAAAAGAAGCAACAAACCGACAAACCACATAGAAATTAATCAAACTGTAGAAAACCCAGATCAAAGAACACAATCATGCACTAAATTAGAGCATATTCCAGATGGGTATCTGTTAAAATTTGCAGTAGTCAACAAATCAAGAAAAATGAAAAAGACCCAGTTGATTAAAACTATAGTTTATATTAAAAGAAGAGTTTAGACATTAAAAGATTATTAAAGAATGAAAGAGAAATTACTGGAAGTGGAAATTGTAAAATGAGATAAGGGTTTAGTATTACTAACTTGACTACTTAATTGGTAGTACAAAAATGTTGATCAAGTCCACGTACAGCTGAAGAAGGGAAGAGAGAGAAAGAGCGAAAAAGGGGAGAAAGAGAGAAGAATTATTGGATTAGTACCATTTTATATCTTCTGCTTGTCAATTATTAATATGTTCTGAAAAAAGCAGAGTAAATAGTTGGTTGACACTTGACAAAGAAGAAATGATAGTATTAAGAAAGTTTAGAAGTACGGTTTTATCTCTTTTTGAGAAATGTGAACTTTCATAAATTTGGCAGATGAGACGAGGTGGCTGAAACTTTGAGAGAGTTCTTGCAAATTCCCATGATTTTTTCTACGGGTATGGAAAGATTTTATTTTGAAAAGGATTTTTTGTCCCAAACTACCTAACTTTTATGTTTTTGCGATAAAATACCTTATAAAAAAATTATTGTCTCAAACTACCTTACTTTTACCATTTTGTTGTTGACACTTGATAGCTATCTTATGTCGGTTTCCGGCGTTGACTTTTGGCTTTTCCGATTTTTTAATGTCACATTATATCACTTGACCTCTTCAAACCCTTTTTAAATTTTCCCCACCCTAATTTCCCCATTTCCCTGTGTGCGTGCGCTCTTTCTCTCATACTGAACTTCTATTCGTCGCCCCTAAAGTACTTAAAATCGCCCCAACAACCTTGTGAATGTACCATTATGCCCTTAACTCCTTTTTACCATTTTACTTTACTTGAACATTGAAATTTATCCTTCATTTGAAATCTGAATTTTACCAATTTACAATTCTCTCCAAAATCACCAACCACCAATCGCAACTTCCAACCTAACGTCATCACCCAACGCCATTATCGCCGGCAACCCAACGCTATCATCGCCGGCAAGGATGTCTTCTTCAGAAGAAGAGGTAAATTTTTTTTTTTACGCCTGCACACATAGCCAACGTTTGGCGGAACGTTGGATCTTTGGAACCAACGTCGCCAGGCGTTGATTCCTTGGATCAACGTTTGGCGAACGTTGGACCCATGGAATCAACGTCCCTGGCCGACGTTGGTTCCAAAAGATCCAACGTTCGGCCAAACGTTGGATCCAAGGAATCAACGTCCCGGCGGATGTTGGTTCCAAAAGATCCAACGTTACGGACAAACGTTGGAACCCTGTATACGTTTTCCTCCTTCTGTTATTTAACTTTTACAAATCAAATCGTTTTTAAAAAATTAAAATAAGATTAAACTAATATTTGTGAATATTGTGATATTTTCGTGTAATAAAAGATGATTTGTTTTTTCAGGAGCCTGTTGGTGATCGGATTAATTATAACCCGTATTTCGACAATAGTCCGAAATTTGAAACGCGTGATCTTTGCTACGAGTGGTGTAGAAACATTGCCAGTTGAGCTTGGGTTTTTCTTGACGATCACTAGTCACAAAAAGAAGTATCAACTTTTGGATTGTGATCGTAGCAAGAAGAACGAACCTCGTGATTTCAGTTCGGCAATTAGAAGAAAAACAAAGAGAAAAGCATGTGGTCAGTGAGTTTCGGTTGTTCCTAGTCCCAAAAACGACTACGCGTGTTGGGTGGTCGAGACTAGGGTTGAACATGGGTTTCATAATCACCCAATGATGTTATACCCGGAGGGCCATCGACAAATCTCTGGTCTCAGTCCCGCCGCCAAGAAGTTAGTTGGAGAACTAACTTCATCCCATGTGAAACCACGAAACATTATGAAAGCCATTGAAGGTGCATTTCCGTCTTTGAAGCCTAACATGAGGCACATATACAATTGCAGAGATATATTGAGACGGGAGAGATCGGAAGGCGTAAATGCGGACACAAGTTTCTTCAACAGTGCCGTTGAAAGCAAGTATCTTTTTTGGATTCAATCGGACGAGATGGGTAGGGTGACACATACATTCATTGCACACCCGACGTCCGTGAATTTAGTGCGTACATATCCGCACGTGATTCACATTGATGCAACGTACAAGACAAATAGGTACTTGTATCCTTTGGTGGAGATTGTTGGGGTGACACCAACCAACAAGAATTTTCTTGTTGCATGGGCATTGTTGCAACATGAGGATGCTCGAGTTATCGTTGGATGTTGGACGAGACTAAAGAACCTCATTGGTAGTGTGGCTCCGAATGCCATTGTCACTGATCGAGATTTGGCTTTGTGCAAATATATCTCGGAGATTTTTCCCACATCTGCACATCTACTTTGCACCTGGCATATCAATCATGATGTGGAGGCCTGGGTAACAAGGAAGTGTGGTGGGAAAAGAAAGATCGGAATTAGCTTCAGACGAGGAAGTTGGGCTAGGGTAATGAAATCCAAAACCGAGGCTGAATATGAAATAAATGTAGCCAACATGATGGAGGAGTGGGGTACGGTTGGGAATACCACATCCATTGATTTTCCTACCTACATCCACGGGACTTGGCTTGTGCACAAAGAGAAGTTTGTGCAATGTTGGACTAACCGAGTAAGACACTTCGGTAACACAACCAACAACGAGTCGAGAGCTCTCATTCGGCTTTGAAAGCGTGGATTGCTACTCCAACCGAGGCAATCGACACATTGTTTATGCAAGTTGATGCTTTTGTTTTAGGGCAGTTGAAAGAGATAAGAAACTCATTGGAAGCATCGATGCGTAGCAGATGCTTTTTGTTCCGGCCAAGAAAATTGGGACATTGTACGCCGATCAGTAGTGAGTGAGTTGCATCAAAATGGTCGTCAATTTCATTGGGTCTATGGTCAGGACCTCAAAGAGGCAATTACCGCCCACCCCTACCCTTACGTACATTCCAACGATCACCGGCTGTGGGCTCTACAGCTGGATCTCTCTCAAATTCCCGCATAATTGCATCCTGAACATCATCATCGTAAAGAACATCGATGCCGCCTCATATGCATCCCTCTCATCCTCATCCCCCTCATCCATCTCCCCGATGCTCCTTTGCATCGTACGATCCACCAACCCCCTCATCGTGTAACCGAAGGCGACGTCGCGGACCGGTCGGCTTCATCCGCGCCCCTCCTAACCGAAGCCGAAACACCACGTGAGTGGGATGTCGCGGACTCGAATCCTCGTTGTGTATGCGAAACCCGGAAGTGTCTTCCCGGCAAATTGTCGAAACCCAGATGGCTATTCAATACAACAATATTATTTAATAAAATAATTATTAATAATTCATAATTCAATATATTAACCATACAACAATAATTATTAATAATCAAAACATATTATTTATAATTTTTTACTACCTATAATAATAATTATTTATAATCAAAACATATAACATTCTACAACCTACAATAATAATAATTAAATTAAAACATACTAAATAATATTATATGAATTATTTTTATAAAATATTCAAAAAAAATATCACTTACATTTCATGAATTAATAAAATAATAACATTTTAAATATGAAAATATAACATAAATAACAAAATTAATAATAACGAAATTTAAAAAGAAAAAAAAAAAATTCATGCTTCCCACGAAGCAACGTTTGGCGTAACGTTGCTTCCATGGAAGCAACGTTACGACCAAACGTTGCTTCTATGGAAGCAACGGGCAAGCAGGACGTTGGCTATTTTTTTTTAAAAAAAAATTACCCGCGATGCTTCCGCCTCTGCTTGCCGCCATCTCCGCTTGCCGCCGCCTCCTCTGACTTCTTCTTGCGGCGTCTTGCCTCTATAGCCCTAGCAACCGCATCCTCGGTTTGACGCTTGAGTACAATTTTCTTTCGTGGCCTTGGATTTTCTGACATTTTTTTGGTTTAGATGGTGGTGATGGTGGCTGTGGTGGTGGTGGTGATGTTTTTGTGAAGAAGGATGAGAGGGATGGTGAAGAATCTGATGAAGGATGAAAAATGGTGAGATGAGAGAGAAGATGGTAGGTGAAGTAAATTAAGTAAAAATCAAAAAAGTAAAATAAGGGTATAATGGTCCAAGCATATAATAATTGGGGCGATTTTAAGTAGTTTGGGGGCGATATTTAACAATCCCCCTCTCATATCTATGTGACACTTTGTACCACCAATTCACCATTAAATTCCTCTTCTATTTTAACTAAAATGGAAACAATCACCCTCCTAAATTTCCATAAGGGTAATTTTGTTTTTCCCACAATTTTGAACTGAAAAACCAAAAGTCAACGCCGGAAACCGGCATAAGGTAGCTGGCAACAACAAAATTGTAAAGTAAGGTAGTTTAGGACAACAATTTTTTTATAAGGTAGTTTCTCGCAAAAACTTGAAAATTAAAGGTAGTTTGGGACAAAAAAAAACTCTTTTGACAAAAAGAGGCCATGAATTGTTTCACTAAATGTAGGAATGCAAAGTGTTGTGTTATGTGTAAGAACGTCTTATCATTCTAAAATCTAGTTATTAGATCCGGTTTATGTATTAGGTAAGGAAAATTTCATTTATTGATGTTATACTTTACTTTAAGATAATAACACTATATAAGACTTGGTCTAGTGGTTAAGGTTTTAGTATATAAACTTGAAGTCACGAGATCAAACTCTATACTATGCAATTTCAAATTATTTTATTTCTTATTTAAAAACGTCTTTTAATATATTAGTATAGATTAATAGAAGTTGAGAGTCGGGGTGAGGTGGTAAGGGAGTTCCTCTTCCACATTCATGCTGCGGTGTCAATTATCATCTCTTTTCTCGAGGCATATAAAGTATAAACCCTTCTATATCTAAAATAAGATGCGTAGGTGCGAGTAACCCATTATAATACCCAAGAAAAAACTATAGTGGTAAATGCCAAAGGGTCCTAAAAAATATTATAAGTTAATTTAAGATGAATTACTAAGAAAAACCAAGTTAAAGAAACATAAAAAGTATGAAATAGGATAACATCTTTTTTTGACACGCTTTTGCTAGATAGCATATTTCGTTTATTTTCTTTATTGTCAAATAGTATCTTATAAGAGAACTCTTTTCTAAAACAATACATTGCTACCATCTTTTAGTGATACATCTCTTTTAGTTGAGCTGTCAAAAGTTGACACAACACGACAACACGACACGAACCTGATACGAAAAAGTGGGTTAGTGTCAAGCTTTTTCAATACGTTTATGTAAACCGGGTCAACACGTGTTTTACTATTTAATAAATAGGTTGGGTTAGTGTTGAGATTTTCAACTCGGACTGACACAACTTTACTACTTTACACGTTTAACTTAAACATATAGGAAATTTTAACATTATGGCATCATTTAGCATATAAGTTTGGCAAAACATTAATGAATTCTTTAAATATTTCTAATATACTAGCAAGTTATTACTTAAATAAACAATTAATCGACATATATTGGATATACAAAATCAATTTATTGTTAAATTCTATAGGGTTTTTGAATAAATAGGTTAAATGGATTGACATGGATAACCGCTTAATTAAACGGGTCAGGTTAATGTCAAACAGTTTCGACACGATTAGTTAAACAGGTCGGGTTAGTGTCGAAACTTTCGACACGATTAGTTGAACGGGTCGGGTTAGTGTCGAGACTTTTGACACGATTAATAAATGACACGAACGCAAAAGAGACACGACACGACCTATTTAACAGCTCTAGTTACGTGTTCAATACTTTACATTGCAATATAATATTTTTTTTAGATTTTCACGTAGCGAAGCAAGCAATCCGTTTTAATGATTGCATAAATTGGTATATATATATATATATATATATATATATATATATATATATATATATATATATATATATATATATATATATATATATATATATATATATATAAGCAGCACATCTTAATCATAATCCACTGATTACTTTAACAAGTTGTGTAAGCTGTCATTATATTGTTTTTTTCTTGTGTGTTTGGGTGAGAGCTATCGTTAGTTATAGTATAGTAATGAAGTTTCGTTTTAGGACTCTGCTGAGAAAGAGGTTTTAGTATACATAAAAGTAGGGGAAAAGTAAACCTCTATCTATCAATAATAAATGCTTTTATTTTACAAATGGTTTAGTTTGGAAGTACTAGTCTAGATTTCAGAATCCTCAAATTAAACAGATATACAAGTAAATAGAAAAAAAAAAAAAAAAGTAACAGAAAAAGTACAATCCGAGTAAATATGAGTTATAAATAACACACAACATTTTATGTACATATTCCATTATATTATATAGCACTCTTTTCCTTTAAAAATTTTGCAATATGAAGTTATAAATAAGTGAATAACATAAAGCATTACATGCAAATAAAAAAATACAACAAAGGGTAATTCTTGTGTACATAAACATTATAATCTCCAACTCAAAAAATAATATTGTAAGCTTAATTAGTACTTAGTTTAATTGGTCAAATTTTCATTTATATATTTTATAACTGTAGCAAGTTCACAAGTTCAGATACTTGTAAAAGCAACTCTGTTATCTCACTCAAACCAGTTTTCATTCCTTCAAGATTGCGTGAAATGGAATGTAAAGTGCAAGAATATGAACTCCTAGAAAAGAAAAGATTACTCTATTTGCTATAAACTCCCCATCACTTTACTCTTGCTACCCTTATTCTTGATGAATCACGGACGAACTCAGCAATGTTCCTAAAATCCTCTCTCCTGGCTCTAATGGCATCGATTTAACGAGCTGCACTGCTAGGTTCAGCAAGTTGGCACGACGCAAGAGAGCAACCATGCAACTATAGTGTTACGAGTTTACCGGCATATCAAAGTCATTCATTGCGGCAAATATGGAGCACCCTTGTGTCACCAAGCTTGAATGGCTACATGCCCCAAGTATTGCGATGAAGATTATGTCATCAGACATTCAGACCTCGTGTTCTATTGCATCAAAGAGTTTCAGTGCTTCTAGGCTATGACCCATTTGATAGCTTGCAAGTCCTGAGATAGTCGCATTCCAAGTTCCAACAAAAAATATCTTTTGAGACTTGTAGAAGACCTCCATAACAAGAGTTATGATCCAATATTTAGCGTAACAACTTTTGAAGACACGAAATGATGCTCCAAGGCATAGATGTGTATTGTCATCCCATCTTCAAGGAAACTTAGATGAGCACAGGCAGCTAAAACACCAGCTATTCTTGAATGATCAGGTTCAAAATTTTGAGCCATCATTTCATTTAGTCCAATTGCATCGTTGTATAGTTTATAAAGTATATATCCACTTACCATAGTGTTCCATGTAACGATGCTTGGTGCTTCCTCGAATACTCTTCATGCTTCATCCATATGCGTAGCAAGCTTACTAGCCAATATGTTTGTTAGGCATGGTTTAAAGAGCTTTGCTGCTTGCTCCATTTTGCTATGAAAGGGATATGAATCTGGCACCGAGTTCTACGCAACAAAGTCTTTCACGGGCATATTTTTCAAACTATATGCATGCTGAATATCCTTCAAACTTGCATACATATTCAAGACAAGCGTCAACACAAACAGATGATCAGCAGGTGAACATAGCTCAAACGCCTGAAAATTGTGATCAGCAGGTGAACACGGCATAAAAACCCATCCAGAGAGGCAGAAACAAGAATGTTACCAGAATATATGACCTACAAGGCAGCAGTCAGCAAGGTACCAAGACAATCTGTGAAGTCATTGTAAAGAGGAGCCACACATTCAGACTAATAAATGGAAGCAAACAGATAGATAGAAGAAAACGACATCCTTTTTATCTTCTAAGATACAACAAAAAGAGAGAGATATACCGAACCTATCTATCTTATCTTTAGGTGGGATTAAAACAAAAAGTTATTCCTGATGTTCTTGATAAGAAAATCATGACGAAAATGAACATTTCATCCGCAGCTGCCAGCACATACCAGCAACAAGAATGTGCAGAAACTGAGCTCCTAGAAATGACAATTTAAAAATTTGCTTACAATTTGATCAATAAGAAATTTAAATGGCACAAGCAGAATTGTCAGATTTCGAGGAGAAACAGCAAAGCATATTGTAAACATGTAAAGTTTCAAATTTAGCATTTACTTTGTACGTACATAATATTTCCTTATACGTAGATTATTGTTTTAGTAGAACCACTCAAGCTTTATACAAAAATTTCATGAAAAAAATCTGACCTATCATGAAGTATATACTTCATACTTCATATTAATATAAAACAATGTCAAAGCCTAAAAATGAAACAGGCACCCAATTCAGCTCCTCTCAACAGCTATCAAAGATATTCTTCATCTTAAAGGTGTAGTGATTAGTGAACATTACTGGCTGCGCTCGCTGAACTACAAGGGAGAGCTGCTGCACCAAAAATGGCCAGGAAATGCTCTTGTACATAATACATTCCTGGCAAAAGAATAAACAAATGAGGGGACAACTATCTCTAAACTTTCACGACTCCCCTTTGTTGTTGGGGGCGGGGGTTGGTCTCCAAGTTGTGACTGTATGCAGGCCATACAAGGGCATCCTAAACTCAAAAATGCCCATCTCAACACCTGCACGTTATTGACTGTCCATTTTTGCAGCAGAAGCACATACTTAATGCCCAGCTGTGAGATGGACAGCAGTGTTATTTTGTTTCAGGATTCAAGTATCTACTTATAATGAGCTTGTTCAAGTTTGAAAAGAAAAATACCAAGCACATATAATATTTATCAACACTCATAGTGAACTTGTTCGTAGGCCGTAAGTGAGATTAATGTGTCCACTTACAGACCCACAAATTACTCTTTATCAAGCTGTAATAGGAGCACGAAAATACTACCACCAGAATGGACAAAGGTTAGGATACTCAACATAACTATCTTGAAACTAGAGGAAGCCATTATTAACCAAAATTTTTGACAGTTAAGAAGCCATTAATCTAATTCTTCTTGAAGGTGAGGAACCACTAACACAATTCGAACACTTACAAAGCATGTTGTCAATCCATCATCAAAGAATTCATTAGTTTTCCTCTTGCTGACGGTTAGTGCATGGGTGCTATTTGCAGGAAGAATACATTATAAGTCCCAAAAGCAAGCATCATATAATCATTTGTGTTTTTGCAGGAAGAATACATACAAGTCCGAAAAGCAAGTATCATATAATCATTTGTGTTTCTGCGCTGAAAGACGCTAACAATCCATTAAGACATTCACATTCTGGCTCATTTTAAAAGTCATCCACCTGCATTCTCTTGCATTTACTTCACTTTCTCTCAGACTCTTACGCAAGAGGATTATGCAGTATGCACCACCCTTCGCGTGCGTTAACTCAATGCACAGCAAACAAAAAACACTACCTATTCAAACATTCCATAGCAATTTCTACTGATCCTTTTTCCATCCAAGTCTGTAAGTCCTATATGAGCATCCTGTTATACTCCATAAGAAGCCCATAGAAACCAGCATTTCCATATCAGCATCTTTAAAGCTAGTGCACAAGATTGCGCCCCCACAGTACCATGGACAAAAAATCTACACAGCTCTAATGGCTCTTTGGTAAGCGGACATACATGCTGTAAATGATAATGAAAGGAATCCCAATGTCAAAATCCATGTTAATTGTATTTCATCCCAAAACATCTATTTTCTTCCCAAAATTCATTGCCGTCCATTACCACATGGGAAAGTGGTATTAAGTGGGAAAGGAAATATATAAGATTCACATGTTTGCCCATTTGGGGATGAAGTTTCATTACCATGGATATTGAAAAAGACATTTTCTCAAAAATTTCAATTATATCATTACCACTAGCACCATTTATTACCGTCAATCAAAGCGAAAAGTAAGTCTAATATACTCTTCTAATAAAAACTGTCATCCAACTCAAAATTAGCAGGTACAAGGGGACAAAATGTATGCAATACTACCCATCACAAGATCACGACAACTATCTTTCAAATTTTTAATCACATCAACCACAGGAGCTTCAATTCTTACTCAACGAGCAAGTCTGTGTATGTTGGTTATTATCAAGGATTGCCACACTAATGCAATACGCATTACCACCAACAACGTGAATGTTCGTCCATATTTACAGCAAGTGCACATTATTTAAGTGACCCACCAAGAATTAGGACAAAAATAACCAATTATGTAATACACATTCAAATCCAACCTACTTTGACATTGCAAAAAATCCAAGAAAAAAAAACCTACATAAAATCTGCCATTTCTAAACATGATCTCATACACAAGAACATATAATAAAATCTATTAAAAAACTCGAAAGTAAACAAGAATGAAGGGAAATACCAAATGCATGTACAAAACTTAACCATAGATTGAAAATCAGCATTGAATCTAAGAACCAGTGATGAATGCTGTAAATTTTTAAGCTTTTAATCAATGGTGAAAACCCATTGAAAACAGGGCTCCAACAATGTACACAGATGAATAAATACTGTAATAAAAACTGTAACTTTTGAAAGAAATAGGAAAGAAGGTAAAACAACAGAAGTGTAAGAAGATAACTGAGAATGGGGATGAACGAAACGAAAAACTTCTGGGTTGTTCCAGAAGTGTATTGGCGAGGAAGGCCACGATCTCAATTCACCTTATACAGAGGAAGGCGCAGTCTCGCTATACTACTGAAGTTTCAAAATTGCTCAATGGTTAGGGTTTTGCCCATCTATTTCTTATCGAGATAAAATTAGATAAAAATGTTTGATGCTTACAAATTACAATTGGTTGGATAAGAAAGGTAGTGGACATTAGCGGATAGCTTTAGGTGATTGAATTAGATAATAACTGATTGTATTAACTGTTTGTATAAAGGTGTTTGGTAAGTTGTTGATTGATGATTGCTACAAAATTATTGACCAATAAAGACATGTACATAATCAATTGTTGTACATTTTATTATTTATTAATCTTATTTTCAACAACTTTAGGACATAAATGTGATTGACCCACTCATTCCCAAACCTCTAATATCGAAAAGCTCTTCCCCCAACTTTTTCAAAAAGAAGATTTTGGGCTCCATTCAAATTAATCAAACTTCTATTTACCAAACACTCAAATTAGATGATTGACTAGTCAAATCCTCTAATATGAGTTGAAACCTCTAATTTTGCCCCAAACCTCTCTTTACCAAATAAGGCCAATAAGTTTATTGAGTACATCTATGGATGATTTTTAGTGGCAAACTAACTATAATAACTTGCAGTCGCTATAATTGCTTGAATATGCTCACAACCCTCTTTTTTATAGACTCCTCTTGTCCACTGATTTAGTTGACCTTGAAAATATTCAGACTAAGTGATAATATGTTGGCTTATAAAACAAAGTAAACAAACTATTGTTGAACGTTGGTTTATCAATTCCATCACCTTGCTTTTTGGAGTTATGCTCCTTTCCTTACTCAAATTTATGTATTCACAAGTCACAATTAATAAATAAAAATGGAGTAAAAAAATATGTGTGTTAAAGTACCTATGAACCCATATTCTAAGTCCAATACCAATTAGGTTATGTACATACAAAGTACATAAGGTTTTGAATATGCCCCAATTTTTAAAGATTGTAACTAAGTAGTACTTGGTCACTTGGTAAGACTCTTATCTTAGATTCTAGAGGTCTTGGGTTCGAATCTTATCAAGTGTGGTGCTTAGGGGTAGGGAATCCCTTATCTTCCCCTACTCTCAAGCACCTGACTTGCAAATGTCAGACCAAAAAAATTGTGAGAGTTGAGATTTGGACAGGAGTATATTGTATGTGCCAAATTCGTAACATTTTCTAGATAAGCTTTCAATTATCCATCAAATCTAAACTTTATAGAACAAATTAAAGTAAAAGTGAGGGAGGACAGTTTGAAGACGAGGGAGTTGTGGATGTAGTTGTAATATTTATTTAAAATTGTAGGTCACTAAAAGATTAAGTTCATATTTGGAGTATGCAAAGAAATAAAAGGATCGATAGCTATATGACGAAGTGTATTCCAAAACTGCAGTATCACCAAGATGATCACATAGTAGTTTTTATAAATAATGAATCATGCTAGTATCCGTGCAAGTAGCATTTCATGTCTTTTATCTTATATGCCATGTAAACATTAAGAAACATGATCCTGATTCCTGAGTTCCTGACTACAAGGCATGTGTATGCGACCTCGAGAGTTTGAGCATTAGTGATTTAAGCATTGATCCAAATGTGATCTTATGGCTTATAGTATCAACGAAAGTATAGAATGGTGCAAGCATCAATTTTTTTCTAGGGGGGTGCAATCATCAATTAATACAACTTTAGTTTGTGATTTTTCTGCAATATCATATACTACCTCCGGTTTTTATTATTTGCAACGATTTGACATAAAGTAGAGAGGGAAAATGTCTAATCGTTGCAAATAATGTAAACCCAGGGAAGATTATATAGTTATAATTATTGTCCCAGCAACTACTTAAAATATTGCTCAGAGCTAAAAACTAATTTTTCAGTGAAAAAGAGAAATTTCAATTCACATTCTTCATTTCATGATGTATGTATAAAATAAAATTCCAATAATTCACATTCTTAATTTCAGGGTTTTTCATTTGTATAAACTGATTTCCCATTTCATAACCATCTTCCTTAGTCTGTACTCAATGCTTAAAGAGCGACCAACATAATCCTTAAAAGGAGTTTCCATTTCTAGAAAGAGTAACCTTTTAATTGGGATTACAGTGTAGCCTAAACTTTTATCATACTTTAGTTCCCTCATTATAGTAGACTACTAGACACATATCTATTCCCCGATTGGGAATAGAAGAATAGGGTCTTTTAACCTTATGATATGGAATGAAGGATTTGATAATAGATCCTAGACATTGCACGTAAGCCTCAATAAAGTCATCGAGACTTGTTCAAGCACCAACTCAAAATATATTTCTGGCTCAAAAACTAGTAAGTTATAATGAAAGAAGAAACTTTAAATTCACATTCTTTATTTCATGACCTTTTACATGTATAGATTAAGATTTCAATTCAGATTCTTTATTTCATGTCTTTTTAGTTGTAAAACTAGTTATTAGGCCCGAGTAATGCCCCGAGTTATTAATATTTTCATGTCAAAAAAGTAATATCTAATGTTCGCATAGTTCGTTGATTAGAACTTTACTACTTTGATTTGTCATCAAAGGTATATTATTTCTAGTACAATATTATACTCCCCTAGGACCATACAAAGAGACAATTATATCAAATCTCATGTAATAAATGCATACAAATGTCATCATAGAGAGAGAAAGCGTTGATTGAGCCTTCACCACAAGATAATTAGAATTCGATTCTTGATTTGTAAATGTTGAAGTAGGCATTCATCACCACGTGTCTTCCACAATTGCCACTACAAATCCCCCTCTCATTAATTTCCTGAATTGGCAGCTCATAATAAAAACACTTGACTGCATTTTATTTTAACCCATCAAAATTCAATGGCTTTCTCTTCAATTTTCAGTTCCCCTTTACCCTCATTATCCATTTCAAATGCTAAAACTCGCCCTAATCTACTTCCTTCTATGGTTCTTCACTCAATTTCCAGAAAATTAGCACTTGGGTCTTTGAATTCATCATTTTTTCAAGATGGGTTTTCTCTAAAATCATCAAATGTTGATGGGATTTCTGTGAAATCACGGAATTTTTCTTCTGGGGTTTATGCTAGAGCAGCTACAGAGAAAACTATCCATGACTTTACAGTAAAGGTAATTGCTTCATTGCTTTTATTTCTGGCCAAAATTTGGATAAATTTGTCATCTTTAATTTTATACAAGTATTTTTCATGTTTGTGACTTTTTGTTCTGTGATTTTTTATTGAGAAGTAGAACATTTTGTTACTAATCTAGCTGAAAGTTAGGGTAATTTTTACTGGATTTTGTTGGAATTAGCATTAGATATCTCCTTCAGTGAAAAGGAAGAGTTTTTTTTCCTGTTGGTATTGTACAATGAGTATAATTTATGTTGCCTTTTCCTAGATTTGTAGAATTTATGCTGGCTTTACTGTGAAGGTGATTGACTGTTTTCAACTTGTTAACTCTTTGTAGGATGGGTTTTTTTAAAGCCAATTTAGGTGTGTGTGACTATAGTATTTGTCAATGGAGCTCAAATTTTGATATTGAATGAATTTTAAAGGTGCAATTTTGTTGATTTCTTTTAATAACTGTAAATTGAGTAACCACAATCACTTGCTTGATATGGGGTTGAATTATTGAATGTAATTGATTGTATATGCAGTTTACGAGATTATGCATACTCACTACCTACCCAAATTAGTACATACCCACGTTCGTAGGAAGAGAACCATACTCACGATGAATATGCAGGATTAGATTATGTACACAGAGACCAATACCAATGAACATGTGCCAACTAGAGATGCATATATGTTCATTTGGCTTCTTATCCATGTACATTTGGCTTGTTATCCATGTACATATGCGCACCATGCTCTATGTACTAGCATGGGCACCATCTAAGCTTTGCACTGCCTCGATTGATCATTAATCGAGTCTTTTGTTCCACAATCTTGGAATTTACTATTGAGAGGAGGTTTTGGTGCGTAGAATTAGAAATTGGTTTACATTAGTAGGCTGGCCTCCTATCATGTCTAGTCGGAAACAACATTAAATTGTCGAACTTATCATTATGTATATGATGTAGGATATTGATGGAAAAGATGTTGCTCTGAGCAAATTCAAGGGGAAGGCTCTCCTAATTGTCAACGTTGCTTCACAGTGGTACATTTTCACATCTCCCTTAGCATTTCACTCGCACTTAAAGGACATGGTTTATCTTCTGTGCCATTTAATGATTTGATACCTCAGTGCTCCTGCTTGTCTGTATTAATAGTGAAGTGACTTTTTTTTTTTGGTTTTCAGTGGGTTGACATCATCAAACTATACGGAACTCTCACATTTGTACGAGAAGTACAAAACTCAGGGTAAGTTGGCATATTCGGTACTATGTTCAGTTATTGTACTTCTACCCTTTAGGTGGGGGGGGTTTCCTTGCTCATGTTAGACAGTTAGAGAATAATTCACGAAATGTTTAATAATAATTCGAGCTATTAGGACTATGCTATCTCACTCCTGGATACTCACTTGGCTATGAAATTTTCCATGATTTTAGCCCATTAGGTAAGTGTCCGTACCCATGTCAAAGTGTCGAGGATCTAACACGGGCGGTAAAAATGTGAGTAACATAGGTATTATATAATCACTTCAATATTGTTCTATAACAACCTCATGAATCTATCAGTGCAATGTTATGTGATGTGTACATGACTACATGTACATAGCCATGGTAAAGCAAACATATTCGTTAGCCTCTTAAGTATTTGGCTTCGTTCCTTAAACAAGCTGTTGCTGTATGTTTGAACTCTAGTCCTACTGAACTGCAGTTCTGAAAACAAATGATTTTGTTTTGTTTCAAGTATCTGAACTTTGCCTTCTCTTGTGTCGTGCAGACTGCTAATTGTGGTAATAACTAATTTCATGTGCAGGCTTTGAAATTCTAGCATTCCCGTGCAATCAATTTGGAGGCCAGGAACCTGGATCAAACCCCGAGATTAAAAATTTTGCATGTACAAGGTTCAAAGCTGAATTCCCCATTTTTGACAAGGTTTGTTTGTGAACTCTCCAGCTCAAAATGGCAAGAGAACCATACTTGACCAGTTACTGAACCCATAACTTCTACTGACTGCAACAGGTGGATGTGAACGGTTCAAACACAGCTCCAGTTTACCAGTTCCTTAAGTCTAGTGCTGGTGGGCTTTTTGGTGACTTGGTCAAGTGGAACTTTGAGAAGTTCCTAGTTGACAAAAATGGCAAGGTTGTAGAGAGATATGCACCTACAACATCCCCTTTGCAAATCGAGGTATGATCCTGAGGTCTCATTAAAGTTTCTGTCTAGTTGTGCATCAAGTACGGTACTTCTGCTGCTTCAATTAGTTCCAACAAGTTCCAATAAGTGTGAATAAACAGTTTAGATAAGTCCTGCGACATTCAAGTTAACACGCCCTAAGTCTATCCTATGCATGCCACTCTTTTTGGTCATTTCTATCATCTATTTGCACTATGATATGCTAGAGATTTACTAAAATCATGTAACATTTTGAACTTACAGAAAGACATTCAGAAGTTGCTGGCAGCATAGAAGTTCATAGTACAGACCAGAAAGAGGAGATAAGCGCGGTATAGTTTCATCAGTGACGAATAATATTGTTTTCTTCATATTTCTCTTTGAAGAAATGACTTATAGTATACTTGTAGACCTACCAAAGTGAAATGTAATCCCAATACTTAAACCTGCTTTACCTTGTTTGTGGATCAAGAATAGCTAGCTCATATCGATGTCGTGAAAATTTTACTTTGATGTTGTAAATGGGTTTCTTTATCTCCTTATGTACCTCTTGTTAAATTGATCTCAAGATTACAGAAAGACAACTAAAATTACATTATTAGTCAGAAAGCTTTTAGAGAGAATTATTGTAAGTTGATTAAGTCAAGTTCAAAGGACCCCTGTTTTGGCTACTAGTGCTAGATCAGAAGATTCAGAACCCTAATTGTGTCTTATTTTACCGTTGTCAATATAAGAAAAGAAGGAAAACTACTGAATATCTGATTAGTAGAAACTTGGGAATTACTCATCTGAGAGTATTATAATTTGTACACATGTAGCAAAACCAAGTAGGCATTAACAAATCAATATTCAATAGTGTCGTTACTTTTTGTCGAGAGTTGTTAGCACGTGCAATGGCTGACAAAGAAAATTTGATTGCACTTTGCCATATGCTTAATTTGTTGTATCCTTTAAAACAATCATACATTTTTTACAAACAAATTAGTGTATGGGGCTCGGGCATTGTCTCGAGTGTTATTGTTTTTTTTTTGCCGCACTTGATATGTGTTTTTGTGTATTTCTCCACTCATGAGAAAATAAAAATAAAGAAATAAAGCTTCATCTTTAAAGTTGAGAGAAGAAGAGTGCACTCATCCACTCAACATTTAAAACGTACATGTAATATTAATATATTATGTTGACATTTGAAGTAGGAATAAAAGTTGGTTGAGATGCCCTTCAAAAAAAAAAAAAAAGTTGGTTGAGATGGTAAGTGTATTTCATTTAATAGCAAGATGTAATAGGTTTGAATTTAGCTCCAAGCAATATTTATTTTTGTTAGTTGACGTGGCATATTGCTGGGGAACTGTATATGTAGTACTCCCTCCGTCCCATAATATAGTGCTCACTTCTCATTTTTCACGAGAATTAAGGAAAATGCAAGGAGTAAGTACTTTTTTGGTACCTTTATCTTGGAACTAACTCTTTACTTTCTTTTCCCTTTAAAATTAAAATACAAAAGCAATAAATGTTCATTGGAATGGTGTAAAACAATAAATAAGGACACATATTTTAAAAGAAATGTAGGGGTATTTTGGAAACTTTATGTAGAAATGCAGGATAATTTAGTCCAAATAAATTGATAAAAAGGAAAATAGGCACAATATTTTGGGATACCCAAAAAGGAATGTGAGCACTATATTATGAGACGGAGGGAGTACAATTCTATTGGTTCCACGTGATGCATATACTTTGTCAAACACACTTTTTTTTTTTTTTTTTTCCTTCAAAAAAAAAAAAAAAAAAGTATATCATCAACTATCTTCTAGTACTTCATTCTATTTGACTAGTATTTAGAGGTTGCGTTCTCATCCGCCTAAAAGAAAAAAGGTATAGATCCCATCAGATATATTTAAGGTGAAATTATGATTAATCAGTTAAATAAGATTTAATAAATTTAATTCATATAAGTTGAAGTGAAAAAGTTACTTTTAGTAATTATCCATCTCTAATACCCATTTGGTAGAGGTGAGATTCTCTCCTTATCTTTTTCTACACTATTAACTCCCATGTTTGTTTTTAACTCCTATGTTTTCATTGTTTTGTTAATGAGCAATGATATTCCCATATGGCATTTTAGTAATTTTTATGACAAAAATTAATATAAAAAAATATAAAAAAAAAAAATCATATATGTTTATTTGGGGATTGTTAGTTGAAATCTAGTTGATGTATTAGATGACTAGTATATCATATCTTAACACTATCTTATCATATTAGTTAGCTATTATATCATATCTTAGCTGCATCTAATCATATCGAGTAAATATTACATTGTATCAAGTTACTAGTGAAATAACAAAAATGCCATAGCACGGGACAAGTTGTTCCCTACCGGGTATGGGAGAATACTTCCTCCTTTGTTAGTTAACTCCCATGTTACATAAAGTCATAAAGTAGTACACTTGTTAGTTGTATTTCCCTATTTTTAGAAACTTTCAAAGTCAACACTTTTCTCCTCCTTCCCTCCTTCCCTATCTCCCTTCTCTGTTTTCATACCAAGAGCTCCCATGAGCTCCAATGAAACAGAGGAGCTCATCACTCCGCCATCGAAACCCAAACCCGCCTTTCAAAACCCGACTTCCTCCCTACTTCACCAACCCTTTCAATGGCTCCAAATGCTCTCTTCTTCTTTCACCCCTTCTTACATTCTTAGCATCATTCTTGTCTATGGCCTCAACCTCGGCTTCTCCGATTCCTACTTTCGTGTCGTTACCGATTACTATTGGAAAGACGTCCAAAGAATCAATCCTTCATCTGCTCAGTTTTACGTAGGTTTTTACTACATTCCTTGGATCTTAAGACCTCTTTGGGGACTTCTTACTGATGTATTTCCAATCATGGGATATCATAGACGGCCTTATTTTATCATTGCTGGTGTTATTGGTGTATTGTCTGCTGTGGTTGTTACGGCGTTTTCGAACTTGCCAACAAGTCTAGCTCTAGTTTGTTTGATTGGAGTTGCGGTTGGAATGGCGATCACAACTGTGAATATTGATGCTTGTACTGCTAAGAATAGTATAGAGGTGAAAGAATTGGCTGCTGATTTGCAAAGTCTTTGTGGGTTTTGCCATTCTGCTGGAAATTTGTTGGGCTATTCTACTAGTGGATTTCTTCTTCATTTGCTTGGTGCTCAGGTTTGTTTTCTTGTTTACAAGTTATTTATTGCTCATTTTTTTCAGTTTCAATCTTTTTTTTCAATTAGAGCTTTATAATTTGTTTTCAGGTTTGTCTGTTTTGTGTTGATGCTAGAGTTGGCTACATATAATAGTTCTGAATTGTATTCAATATGATGTTGTGACATGATTCTAATTCTTGATACTTTAGTTTTGAATTGTATTGGAATGGCAATTGGCAATTGGACTTATTGGATTTTGCCATACTTTGTATGAGGTTTCAAAGAATGAACGAGGACACTCGTGGTTTAAAAGATGTCTGGTCTAATCTATCTCTAAAGTTTGAGAAAAGTCCACCACATACCTTTAATGTACAAAGGACAAAGTCTGTTAAATAAACACGAAATATTTTACTCATTCTTCGAAACATCAGGGATACATGAAGTTTATTGTGCGTTAGATTAACTCATTTGGGGTTGTTTAGTTAATAGAGTCTACATTCGTTAGCTATGTGGTGAAATTATTTGCAAAAACTTTGGGGTACAATTTTTTAAGAAGAAAACATGAGCACCTTGTGCATTCTTTAAAAACCCATTGTTCTATTCAAGAACTACCTAGCTATACCATACTCTTTAAGTTGTAGGTCTTACAAAGTGGGTCTTAATTTCGTTTCTTTGTTAATGTATAAGGAATCCCCATACTTGGTTTTCAAGTTCTTTAATTGAAATTTAGATTTTGAAGTAGTAATATGGTCTTTAGTACTCATAGGAAAAGTAGATGCCATCATATGCTGGTAAGTTAGTAATCAGTAAATGGGTTCGTGATTACTTTAATCATACTTTGTTTTAAAAAGTTGTTCCTATCTTGACCAATTTCAAGAAAAAAAAAATCTGAAGAGAGGACCAACCTAGATTTACTATGTAATGTTACAAAGGATCGACTATTTAGTATCTAACATTGATCGAGATTTCAATACTATAACTTTTAGGAGATCCTGATTTCATATAAATTATCCACCGTTCTATCATATCAATCACCTATAAAGTTATAATCATCCATCATCCCTCTATTATATTAATTACTTATAATCATCATCCATCTCATAATATTATTTTAAACTCTAATGAATTGGAAAATTACAAAGGATCATCCGAATTTTGTCACATTTTCCCCTCGATCTGGTAGATCAAAGCTTTAAACTATTGGATGTATTTGAATGAATGAATGAATGGAAAGAGCACTCCTTCCCTTTCTTCACCCTTAATCACCTTCCCATTCCCTTTACTTGTGTGTACCAAACAAACCTTAAGTTATACATCCAATTATGAATTATAGATAGTGATTTAAATGAAAACTACTTTTGGGCTCAAGCAGTGAACATAAACAAACCTTAAGTTATACACCCAATTATAGATAGTGATTTAAATGAAAACTACTTTTGGGCTCAAGCAGTGAACATAATTTTTGCATGAAAAATTGTTATTAGGCTCATGGGTAAAATATTTATCTCTATTATATATGGGAACTCTTGAGGAGTTTGGTGTCCACTTGAGTTTCCTAAAATACCCTTTATGATTTTATTCTTCCAAGATAACTAATGAGGGCAAAAAAGTCATATAACTTTTTTTTAGAAAAGCTCTAATGTAACTGCCAGATTTCCCCCCTAAAAAACTACCACATTTTTTATAGTGAAGGTAACTTCCTGATTTTTGAAAATAAAAGAAACATGTACAATATCACCGCGATGTTCGCGCATACATCGCGTGCAAAAAATACTAGTAGAAATTATTGTAACAATTGTAGTTCCAATTCTTTTATTAAAGGAAATAATATGCGAATGTGACTACAAAAATTTAATTGTCGGAAATTTTTTGTCTAATATTGCTTTTCTTTCGAGGTAAAAGTGAATTCTAAATCGGCCTTTTTTCTTTTGAGAAACTTCTAAATCGCCTTTTTAGACATTCATATTTGTGTATTAGAAGGAAAACAAATAATTTACATAAACTCATACTCCACATCGAACTCTATAATATATATTTGATTTGATTATATAAGGACATTTACGCTCATCTCTATTATATAAGCCAAGGGGGGAGCAATGGCGTCTCCCTATGAATTTACATATTCACCCCTCCAAAACATAAATATTACAATCCAACTACACCCTCCATCGGTAAATCAAAAACCATTGCACTCATAAACTTGCCAAAAAAAAATTCAATCAAATCTCTATTAAACCCAATCAACTCATAACGGTCAATCACATAAATTTGCCAATAAAAAAGATTCAATCAAATTAAATTCACGTACAATCAACTAAAAAGAATTCATAATCAAGAACTTACCAAAAATTAATGCCACGACAATAAAAAAACACGGCATTCTCATTACGAGACAACTCATATTCAAACTCAAATAAGAATTTTCATAATACAAAATTAGTTACAAACACAAACTCCAAGAAAAAATTTAGTTTTCTTCATTACTTGGATATGCAATTTTGATCACTTATACTCACTTACTAAAATATTTTTAAATACTATTTGTAAGCATTTAAATCTTTCTTACTCACCAAATGGAGGTGAACTTAGATACGTCTTTCGTTTTTTTATTTCTTTTATTACCGAGCAATACTTATGCACAAAATGTCGCATTGCGCATAGCGTGCATAAAAAGCTAGTTTTAAATGTTGAAGCATATCTTTTTCTTATAGAAGTGATCGAAAATCTACACCCTACTTATTTTTGTATAGTGGGGAAACTTATTTTACAAGTAGGTCCAATTCAATAGTTGCTTGTGCTCATAATTAATCTGCTTTTAATTGCGAATTCTGATCACTTCCTAGGGAGCACTCGGACTTTTGGCTATTGCACCAATTTCATTTATAGTTTTGGGATTCCTCATGTATGAACCAAGAGTTGCTAAGGCTACCCAAGATTCTGATAAGGTAATTTATTCTACCTTTTAACAAAATGTGATATTTACTGATTTAACTAAGAATATGTATTCTCAGGTAGTGTGACAACATTTATAAACACAACAACAACAAAAAGTGCTTAAAATCTTATTTTGGAATTGAATTACAAAAATTTGATTACATGGGCATCAAAAGCCTAGTCATGTTCATTGACTATGACATTCTTTAATTTGATAGCTAGTTTTTGTAATTTCTTCAACTTTTCAAAAAGGTAGTGTACATAATATGACATGGTATTTAAATCACTCGGAAGTTCTTTCGGGGTTGTGAGATTGTACTTCTTAATTATCTCATGTATGATATAAATTAAATATAAGCTTTTATTAATAGCACGATGATTTCTAGACTGATGGTAAATAAAGAAGATAGATATTGATGTTAATTCTCATGCATAATAATCAATCAATCATCTCTAACTAATGTTAATTTCTTGTTCATTGTGGTAGCCTTTTTTTAGCTTATATTTTAGGGTTTGATTCACGAAACAACTCATTAAATTTGGGTTTTTGTTTGTGTTCATTTGGCTAAATTATATGGTTCAATGATGATTGATGCAGGTCGTAGAAAGGTTTGGTAGCGCAATGGAGAATATGTATAAAACACTGAAGTTCCCTCACGTGTGGAAGCCATCACTCTTCATGTTTTTGTCTTTGGCCCTCAGTTATAGTACTCATGAAGGTCATTTTTATTGGTACACTGATCCTAAAGCTGGTCCTGGATTCTCTAAGGTTTTTCCTTTCTCTATCCATTGCACAATATAAAGATTTTTCAACATAAGAAAAACCATATAGTACTCAGGGGCGAAGTCAGGCTTATTTGTGGAGGGGGGACAGTTTCACAAAGAATTCTAAACATGGTTGTGGAGGGGGCCAATTTACCAATAAAACAAGATACAACCATTGATTACCATTGATTTTCTTCAAAGCTATGTTGGGGCCTGTAGGGGCCATGACCCTCTTACGCCCCAACATAGCTTCCCCCGACAGTACTTCGTTAATTTTACAAAAAAAAAAGACTTAACTTTTTTATAAAAGGAATTCAAGAACATAACGAATAAATGTAACAAAAAAGAGAGTAAGAAATGCATAAATAAGTACTAAGGGTGAGAATATTGGGGGTCTTGAGGGGAGTCTTGAGGGGAGTCTTGAGGCAAGACTCAACAAGACTCAACTATATTTGGGTAAAGTCTTGGACAAAGTCTTGAGTTGGGTTTTGATATTCAAGACTCCTCTCAAGACTCTTGCCATGCAAAAGATATTTTTTTGGCCAGTAAAAAAAATGCCATGTGTCTTTTTCTTTTTTGTGGAGTGAGTCTGAAGATAGTATGAAGAATAAAGTATAAAATTGGAATGAGTCTGAAGTGAGTCTGTAGAATTAAAAATTAGTGGAAAACCTGATGTGGCGACAGTCGAAGTTTAGAGTTGAGTATGAGGAATAAACTTACCCTAAATCATCATTCGCGGGCTCTCACACCCTTTATTTCTCCCCCTTCGCCTGATGTGGAGTCAAGGATAATGAAAGTGGGAAGGAGATGCTTTTACTTGGCTCATGCTTTAGGCGAAGATCTTTCGTACCTTTTTTTGGGCTTATTTTGCCCTTTTTCCTCTTCTATGTTTTTTTATGGAGAATGTGCCTTAACTAACTTAATATATAGCATAGTATTATAACTGTTTTTGTTTACTACGTAAGACAATATAATACGAGTACATTGTTTAATAATGTAAACATTGAACATAAACCATTACTTATGAAATTAGGATAACAATCATCAATGGATAGGTACATATTATTGGTTAGACCATTCATATCATCCTTAACAATCTTGTCTACTGTAGGAGTTCGTAGGAATGATGTATGCAATTGGAGCTGCGGGATCAATAATGGGTGTAATCATCTACCAAAGGTTCTTGAAAGACTTGCCACTTAAAGGCCTCCTCTTCTATGCTCAACTTCTTTACGCCGTTTCCGGAATGTTTGATCTTATGTTCATCCTAAGATGGAATTTAGCACTTGGGATCCCTGATTCTTTCTTCATCGTCGTCGAGGAAATCGTTTACAATATAATAGGCCGCATTAGATGGATGCCAATGGTAGTTTTGAGCACAAGGCTTTGCCCTTTAGGTATTGAGGGAACATTTTTTGCACTTTTAATGTGCATTGACAGCTTAGGTTCTCTTTCTGCCAAAATGGTGGGAGGAATGGTACTTCATCTTATGCATATTTCAAGAACTAATTTTAGTAACTTGTGGTTGGCAGTTTTTGTAAGAAATTGCTTGAGATTTGGTACTCTTGCTTTGATCTTTCTTGTACCCAATGCAACCCAATATGATGGTCTAGTTACTTCTGATCTTAGTTCCAACAAATGTAGTAATACTCAGTTAGAAGAAGCAACTTTGGAGCTTGTACCTTTGGCTGAAAAATAGACATTTGATTTCACAAAAACTTTGTATTATAGTATATTAGCTTAAGGATATGCTCATTCATTGGTGGTCTGATCTGTTGCAAAGTTCAAGGAAAAGTTTGGTAATCAGATTTTTCCAAAAAACTTGGGATATAGTATATAAAGTGTTGATCTAGCAAAACTCTTGGAGCTGATCCTTGCATATGGAGTATATTATACCAAGTTACCAACTAATGATGCATGCGACATGTAAAGTTGGTCCATGTTTTTTTTACTCAAAAGATGAATCCTTTTAGTACTAGTCATTTGCATTTTGTCGTTAGATTCTTCTCAAAATAAATATTTTTCAAATATAAACTTTTATAATTGTTACTTGTTCGTAATTTGAGATACTAATAGTCAAAATCCTGCATTGACAAACGTAAAAGTCAAACTGAGTAGATTAAGAGGAAATAAAGATGGCATAAACCAAGTAAAATAATGAGTTATAATGGTTAAAGATTAGGAAAAATTGTCAGAAACAACCTTATAAAAGTTACATTTTGTGAAAAACAACCTTATATAATTTTTTTTTGTGAGAAACAACCTTTAAACCTTATTTTTTTTGTGAGATGAAACCTCAGGGAGTCTTTTCGGTGTTGACCACTGATTTCCGGTGTTGACTTCTTATTTCTTCTAATTGCACTCTCTTTCCCTCTCTTTTTTACCAGAAGATGTATCACTTCCCTCCATTTCCTCCCTTATATAAACCCTAGTCACCTCCAAAGTAGATATAATTTCCCCAAAAAAAAATCCCTTATAGCAA
The DNA here is from genome assembly GCA_947648045.1 of Beta corolliflora. Taxonomy (NCBI): domain Eukaryota; kingdom Viridiplantae; phylum Streptophyta; class Magnoliopsida; order Caryophyllales; family Amaranthaceae; genus Beta; species Beta corolliflora. The sequence goes on along the minus strand of CANSZD010001832.1, from coordinate 8,866 downwards.
AACAATTTCCAGTTAGGTAAATTAGGGTTCTTCTTCTTCTTCTTAATTAGTCTTGTGCCATATCAGTTGCTTCACTTTACTTCCTTCTTTTGTTTTTTTTTTTTCAATCATTAGCCCGATTTTTTTTTTTCGAATTATGGTGAAATGTGGCTGTGGATTTGCAGTAGCAACGAGGACATCTTGGACCCATGAGAACCCAGGGAGAAAGTTTAGAGCTTGCATGTTTTACAATCATGAAATTGGGCAAAGTGGGTGCAAAACCTTTAAGAAGCACATGAATTTTTGCAAAATTAACAAACTTTTGCAAAAATTAGGGCTCTAATTTTTCCAAGAATCAACAATCAAAATGTATAGCAACCATTCATACAAAAATCCAACACTCATCACATTACCATTGTTTAATACCATAAACCCTAGCTTAACATCTGAATTTTGGAAATTAATTAAGGGGAATGAAAATTTACCTTGTTTTGTAGATAATTTCGACCTTCTTCTCCCTTTTACTTCTCAAAGATGCTTTCTTTGCTTTCCCTTTACCAGCCATTGATACAAAGTAGAGAGAAACAAAAAAAAAAAATCGAGAATTAGTTCAACAGTAAAAGAAGAGAAAAAAATGCATAATTTAAAGGGAGAGTACTCATTACCTGCAAGTTGATTGAATTGTTCTTCACTTCATTCAATGAGTTTGCGCTCATTCAATGCGTTTGCAAGGGATTTGCGAGAGAAGAAAGGGAGATGAGATGGTTTAATTTTGAGAGTGGAGTATTTTAGGTGTTAGTTGGAGGGAAAATGGGTAGAAGAGTGTGTTTAGGAAAAAAATAGAGTGCAATTAGAAGAAATAAGAAGTCAACACCGGAAATCAGTGGTCAACACCGAAAAGACTCCTTGAGGTTTCATCTCACAAAAAAATAAGGTTTAAAGGTTGTTTTTCACAAAATGTAACTTTTATAAGGTTGTTTCTGACAATTTTTCCTAAAGATTATAAAGTGAGTCTTAGTGATAAAGCGTGAAATTTGGAGAAGTCTTACTCAAGTCCAAAATAAGGTTGAACAATAAACTGTCTTAATTTTTTTAATTATTGTCCTAAAATTTCCCAAATTGTTCATTCACCTTAATTAACATGCTATATTTTCCCCTAAAAGAAAAAATGCTATATTTGATTAATAATGGCACATTGGCACATGATTCTTCTAATAACAACAACAATAATTATTATATTAATAAAATATAAATGGAAAAATTGACTAAACGGACCTTTTATGTACCACTTTTTGCCAGAAAACATTTTATAATTTTTCAGTTTATTTGTTTTGTGAGGAACAACCTTACTCTATTTTTCGCCATTGACCCACCTATTTTTTGCGATGTTAACCCACTTAAATCCTGATGTACTCTACATATGCGTCGGATTTTTACACTCTTTTGAGCAGAAAATGGAGGAGAAACCATAGGAAAAAGAAAAGCCTGAAGCACATGCGACATCGATATAGAAAACAGTATATAAAACCTGAAAATCGGAGGGTTAACACTAGAAACTGGTGGGTCAATGCCTTAAAATAGAATAAAGTTGTATCTCAAAAAAAAAAAATTAAAAGTTGTCAATTATAAAAGTAAGTCTTGCTGGATAAAATGGTATATATAATTTTTTTTTAATTGCTTGGATAAATTATAAAAATTATTTAGGTTGTTTATCACAAAAAATTATATATAAAATGTTTTTTTCACAAATAAAATCAGCACCAATACACAAATAATAATAATAATAATAATAATAATAATAATAATAATAATAATAATAATAATAATAAGAAAAAATTCACATGAATAATCCCAACTTTAAGCGTCTTCTCAAAATAATCCCAACTTTGAATTATTTTAGAATAATCCCAACTTTATGGTGTACAGTTCTCAAAATAATCCGAACTATTAATTTTTAACATATTATAGGCCTAAAATGGATTAGTGCGAGCAAGGAAAAAGATAGTTTGGCTTATTTTGAAAAGGTCCTCTCAAAAGTTGGGATTATTTTGGAATAATCTAAAATTTGGATTATTTTAAGAAGACGGGTGAAAGTTGGGATTATTCATATAATAATAATAATAACATTCTTATAAAAAAAAAATAATAATAATAACATATTCTTGCTGGATTTCCATTTCCCGTGGACTCTTCTTTGGTGGTGGCAGTGAGAGATTTAAGGCTATGTTCAGTTCACCTTATTTTTACTTATTTCGATCGATCGGATCGATCGTATCAGATCGATCGATCGATCGGATCGGATCGAAAAAATAAGTTCAGATTAGATCAGATCAGATCAGATCAGATAAGTTCAGATCAGATCAGATAAGTTCAGATTATGCTTATATTTAAAAACTTATTATTATTATTATTATCATCATGATTATTATGGTTATTAGTATTACTAATGCTATTATTGTTATTGTAATAATTATTATTATTATTGTTGTTGTTGTTGTTGTTGTTATTATTATTATTATTATTATTATTATTATTATTATTATTATTACTTTATACAATTACTATTACTATTAATATTACTATTTACTAGTACATTTGTTCAAAAAGATTATTATTATTGTCGTTGTTGTACTTATTAATTTTTAATATTGGTAATTATTATTAATGTCGTTGCTATTATTATAAATGTCATTGATATCACTATTTGAAGCTATTTGTGTTCAAGAAGAATAATGTTCTTTTGGCATTTGTAAGTGTTCTTTTTTATATTTATTCTAATTAATAATTTTGATATGTGATATTCTTTTTGATGTTGTACATGTAACGAACATAACAATAGTATATGATGTTTATTTTTTAAAATAATTTTGGTAGAATACTATAAATTATATATTACTAGTTTATATAAAACATGAGTAGCATGGGATAACCTAATGGTGTTGTCATCACGTTCAAATTTTCCCTACAAAGGATTTCAACTTATCTTTAAAAACAAAGTTTATATAGAACAAGACAACGATATAAGAAGAATATTTAATCATTTTGTTCAAGATCATATGATTATATATATTTATAGGTTTATTTATAATAAAAAAGAACAATTTATTGATATAACAAAGAACATGTTGTTAGTTAAATCCAAACATGTCAATCAATATAAAAATAACATCTATCTTTTATTTTTAAAATGTGTTCTTTAAATAGATCTTGTATGCTCTTTCGAGATATATGTTAACTTTTTTTAATATCATTATATGTTCTTTTCATTACTACCTAAATTCTTATTATTAACGGACCTTGAACATGAGTGTTCTTTTATTTTTTCGGAATCCCGTGGTAAGATATGAATTTTCCCTAGGTTCCCTCGCACGAGTCACTCACCTGAGACCAACAAGCCCCTAACCCCCTCCCCCACCCATACCAATATTGAAATATATGCTTCCACCAAGATTTGAACATTGATGCCCCATGTGGGAGGTAAGTCATACCATCGGGCCCAAGATTCCTTAGTCTTTTATTTTTAATTGTATGTTCATATACTAATGTGCTCTTTTTCAAAAAAAAAAAAACTAATTATGCTATAATTATAATAATAATAATTATTATTATTATTCTTATTCTTATTCTTATTCTTATTCTTATTCTTATTCTTATTCTTATTCTTATTCTTATTCTTATTATTATTATTCTTATTCTTATTTTTATTATTATTATTATTATTATTATTATTATTATTATTATTATTATGTTATCTATATTATTATTATTATTATTATTATTGTTATTATTATTATAATATTATTTATATTATTATTATTATAAAATTATTATTATTATTATATTGTTATTATTATTATTATTATTGAAAGTTGTGCATAGTAATAAAATGATAGTAATAGTAATACTAGTAATGAAATACAAAGTAATAATAATATAAGTAATAATATGTTTTTTAAAAGATAAGTTCAGATCAGATCAGATTAGAAAAAATAAGTTCAGATCAGATCAAATCAGATAAGTTTAGATCAGAAAATTTCAGGTGAACTAAACATAGCCTTAGTGTAGTAGCATTCCGTGCTTCTCTTTTGTTACTTCAACCTCTGCAACTTCTGGGTTTCTCATCCTTCAACATGGTATCAATTTCTCTCTCTCTCTTTGCCTCATGTTGTTTATGTACAATATCAATTATCATCTAAAAATCTCATTTTTTTACCGCTTTTTTATGTATTACTTTTGTTTTTCTACTGTCTATTTCGATTTCTGATTGTGTTTAATTGAGCTTAGTTTGCATCAAATTGAACTTCCAACGAGACAATCCTTTTGTTTATGAAGTAGTATTTTTTGTTATTAATTCGAGAATTAGGGTTGGCATGAATTTGAGGTTTAGTGTGATTTCTGCTGTGTGATTGCTTTGAAAGCTGACAAAATGAAACAAATTTGTGTTTTAAAATCTCTTATTTGATGATTTTGTGGTCTTTAGGGCGATCTGTTGAGTGGAATTTCATGTATATGAAGCAACAATGAGGTGTTCTTGACTTGTTTGGTTTTTGCAATTGATTTGGGAGTTAGGGTTCTGACATAATTTTAGGTTTAGAAATATTTGTTTTTTTTTTAATTTCCACATTTAGGTTACCAACTTTTTGAAATGACTACCTTTTGAAGAAAAAGGGTTTTATTTTACTATCTTTATCTATGAAAACCCAAGAATTTATTATCTTTTGACGGATTGTGTCCAAATTACCGCTTGATGATTTGTTGGTATACGAAGTCTGGCTGAAGGTTTGGATTTTCTCCGCTATTTTTAATAGCTGAATTGAATTGTTTGTTGATCATTCGGTGATTTTTGGTATTCTGGTTATCTTTCTGCAGAAATCTAAAAGAACTGCCTTCTGGCTTGTTTTCATGTTTTGCTAGTTGAGGCCTTGGTATGTAGGATGTTGATTTTCTCTTCTTGGCTTATGTAAACTATTACTTCCTCTGTCCACAAAGAAATAGCTTCTTAGGTTTGAGCACACATATTAAGAGTGAATGACAGAGGGGAAGGATGTAGGATTTTCTGGTAGATGGTGTCAAACTAAGATTTACAAAGCTGGTTGAAAGAGAGAGAGGTAGTGGGGGGCCCAAATCACATGGGATATCAAAAGAGATAGAGTGAGTCGAGGGGCTTACATCACATGGGTAATAGGTTAGGTGGTGTAATATTCCCATGATATAAAACATGATGGTTATTTGTGGACCGACTAAAATAGTATACAAGACGTTTATGTGTGGATGGTGGGAGTACATATTAGGCTGCTAGTTCCTTAGTTGAAACATTTAACAATCTAAAAGAGGCATCTCATACCAAACTATACATCGAACCGGCATAGTAGAAGTGATGTCTTTCAGAGTGTTTAGTAATTGCTTTTGATAACTTAAAGAATTGGAAATTGTTAATTGAAAATAATGACCAGTCTTCCATGTAGATTAGACCATCACCTGATTTGACAGAATCTTTTTGCATCAAAACAATCTCCATTAAATCTAGATGGAGAATTTCTTACTGATCAGTTTTACTGGAGCGTTTCTCAGATTCCAGAGCAACTTTTGTTCAAAGACCTAGAAAATAGATTTTGAGGGAGAGTCTTTTAGTGTACTCGAACTGCTAGTTTTTTAAGGCATGCACTTATGTTTTTCACTCTTCCAAGAAAACAGGATTAGCAAAACCTTCCAAGGGTTTTTAGAAAATTTACTCTATCCGTCCTGAATTAGCTGCAACATTCACTTTTGGCACAAACAAGTAGAGAGAATGGTGGGTGGATGGATGTGGGGCTCAACTTTAGAGAAAAAGTAGAGAGGAAACTTACCAGAAAGGGTATGCTACAACTTATTGGGACATCCTCAAAGGGAAAATGCAGCAACTAATTTGAGACGGAAGGAGTATATTCTTGTTGCTCTGGTACTTCTGTTGAAAATGCAAGCCATTGAACCACCTGTCTCATACTAAAATGTATGAGTTTTGAGTGCTGGAGACATATTCACTAGTAAACTGTCTTCTAGTCTGGTTAGATTTAAAGAGCTAGACACAAAGTTACTTTGAAAGCATGGCTGAGACCCGTGTGCGATCAACATCATTTTTGACTTATCTGTAGATTGGAGTGCATGTTTTAGTGAGCTGTTTTAAAACAGATTCTTAAATTGAATACGGTTTGCAGCTACAACCGTGTAAGATTTTTGTTAAGATAATTGAGTATTTTATGTTATTGCAACATGTGAGGTTGATTCTGTATTAGAAAATTTGTGTGTTCTTTCATGAATTAGAGTAGCTGTAGAGGTAAATTGAAAAATATAAAAAATGATGGGAGTTATCTATCCTGGAAAGGAGATGGAGAAAAAAGAATTGAGAAAAAGGAAGATGTGGTTTGTGACTATTTCACTCTTCTGTGCATGACCAGTACATGCATATGACTAGTCACTAGATAATAGTGATTTCTGGATTGCATACTTTACTTGCATCCTGTATACCATCTTCTCTCTGGTTCCTTTGAGCCTTGCACTTTGGGGTGCTTATGGGAGTTTTTTTTGGCCATTTCTGCAGGACAATAGGCATACAATTATCCTAATGCAAACGTCGCAGAACAGAGCAACTAGAACATTTATGGATTATGAGTCAATAAGTCAAGCAATGGATGGTAGGTTGTCATTTTTTTACTTCAGTTACAAATTTTAGCATGAAAGGTCAAATATTTTTTGTTTGAGCTGCATCTCTATTGGTGAAAGAAGCTATCGAAGCAGAGGAAACCTTGTTAACAAGAACTACAACCCAGAAGGGAACTATTTTGATGTTTGGGGTTTGTAGAGATACAAATGATTTATTGTGATTAACTAAAACTAGTAGTGTCTTTTTTATAATGGACCAAGTCAACTCTATTCTCTTAACTCAAGTAGTAAAAGAGTTGGTTACTTTTTGGCTAACCTAGCATACTGGTCCACTCTATCAATAATGATTTCGGATATACTATCTTCTTAAACACCAATAGTATATCCGAAATCATTATCATCGAAATCGCGAGAAATAAGTATAACGAGGGCCAGGACAACTAAGGGACTATAAAAACAATTAACACAACGTACAACATACAAGACCAAGAGAAGCCTGAAATTGCATCAGGAGCGACAGTGGTAGCCATGTTCTAGGAAGAGTTCGACCGTGCTACTAACATAATTCTGCAGCAAATTGTTGGAGCTGCTAAAATAATCGCATGACAGATCAAAAAGTTTGTATTGTCCAATTAGCTTCTCTTGACTGCAGCACCTCAAACTATGAGCTGCATTTCTTGCCTGAATTATTTTTTTTATGCTTACTTATGTATGCCTCACATGACTGCCTTTTACAGGTATCTGTGCGTTGTATGAAAGGAAGCTAAAAGAGATTAATCCAACTCTCAGAAACATCAGTTATGATATTGGCGATCTATACAACTTCATTGACGGGCTCGCTGATTTGAGTGGATTAGTGTAGGTTTCTTTTTCTGCTTGCATTTTTTATATATGTTTATTAGTATATGTAATATCTCAAATTAATGTAACATTACAGGATTAGCTATCTAAAATGACTATTTTTCATTCTGATTTTCATTTTCAAGTTTGGTTGAATCTCATTTCCTTATCATATAGCAGGATTTTATCAACAGCTAACTAGTTTGTGTCATATTTGTTATAGACGAAAATAAAATTGGAGGGCCTCCTATCTACACTTAAATTATTAGTAAAATTTTGATTTCGTTTCTAACATGAGTTCCTTTCTGCGTTTCTGAGTTTTTTTTTTTTTTGTATATTCTTGTTTATGCTTGGTGAATGTTATAGTATGATTTCGTGCTAATAGGTGCAAGATTTCATGCTGATAGTTTTTTCACCTCATAGTAAAGATTTTCTCCTGGTTGATTGGGCTAATAACATGTCTTTGATCTGTACGTGTAGGTATGACCATTCTATACAGGCATATCTGCCATATGATCGGGAATGGATCAAACAAAAGGCACTCCAACGACTCAAAAAGTTGGCGCGGTGAATCAAGCAATGAACTGGCCTCTGATTTTTGGTTACTGAATTACTGCGGATTTTGTTTGCAGTACTGAAGCCATTCTATCTGTAAGAACGGTGTTTATATGCAGTTATGCACAAAGTTTATAAGTCTGTAATTTGAAATATACATGTTTACTTTAGGATGTTGAACTAGATATGAAGTTTCAGTTATGATAGACAAACAATTTAGTGGCTTTTTATACACCCAACTCACAAGTTTTTGTCATTTTTCTGGTATTTGTTAATTTGTAATTGACTCTAGGTAGCTGGCTGGAAAACTTAAACTTAAGACAAGAAAATCTAAAATATTATGCTCTTGGGGGCTGATATTTCTATATGAATAGCAATTAACGGGATCACTTGATCATATCTGTTTACAGAAAAGCTTTTTTTTTGGTTGTGACTTGTGAATGAACAAGATACCGATAAATTGTCTTTTAATTTTTTTTGAAATACTTAATAATATAGTAGTATATAATAATGTCGCCCTTTTGGTAAGTGTTTACCCCATCCCACTGGGGATCGAATTGATTATAGAAACACGAGTTTGATTAGTCGATTTATTAGTAAATTTGTTATTTCAATGGTCCTATATATGAAAGTATATGTATGCATGATGATGTTGGTTTCAAAAATAATAATTTTCTTTACAGTTCCAAATAATATTTTGTTCCACTTTTAAATAAAATTAATTTAAGGATACTGAGAATTCTAGAGCAAAGTGTATATAGATTGTTTCATGCACCTAGGAGTGCTTAAGTTTAGTATGGTGCTCGTGCTACCATTGACATCCTTCTGTGTGATGACTATCCGCCAAATTAAG
>CANSZD010001831.1:0-125051 GCA_947648045.1 Beta corolliflora | reverse complement strand
AAAATTTCTTGTGTAAACTTGGAAATGGTAAAATTACTTTTCAAAGTTCGAAAAAAAATCTATGGCGAGCTCTACTTTTTCTCGTCCCTTCTTCCCTATCTCTTCGTTCCTTCCTTGACAAACCCATGCCCGATTTAGAAAAAAGTGAATATACTACTTAGTTTTGTCCCGTGAAGGCGCCAACTAGGGGATGCTTATCGAGCGAAGTCGGTCACCACCGACGTTCTTATCAAGCTTGAAATTTTCTTGCTCGACTTCGATTCTTTAAAGTTTCTAGTCGAGTTTGAGTTGCTTAAGAACATATGTACTTGATTACTTCCCTAATTTATTTGTAATAAAGTTTCATCTATTTCTTAATAATTTATTACCCTATGTATTGAATTTAATGTTCTTAATTTTGATAGTCATTTCAAGTAACTTGCAAATAATAAGTGTAATATCTTATCCTAAAAATAGTTGACATTTAATATGTTGTAATATATATAACCATTAAAAATTTATTGAGCAGCTCACGAGTTTAGGCTAGCTCAACTCAACTCGTTGGTGTACCGAGTTGAGTTCGAGCTCAAGTCGAGCCAACTCGAGCCAAACATTGACCGAAGTTTTCACCGTGTCGAGTTCGAGTTGCTCACGAGCCGTTTCCAACTTAATTAGCACCCCGAGTACCAACTATGTCTTAGCAAACAAATTAAAATAGATAAATTCCTTAAATAAACAAGAGAAAAAAGCAATTGACTCTATATACCCAAAATATTGAAATCCTTAACTTGGAGTAGGCAAGGAGGGAGGTGTGCCTAGTTGATAACTCTGCTATGAACAATTTTTGGTCATAACATAGATATATACCATAAAAGTTCAATGTATTCCTCCGTCTTACAAAGTTCTTTCTACTTTAAGCCAATTTTCTCTCACAAAAAATTCGGGGAAGAACTTTTGAAATAGATAGAGTAACTAATTGATTATGTTAAAACCCTCAAAAACATTTGATATTCTTTTATGACTCATTAGCAACATTTGTTGTCAAATAAAAAATCACTAAGTGTCAAATTTACTCACTTGAATCAAGTGAAGTTGCGAAGTGCATCACCTTTCCCTAGTATAGGTGAGGGTAGATCCTCACCGTCGCCTTTCCAAGATAAATGACAATTGATTTTGCGTGCGTTTTGGACGCAATAGTTTTGAGCAAAACTAGGGAAAACTTACACATCCTACTCATCTTACGAGCTATGATGAATAGCTAATGGGTAGATATGAGAAAACATCTAACATGCAGTAAATAATAACAAATGTTGTACTTTTAGAAAAGGAAAATTGGTAAAATGATTTTTTAATTTGTATGCCATTTGGCAGCGCAAATGGGTATGTGTAACAGTGTAAGGGAATAGGAATAGGGTAATGTGGGAAAGGGAAAAACAGACCGCATCACAGTTGGAGAAACTATGGAATCTGTTGAAAAATATACGATTGTTTTATCTCCGTTTAGGTATAATAATCGGTAGTCGAAGAATTATTTTTCATGTATGAGTAATTAACATTTTCAGCTGCATCCTTGTTGATGAAAGGAATTTAGGGTAAAGTGATTTTTTTTGGTGTGGTTGACAGCGCTGAAACTAATGGATGAAGTTGTAATCAGAATAATGTTGAGAATTACAGCAAGGCGAGGAGTTTGTTGATAGACTTAGAGGAATAGATCTGGAGCAAAATTCAGGCGACCAAGTATATTTATTGTAGAATTCGCCATAAATTTTGTATTGTTGCATTTGAGTTCATTTATTGCTTCTGTATTGATTGGTAACTGATCATTTTATTGCATTGAATGTTAGCTGTTGATGTTTCATTTGAATGTCTGTGTGGCTACGCTTTTATAAGTATTTAATGGAATATTTCAAGTGTGAAGTTATGTTGTATTTGTGGTATATGAGTTTTGATAATTTAGTAGTCAGTATATAATAGTAAGTGTATTTTATGTGACTAAATATCTTATTAGTTGAAACTTTGCAATTCTTATAATTATATTAGCTTCGATGGGCTTGGGCATGCATGCCTCAACCTTGCCGCGTATCTGGAAATTGTGAGTTGTGTAGTTGGGGACTTTATTTTTGCAGATTAAAATTGAAAATAGTAATTAATTTAGATTAATATAATAATGTTAGCTGTAGTGGGCTTGGGCATGGTTGAAAGTAATGTATGTATTTGGAAATTGATATTTGCGGATTGGTTGTGTATTCGATTTTTTATATAAAGTTCAGTGTTGTATAGGTTGGTGAAGGTGAAGAAGCTCTGTATCTTTGTGATACAGTAGAGGGTAGAGTAGGCACATGTTGTGGATCTAGTTCAGTTGTTATTTGAGTGCCTTTTCCTATAGTAGGCACGATTTTTGCTACATGGGAGGATGCATTTATCTTTTATCAGGGCTATGGTAGACAAGAAGGATTCGGAGTTGTGAGGTATGCAGGTAGTTACATAAAAGGTATGAAGAGGAGGAACTATATATACTTGGAAATGTGAATGCAATGGGTATCCCGATGTGAACCGAATACGAAAGGGAAGAGGGTTGCAGTTAGATCAAATGGTGTAGAAGTGGCTTCACATAAGTCGAAGAAATGTGGCTGTCCGGTAATGATGTATGCCGCTGTTAATAGCGGTGGTGAGTGGGAAGTGTGAAAAGCTGTTGTGGAGCACACTAACCATAACCCTAACCCATGTAAGTCTCGATACATAAGCATGTATCGCAAAGAACATGTGAATTGTGCTGTTAGTAGAAGGTTGTACAATGACCATGCAGTTGGGGTTTCTATATCTAAGATTCATAGTCTTCTATCCCGTGACAGAAACGGGGTAGAGAACATGGCAATTATTGAAAGAGATCTTAGAAATATAATTGCCAAGCAAAGGAAAATAAAGCTAGGGGTTGGTGACGTTAATGCAATGCTGGCTTATTTCAATAAAATGACCAGTGACAACCAAAATTTTATCTACATGCATAGGGTTGATGAGGAAGGGCACATGAAAGATTTCCGGTGGGTACATGCTAGGAACAAGGTGGCCTATGAGGAGTTTGGAGACGTAGTGTGCTTTGATTCGACCTACTTGACGAATGAGTATTTGTTACCTTTTGCTGACTTTGTTGGTGTCAATCATCATGGACAATCCATACTTTTAGGTTGTGCGCTTGTGTCACATGAGGATGCAGAGACATATCAGTGGATGTTTAACACGTGGTTGTCTTGTATGCAAGGCAAGTATTCAATTAGTTTTTTTTACTGACGAAGACGCTGCAATGCGCAAGACTCTTACATTAGTTGTGCCTCATACATATCACAAGTGGTGCCTTTGGCATATAACTCAAAAATTTCTGCCAAATTGGGTCTTATGCGTGTTATAAGTACATAAAGGAATGTCTGCTGAATGTGATATACGAGAGTCTAGTAGAGTTTGAGTTTGAATGCAATTGGGTTTCAACAATCAAAGCGTACGAGCTAGGTGACAATGAGTGGTTAGAAGGTATATTATTCTGTTGTATTGTTCCTTAATTTTTTTTGCATAGCATGCGGTTTGTTAGCTGTAGTAGTTGGTTTTTAGCTGTACTCATATGGTTATCTAGTGTTATGGGAACATATTTAGTTGTATGGTACGACATCCTACTATTTTATCCCCTAATATATAGGTGAAATTGCAGTTCATTTTCTTTTGTAAATCGTTTATATTGTGAAGAATTAGGTGTTGAAAATATTAATTTTGTGAACATACATAGGTCTTTGTTGAGAATTCTATTCACAGGGTTGTATGTTGAGAGGAAGATGTGGGCACTTATGAAACACCTTTTTTGGGCCGGCATGAAAACAACGCAGCGTTGTGAGAGTATAAATAATTTTTTTTGACGGTTACGTTCACAAGAGTCCAAACTGTGGCAATTCGTTGAACAATATGCAATGGAGTCGAGGGCAAATGCAGAAAAGGAGGTAGATATGAATTCGACAAGGCATGTGAGGCAGCATGTTATGTATATTAAGACAGAATTATTGTTTCAAAAAATATACACTGATGCAAAGTTCAAGGAAATATAAGACGAATGTCTGAAGTTGCTATACATACAATGGTGTGGGAAGGAGGAGTTGGGAGGTAGTATTGTTGAGCACACCTTTGAGGACATGCTTTGGATAATGTGTAATGATTCAAGGAGGGAAGTACTAAAGGACACAAAGCGGGAATACAAAGTGAGAATAAATAGGGAAAATAATGAGGCATGGTGTGATTGTATGATACTTGAGTCTCATGGGTTAGTGTGTAGACATATCATAGCTGTCTAGTGTCTATGCTAAACTGAACATTAAGGAAGTTCCAGAGAAGTTTATCTTAAGGAGATGGCGCAAGGATATTTTTCGCAAGCACATATAGGTTAAGATCGCGTATCACGACCTATCGAAGAAGGAGGAGGTGAAGAGTTATGACATAATGCAAGCTATTTTTGATCCTATATGCATAAAGTTGTACGTTTCTAGGAAGTCGATATTGTTGTTGAGATCTTAGAACTATTGGACATGAGACTTAAAGAACGACGTATGATGATGGCGGGTAAAGGATCGAAAACACCACTTTTTGTTGGTGATAAGGGAATAATACCTACATCCCCCGTTACAAAGGATAGTGGTAGCACGAATATGATGGTTGTTTCTTCTACTTCCCCCATTATATTAGAACGTAGAAACAACGATGCTGCTATCCTCTCGTCTGTCATGAATACGGTCATGGATCCATCGTCTAAGCGACCAAAACCAAAGTCCTCCACTAGACTTAAATCTGCCATTGAAAAGGCCATGGTGAAGAAGAAGAAGAAGCGGGGACGACCTTCGAAGAAGGATATCCAAAGAACAAGCAGACCAACATAGTACAAAGGTAAATGGTATCCTTAGTCATGAAATAAATTGTTTATCAAATTCAATTTTTGTAATTGTAAAGTTCTTATGAAATGCCTCTGAATACAGGAGAATATGGTTCCTTCTCTATTGCAACAATTGCCAGCGGGCATTGAAAGGGTTGTATTCGCAGTTGGCCGTTCGTCACTAGTGGGAAAAAGTCAATTGATCCCGGCCAAATCCGGCCCTAACGAATCCGAATTGGACCGGAGTGAGTGATGGCGGAGCGGGTAGGCAAGATTAACTGATTCAATTCACCACCGGATCAGTTAATAGTTAACTGATCCGGTTTTGTGCCCAAACCGGATCAGTTATCATCGGGGCGCCAATACTGCTGCACACAAACTAAGTTAATTGATCCGGTCAAAATCTTGAACCGGATCAATAAGTGATATTTTGAGTTGAAAAAAATAATTCACAAGCAATTGGAGACAGCTGTAGCCTGCATACTTATCATAAATTAAAAACTAGAGATACATATTTCTTATCACTCTAATTGAACCACTTGGGAGGGAAGATACTTGTTTTACAAACCAAATAGTATGAGAAGTTGAAGACTATATGAAATACCAAAAAAAAAACTTCTCATACAACCAATTGTGGACTTTGTGCAAGTAAAGCAGCTTCAACTTAGCACCCTAATGAAGAATAATCCTTTACAATGTCTATCAATGTAGCTTAACCGAAGAACCAAACATCCTCCTCAAGCTTGGAGTCTTTGACTGTGTACAAGAGAACAAACATAAATCACTTTTACAACATGTATCTATGCAATAACCATTATGGCTAAACCTTGAGATTAAGGCCTTGAAATCATTGCAAGAACTTACTGTTGGTGAAAAGAATTGTCCTATTTCAGGAAAACGATAGTAACAGACTCATAGAAGACAGAACAGGTGTATATGAGAACAGACTCCTCATAATGGCTTGTGAATACGAACTACTTTACCTAGTGCTTCATCTTTGCAACAAAATCTCCAATGTTTATTATCATGTTGTACGTGAATGTATTCGTCTCATGGTGATTTGGTGGTTTGCTATGTCCATACTAAGTCACAACTTACATCATATCTTTATTAAACTTGTACCTTCTAGGCAATTTTTATTTCTAATATCCATTGACCCAGGAGCTTGTCCAGACTCATGGGGTGTAATAGAGGACAGAGGACAATCATATAGTTTGTGTTTATTTCTCTTTTATATATGACCACCGACTCTCAAAGAAATTTTTAACCTTATCATAAATTTATAATCACAGATAAGAAGACAGGAAGCCGACTAATTAATAGATAAGCATAATTGAGTTTAGTTATTGTATATAACTGGTCACGGAAGAGGAAAGGCTTCTTTTTATCAAAATCATACTCCTGGGGGTTGTAATGGATTATCTCAGGTTCAAGAAATCCACCAGCCTATATAACAAATGATATAAGCAAGGCAATAATCATCAACGATAATAGTAATTATGGGATTTGTTTTTTCCTTAAACATATTCAAACTTTGGTGACATTACCTTTGCACATGCTCTTCATAGTCCATCAAATGTTACATACTTCTCTCCGGTACTATTGAAGACTTCTCCGCTTGCTTTATCATTTCCAAGTACAAGCAAGAAAGCCTTTATCATTTCCAAGTACAAGCTAAATCCTAGCACAATTTCCACTTTATTAGACTTCTAGTTACAAAACTTTCCATCATGCAAAAAGATGTTCATGCATACATGGTCCAAATTTCTGATTAATATTGATTAATAACAGTTTAAACAACAACAACTTTGTTCATGAGTAGTACTAATCAGTAGTGTACGTTAGAGCTGACAATCTTTCGTTTACCCAAATTCAACATAAAGTCAATGAGCAGAACAAACAACTTAAGATCTGACCGGATTTAACATATTTTACCATATTTTTTGTATTTATATTACGTTTTCTTTATTTTCATATATCTTGAGCATAACCTGAAATCAAACCCAAATCTGCCCATTTTTGTAGTGACAATGAATTAGAAGCAAGTAATATTGAACTGATCATAGTTGCTAACCTTAATGTACATGACCAAGACTAGTAATTTGGAATCCTGAACCAGGGATAGTAATAGGGAGGTCAACTTTAAGTCGGTGGAAGAACCATTCTTCGACAGGGTTGTAGTTTAATGGACCATATATGTACACAGGCCGCAAAGGCTCACAACAATTCAAACCTTTCAATTGATCCATAATCAATGTTTTCAGGAGTATGGTAGTGTGTATGAGACATTAGAGAAAACTAGAAAGAATTATACTTTAAAATTATGACATGCTTCCAGAGTCCAGATAATGTGAACTTACCGAGTCCCAAGTCCATAAATTCTTTCAGGAAAAATTGACAGGAACAATTCCAACTATGGGCGTTCCGCCAAATTCAGTCCCAACTAAGGATTATTCCTGAACAGTCCTAACTATGCATCATTTTTTACAAAATTGGTCCCAGCAGGTTAATCACCTGCTACAACAGGTAAAACACGTTTTTTTTTTTCTTTTTTTTCGCCATTACTATTCAACACCACCCAGCACACCATCCCACCATCCAACACCACCACTAGAGTTACTAGGACCACCCAGCACACTACCCCACTACCCACCACCCAAAGACACTACCCTACTACCCACCACCTAGCACCACCACTAGA
Source organism: Beta corolliflora (assembly GCA_947648045.1). Taxonomy (NCBI): domain Eukaryota; kingdom Viridiplantae; phylum Streptophyta; class Magnoliopsida; order Caryophyllales; family Amaranthaceae; genus Beta; species Beta corolliflora. Next base: position 117,468 of record CANSZD010001831.1, on the reverse strand, counting down.
GCTACTAGAACCACCCAACACACTACCCCACTACCCACCACCCACCACCCAACACACTACCCCACTATCCACCACCCAACACACTACCCCACTACCCACCACCCAAAGACCACCACTAGAGCTACTAGAACCACCCAACACACTACCCCACTACCCACCACCCAGCACACTACCCCACTACCCACCACCCACCATCACCATCATATTCAGCAACTATGAATCGAAAGAGATGGACAATTGAAAAGCCACCATGACATCCTCGCACATATACATTGAATTCCGAAGTGAATTCACAATTCAGTTCCAATTTAATTATTCACAACTAATCTCCAACATCACAATTGCACATTAGATTCAAATCCTCCTAGATTATGAAATTCAGCGATTATCCTAACAATCACAGTACAATTCAAGTGTAGATACACCAGATTAATTGAGAAATTTAAATCGCACCTAATCAAAAATTTCAAATCAGAATTCAAACAACCACAAAAAACAATAATCAATAGCATTTCCACGTCCAAAAAAAAGAGGCGAAAGTGAAATCGAACTTATATAAAAATGATCATATATAAAGCAATCGAAAATGGAGGAGAGAGAAAATTTATGATGATCATGTGAGAAGGAGGAAAGAGAGGGAAATATCTCATAAAGATGAAGCTCTGGTAGGCCGTCTAACACGCAGAACTTCGTTAGTTTTGAGTTGCAACAAATGGCAGGTCAAAAGAGGATCTAAGTCAACAGGTTGTTCTAAAATATGTGAGTTCTGCAGGGTGGTAAAATGCCCTGCATGTATAAACTTTGGAGTGCCAAGCCCAAGCAGGGGAGGGGATTTCGGGTGGCAGGGGATGGGGGTGGCAGTGGAGGGGGAGGCAGAGGGGTGGCAGGGGAGGAAGGAGGAAGGAGGAAGGAGAGAGGAAGAGAAGGAAGAAGAAAACCCATTTAAGAAATAAAAAAAATTAACATGTCAAACAAGTAACCAGTCAACTGGGACCAATTTTGTAAAAAATGATACATAGTTGGGACTGCTCAGAAATAATCCTTAGTTGGGACTGAATATGGCGGAACGCCGATAGTTGGGACTGTTCCAATCAATTTTTCCATTCTTTCAGGTGGTATAGTTACACCAGCAAGCTCTCGCAGTAGCGCATCTGCAAATCGACTCTGATTAGGGACAACATAAAGCACATAGATAAGTAAGCATGTCATAAGACAAATAAGTTAGTTGAAAGGCGAAAGACATAATTTTCAACAGGCATTGACATTTGACTACTATAAAATCATACTACATAAAGTATACTAGTTACACATTCTATTGTCCTATTTCATTCATAACTTGTTGCTTCACCCTTATTTTATGTTAATTACTCAATAGGGTAGGAAGTACCTGTTTTGTGGTAACTATGTATATCTTTGAGCTTGTAAATCTCAGAGCATCCGAAACCCTAGGATACGGTTTGCGGGTAATATTAAAATTTTCTAAAAATTATATGTATTGCAAGTGAAAATCTTCGAAAATCGATTAATATTATGACTAGCTCGCATATCATCCTCCGAATGGTCCAGATGAGAATGTTGGCTTGCCTCAAGCACATGAGCTTCCACACATGGGTTCAAAAGCAACAAAAGATCATGATCAAAGAAAACCTTGAAAAGAATCAGAAATTTGTCATTACTAACCATTGTCTAAGCTCCTAGTTATCTTCTTTAAGCATATATATAGTTGAATTTGAATAATTGAATACGCTAATAGGATAAATAAATTATGACTTATAAATTTTATTAATTCAAATTTACACGCCCTATTAATAGTGGGACAAAACCATGCATCATATTCATTAGAGGTCAAAGTGATAAACTTACATAGTTAATGACAATTTGGTCCATTCCACTAATTTTACGAAGAACAATCAGCAGAAGAATGGAGATGACAGAGTAAAGTAAGATTTCCTACAAGACTACAACCCTATTTTTATCCATCAACTTCTGTCCATTTGCACTTTTATGCAAGACAATTATTTGTCTCTTATATGGAGGAGGGGATCAGGGCTACATAATCGCATACTAATTCATATAGACTACATAAATAATCTATGACAAAGAAAGACCTCTCAAAATTCCTTACAGGATCACAATAGGTGAATTCATCATTATGTGTAATTGCGGGTGCAAACATTGGCACTTCGCAAATTTCCAACTAGTCCACAATGTCCACTACTACCTATGTTGCTCTGTCTCGGGTGCACCTCCACACACATATCCACCCTTCCAAGCTCCCCTTCACATCCCCTATGTCAGCCCATGCACATTGGCCCTACACAACCCCCTCCACAATCCACACCCGCACACACACACCTTCACACACCCACCTACACACACAACTCCACACATATCCACCCTTTCCACCCCACCCGCCGCCCCCTCCCGCACATACAACCCCCTCTACAGCCCACCTGCACATACAACCTCCCTCCAACATGAATTACATAGCTAATTCATCTAAAAAACACTAATTTTCACCAACCATTTTAGAACTTTTCACTTTGCACCACGAAAAACAAGAAACCATATAATACGAATTAAATACACCTCACAAACAACAGAATTTACTTCAAACTTGCTGTTAATCAAAAGAACAACATATACATTACCCAATTCAAGCGATAAATTGATCCAATAAAACGAAAACCACAAAATAATAGGAAAAATCAATTTAAGTTTGAATAACTAACATCACATGAAAACCCTAACAACTAGTAGTAGGATAACGGCTAAAAACTCTAATTCCAGTAGTTCGAAAAATTCAAAAACCTTACATGAAGTTTGCAGCAGAGTTCATGCTCAGAACAAGCTTGATCTTAATGCGCTCATTTAGGGGCTCCTTGCTTGGGTTTTTTTGCCTCTAATCTGCAACAACAACAACAAAATCAACAACAATAACAAAATCAACAACAAAAGCAATTAAAACACGAAAAATTGAATTGAAGAGTGAAAAAAAGCAAAAATCGAAATAGAAACGAGGGTTAGGGTTTCAACGAGGAGAGAGATAGAAAAGGGCGAGAAAAGATTGCGGTTTAGAGAGAGAGAAAATAGAAATATGGGCTGATGTTGGGAAAACATCTCGCCTCTTTCAACTTGGGCTGATGGGTTGATGTGAGGAAAAAGGAGAGGTAAGGTGATCCGGTTCAAAAACCGGATCCCTTGATGTTAACTGGTCCGATTCCATGGATCATTGGATCAGTTAACAACACATGTATTTTTTGCACGCAAAAACCAAGATTAATGGATCCGGGTTTGGAAAGAACCGCATCCGTTATTAAGTGTCATTTAACCTTTTCTCCACTAGTGCGTATCCCAATGTCCATGTCCAATTTAGTTCCCTGTTAGCAACACAATATAGTCAATGTCTCTTCCCCTATCCCCAATTCGGTACCCACCTAAGTGCTACTCATTATGAATTCCCCCAATGGGAGCCTATAATCCTCGTTTATTGAACTACATGCACAATTCATAATTTGTAGGAAATGTTATATAAGTATTTTTAGACATTGAGATACTTGATTGCGTAGATGAAGAATGAAACACAAATATGACAGATATATGAAAAGTGCAAACAATTTAACGGTGACAACCATGATTCATTTAGTCCTACCCCCACCACCCTAAACCCGATTTGTATCCCTGTTGTAGAGATGACAAATTTAGCTTGTGCCGGTGGGAGGTGTGGTGATCAAAATACCACTTGAATTAACTTGTCCGTCCCTCCTCCTACTGTAGATCTGGACACAAACAACCAGTTATTTATACAATTCGACCAAGCAAGTCAAAGCCGAGCGTACTAGTCGACCCGATGTTCATAGACGTTGGTTGTTTGTGTTGTGACCGGTAGTGTCGGGGAAAACATAGCGGGTTTCATTTGTGACCAGTATTGTGACATTGTAATTGTGAGCCACGGCTGTAAGTTTCCCCGACAGCTTAAAAACATTTTCCCCCACTTACCGATGTTTGTACATGTATCTTTGAACCTTTATGTGAATATTGACGCTATTGAATCTACTATAACAATGCGGATATTTTTGTCACTATTGTTAGGGTGTCAATGCATAAATGTTTAACATCATTCAGAATATGCAGTAGGGTGTCGGGGTCGTCAACGCTTTTCACTACGATGTTTTCGAGACTCACCCAATTTGCCTTACGGTGATCTCCAACTACAATGTTTTCCCTTAGATTATTCAATCTATTGGACGGAAAATGTTATTCGTATGAATATATACTGAACCCTCGAACACCCCTCCCAAATATGGTGGTAATTGAGCCGATAACACTCTCAAAACACCATCCACACATGGGCAACCTAGGGGGATTTTTTTGCTGAATGCAACGTAGTTGTGTTGGGCTTAGGCATTTAGGCACTTGGGTATAGGGTGTTGTGAGTTCATTGGTTTCAGGGGTTATCATTTTGGGCTTATTTTGTGAAATAGGAATTTTTAATCAGATGCTTGCTATGTTGTTTTTTGACATGGGTTGCAATGAAAATAAACTTGGATTTATAAAGCAACTCTTTTTGGAATTACATGATGCTGGCTGGCCTACATTAATTTGTTGTAGCCTAGGCAAACCTACATTGTTTAGTCCAACACGGCAAAGGAAACAACCTAGCTGTTTTACTTAACCTGGATAGCGTATTGTGTACACGCAAAGTATGCTTCTTTAGCCTGTAGAAATTGTACAACCTACATACTTCCTCCGTTCCAAATTAAATGCAACAATTTGGACGGCACGGACTCCTAATTGATTTTTCTTAAGGGGTGATTAGAAAAAGGGAGGGGCATGTGATTAATTTTAAGTGGAGAGAGAAAGTGGGCCCAAAAAAAAAATGGGGGGGAATTACCACCCTACTGCCACATCCTACCACCACCAAACCACCCTGTCATCACCCTACCACCACCAAACCACCCTACTACCACGACCATCACTTCTGCTGCCATCACCACCACCACAACAACTTACTACCACGACCGCCACTCCTGCTGCCATTACCACCACCTTCCGGCTGTCCCCACCACCACCCAACCACCACTACTGCCACATCCTACCACCACCACCGTCAAAAGTACTGCCATAAACCACCGTCAAAAGCACCACCACCATCTAATCCCTAAATCCACATCATAAACCACCGACAAAACCACCACCACCACTCCACCTCCACAAGAACAGATCGAGTTGAGAGAGAAATCAAAAGATCGAGAAGAGAGAGAACGAAGGAAGATCGAGAAATTGAGCACAACACCCAACCCACTCCACCTCCACAAGAACAGATCGAGAAGAGAGAGAACGAAGGAAGATGGAGAAATCGAGGCGTGCGAAGGTGGTACGAAGGACAGAGGACGGACGCCGGCGGTTTTGGGTTGGAACAAAGGACAGAGGACGGACGCCGCCGGTGGAGAGAAGGTGGTTTTGGGTTGGAACGAAGGTGTCGGTGGTTTTGGGCTGGTGGGGGAGGAGATCGAAGGTGATAATGATGGTGGTGGGTGGTGGGTGGCGGAGGATGGAGGACAGAGAAATGACGCCGGCGATAATGGTGGCGGTGGAGGAGAGAAAAATGGTGATGGAGGAGAGAGAGAATGATGGAGGATGGAAGATGGAGGAGAGAGAAATGGTGGTGGCCTGGTGGGTGAAGGTGGTATTGAATAAAGAGGGGGTTGATGTTTAGGTAGATTAATTTTCATTAGGTTTGTATTTAATTTGATTTAGGTAATATAATATGTGTTTTAAGTTTTTTAATAAGGACAGTTTGGTAATTTCAAGGGTAAAAATCATACCAAAAATAGAAAGAATGAAATTGTTGCATTTAATATGAAATTGCCATTTTAGGAAACTGTTGCGTTTAATTTGGAACGGAGGAAGTATATTTGATTTGATGTGATCAGTTTGTAAAAGATTTGTTGGGTAATGCTTTTTTAATTTGTCCCACTCTACGAGAACAGATAAACCAAAACATCACTAACATAGAAAATGTTAAATGAAAACAAGCCACATACAAAGTCCATACAATACAACCTAATAATTAAAGTTTCTAATAAACCACAACACCCTTAAGTTAATATAAATTAGCTACTAATATATAGTAGCTTTACATTAGATCGTCGTGCCAACCCCGAATATAAAGTAAGGTAGATGTGAAGGTATGAACTCAGGAACCAAATGCGCAATGAACTCCGTCAAACAACCCACGAACCTGCTTATAATTATTTTCGGATGTTGGGGACCTTTTTCCCCTGCAAGTTGATACATTAATAATGTGACCCTTTAAGTAAAATAAATAGATCGAAAACTAAATACTTAATGTGATGTCCGTTACTAGGTCAAGTATTCCCGCTATGTTTGAACATCATGTTGAAGTCCAATGTCCTCGGGTACCACATGACCACCGTATCGTTCGATAGGCCAACACCTTCAACAAAAGCGTACTCAATTGACTTCCCTAGTTCTTTGTGGATTTCTTTGAATTCAACATCTCTAACTCTTATTTCAATTAACACGATGAGCTAGGGCTGGTGCACCCCTATGAGCGTCCAAAGGTTTTGTGTGAAGGAAGACCTAGCAGCACCCTTAGTATTCCATACCATGATAGGCATGTGTGGTTGCAACAAAGGCAACTCACTTACTTCCCCTCTAACTCTAAGTCTCTAACCAAGTTGAATCTAAACTTCCTGCCATGCTTCACCCTTATAATACTAATCTCAGTTAGCCTAATATGACTCATTGGTGCCTTGACATGCATGACATGGATGGCATTTGTGTAGCTAGTCATTACGGTTGAAACCATATGTCCTTTAAATAAGTGGATCTTCCCCTCTTGTGGAATTACAATGGGCAGGTCCAAAACAAACCTTGCATAATCAAGCAATATCCTTTCGGAGTTCTTCTTGCCCAACTCATTGAGGCTCCATGTAATACCCCGAACTTTTAACCTTGTTTTATAATTATTAATTATTTTTATTAGCTTAATTGTGTCCTAAACTTTCTCGGAATCATCATGGTTAAGGTTATTTTCTAAAATATATTAAATTTAATTATTTCAAAAGTAATGTTTATTATGGCAATAGTTTACTTATTATAATGTAGCAATATAGTTGTAATATCTTCCCAAAATTGGAAAATTATCATCCACACACTTCATCTTCTTCCTTAAACTTCTTCCTTTATTTGCTCCCCAAGAAAACTTCATCATTAAGTCTCTATTAGTTTAATGGAGTTGTCCTTCTTAAAATCACCATAAATAGTGGGTTAATTTCATTATTTCTCACCCCACTTGAAAATTACAAATTATAATCACAACCTGCATTAGTACCACTAGATAAAAATCTGAATTTCCATTGACGTGCCTTCTTCTTGTTGAGTACTCATGAATGGCCCCAAATGCCCACTCTCTTTCTCCTTCGATTTTATGCTGCCGTACTATTTTTTCCTAGTATCTTCTTCTTAAAGTCGGAATTTGTCAATGCTTTATTCATGAAAGTTGTAGATCTCGAAAAGTTATTGAATTTAGATCCAAACATCACCCGATTCGGAGTTCGAAGCAAAGAGTTAGACACTCTGGATGTTTTCTGTTGTTGCTGTCAATTGTTATACGTTCCTCTTGCTTCTTTGTTCTAAACATAATTCATGAAACCCAAAGTCTATTTTCTTGGTTAAGAAAGCTATGATTTTATAGAGCATGATTCTTGGAGGTTAAGAAATGACGATACTTAAGGAGTAAAGGAAAGGAATAGGCGTATGAGGTAACCTTTATATCTAACATTATATATGATTGCTCGTTGGGCGGGCGCGGATGTGTCGTTGTGCACCGCACCCGGTCAAAGATAAAATTTCTCCTACTCTCTTTTACACTAAGGAAGTATAATGGAAGTAGGGGTCGTATCCACAGGGAAACAGGGACGAGTCTAATACTCAGCGTGATTCGAAACCTAGATTAAGCTAAGGGCCGAGAAACCTAATAATAATTACAAAGGGGGGTTTCAAGTAGATTTACGAATAAACTAAAACTAACTAGCATATAAACAAAATGAGAAATCAATATGGGAAGATCTTGAATCCGATTAACATCCACTTCAATTCATTATCGATCCTTGAACCTCCACTCTAATTATTTCCATAATTATCTATTGTCGAGAATTAATCTCGTGTTCTCCTTATTCTTAGTTGAATAGCACGATCAGCGTGACTATAAAACCCTAACCAAAGGATAACCTAGTCCGATAGCGTCTAAGTTCAATCCAATAGCAAAGAATAAACACGAGAGAACCAACAGGACACGCTAACGTCATACAAGCGATAAACATTCAACAGTTAATTCAATTTCCCCAAGAAATAACCAAGATGATCTGCATCTGAGTTACTCCCTAGTTTGCTACCAATTGATAAAAGAATAAAACAATCCGATTCTATTCTTAAATCTAGCATTAGATTAATTACACAATCAAACTAGTAACATTCCTAGCATAATCATGCAAAAATCATAGAAAGCAAGCATAGAAATTAAACCATAATCAAAGAAACTAAATAGAGAGGAAAGATCTCACAATAATGCTTGAAGCTCCATATTAATCTCGTTCAAGAACGGTTCAAGCTACAATTGGCATAGCATAAGCCAATCCCATAATTGAAATCTACAAAAACTAAACTAGAAAATAAAAACTAAAAGAGAAGACAACAAGAGAGGAGTGGAGTTTTGGAAACTCCCTCTCCTTGTGGCTGCTGCCCCCCTAGGTCCAAAAATCAAGTTTAGTATTTATACTAAAGCTCAAAAATCAGCCGACATTTAGACCGACCTAGGGGTCGCGAGGTGCGAAGTAGGTCGCACCGTGCGAAGAGTGTTCTGCCTACCGCAGAATTGACTGGGCAAAGCAGGTCGCACCGTGCGAAGCAGGTCGCGAGGTGCGAGCAAGCAGGTCGCGAGGTGCGACCTGCTGTGCTGGGCAGCCTTGCTCCGAGCGCGCACTGGGCTTGCGATGGGCGAGCGCTGTACTTGCGATGCGGGAGCGCTGGGCGAGCATGCTGCTGGGCGCGTTGGGCTGGGTGCTGCTGGGCTATGCTTGGTGCTGCTGTGATGGGCGAGGCTGCTGGGCATGCGATGCTCACGAGAGCCTGGCTTGGCGAGCTTGTGGTGATCCTTAGGCTTGCGGTGATGCTTGGGCTTTGCTCGGCTCAAATGCACTTCACCTTGGAAGCTCGGAATACATGACGTTAACACAAATTATCTCGCAAAACTCCGAACTTCCGCTAAGAGTTAAATAAAACACGAATGTTAACAATTACAATCAAACCCTTAGCAAAGTGCACCCAAAGCTACGTAAATACTACGTGTAACTTGAGCGTATCACTCGTATATGTCATGTATAATATTTTATGTCCAGGGAATATGTGTTTGACTGTTGTAGGCGTGTTTTTATTTCGCCTACGCGGGATGAGCGCGTATTAGATTTGACTACCCCACTGTAAAGGTTTTATTATAAATATTTTGAAAGAAGTCGCCAATAATTCTTTTTAGGAAAAATCATAAACCTAATTGGATATGGGAAAACCGCAGGGACAAATTATCCAATGTAGATTTCCCCGTCCTGACTCCATAGATGGTCAATATGAACCAAAGATTGAGTTCGGGGTGAGGGTACAATACGATCAGGGAACCATATTGCCCATTGCTGGCCTCTACTAAATATCGATTCATTACAGATTTTATGCCAAAGAATAATCATATAACGTTTTAAACACCCTAAAAATATTTAGTCTAAATTGGTTCAGGAAACACATAGAAAGACTATTTTTAGTGACAAGTTATTATGCAATCAATTTACAGGGAACCTAACAGGTTGTCCAAATTATCTGATTAATATTAGAACATTTATTTAGGTCTTTGATTAGCAAAAATAACATGTGGGTGATAAAAGCAATAAAGCAGGACAATCATATAATATGAATAGAATGATCAGGCAGGCATATAATATACAAAGGCAAGAATAATAATAATATGAATATAAAAGAAAGTATAGAAAAGGGGTTAGAATATACAGTAGAACGATTTATTACTTAAAGATCTACATCATGAAATAAATTGTTAGTAACTTCAAAGCAATAAATATAATTGATTATTCAAGGATCCTCAGGAATTATACCTATGCGGCTTAGATTGAAGAGCGCAACGATCTTTAGGCGGAGCAATCGTGGAACCAGGAACGTACGTAGTATGATCAGTGATTGAAATTGATTTGATAGGATTGAAGTGTTTGAGTGTTTGAGTATTTGGAGATTCGAAGTGTATTGCAGAGATATTCGTAAATTTGTATGTGCGTAAAATAATAATGAAAAGCAGTTTGTAATTCATGAAATCACGAGTATTTATAGAGAAAAGAAAGCGTGCGCCTCACGCAAGCCCTGCGCCAGGCGCAGGCCTACGTGGCAGACGCAGTGCCATGCGTCATGCGCACATTGGTGTGCCTGACGCAGTCAACCCAATCAGATTCAAACATGTGTAAACGCGTTTTTGAAAAGATATAAAAGAAAGGTGCGTCTCACACAGGACTTGCGTCAGACGCAGGACTCTGTGTGAGTCACAAGTCCACGTGTCAGGCGCTCATTGGCTCGCCTGACGCGTTCTGGCCAATGTGCTGGACGGACGTGGCGCGCTGAGCTCAACCGCCGCGTCCGGCGCATATTCCAGCATATTCGTTTTTGATTCTACGCGTCTTTTGAAGATAATTTTCTATCCGTAAAATCCGGAGATTGAATTTTACTAGTATAAAACCTGATTTATATTTAAAATATTTATGAAAAATATTTATCAAAATAATAAATATTTAATTGGGCTCTTAAGTGGACTTAAAACATTTTATGGGCTTAAAATACAATTAATCATCATGAACAATTAACTGGGCTTTAGAATATCATTTCAAAACACAATTTTGGATCGGGTTTTTAGATTGCTCTTCCGTTGGGTCACGCCAACTAATACCGCGGTATGTGTCATCATTGGATCCTTAAATGGGGAGACACGATTATGTGTCTACAGAAGCCCCCACTTTGACTAAGGTTCAGGAAACCGAAAGTCAAAGTATACTTTGTCTGGGACGGAGAACGATTCTAAATGCTCTGCAGTTTAGAACTGATCAATATACGTCGGTCTCTGCAAAACAAAGTTAGTATGCAGGACAATAACTACAAGCAATTTGATTACCTGCAGAAGAAGATGTTAGCAGATAGATGCAAACAACTCACATAATAATGCACGTAATGATGCAAAAATGCAAACTTAGACTCTCTAAGGATGCATGAGACGCTATGCAAGGATTAAGGTTAAGCAAAGCTAAGGGATGACACGTCATGCAAGGTCAGGGTTATGCAAGACTAAGATGTATGTAATGCAAGGTCAGGGTTTTGCAAGTCTACAATGCAAGGTCAGGATTTTGCAAGGCTAGAAGATGTGTAGAATGATAGAATGATCAGGATTGAATATAATGATTTTCGAAAATCGTTTTTGATAAATAATCGGGGTCCGTAAACGAGGTCCGCAGATTACAACTCTTCCGGAGTTTGCTTTGGCGGAACCACCACACATATAGGAAGCCTCCACTTTGGGTGAGCTTGTCCTGAATTAGGCATGTACTTGATCTGTAGTTGATGTAGTTGATCTGTCTTGAACGTTGAAAGTTGTCACTGGGGATTCGTCATTGGGAAGTTGATATAGGCAAAGTCAAATATCGTCAGAAACCATGGAATCGTCGGAGAGTCCTTCAGGGACAAGGAGAGCTTGGATTGAAAAAATAAAAGGTTTAATTTATGACTCAAACGAATGTAGGTGGGAAAAGGCTTTAACGAGGCTAGAGAAAGAGATTATGCTCCTGAACTCTAGAAAATCAAATCATCATACCTTGACTAATTTATTTTTATTTTAGCGGTCGGACCTCGAGATGAGGATTCCTACATATCCTTGCGGAATTAGACCATTCGTAGTTCCCGATCTAATTTTTTTTTTGCTATTTTTTTTGTGCCCTAACTTTTGCCTAGGCCGCCTTTTCGGGTTTTCAACCTAGCGGGCTTGAACATACCTTGAAAAAGGAGTTAGGGTTAATGAAAGGCTGAAAGGTTAAAGGCTTGATGAATGATGAAGATTCAGTTTGTTGGGCTAAGGTAGGGGTCATTGATATAGGTTTGAAGGATTTTGGATTATATGGCTAAGGTTTTGATGGATTGAAGGAATTTGGATGAGGGGTAGAACTTGTGTGCAAGCCCCCTAGCTTGACTTTTTATTTTCTTTGCCTTTGGCTTTTTCTTTTTTTACTCTTTTGTGCGTTTTGCTTTTGATCTTTTTTTCGCACTTTGATCTTTTTCACTTTTTATTTTTATTTTTGCCTGGCATTGATTTTTTTTTATGTAGTAAGGCTTGCTCACAAGTTTGGTTTAGGGTATTGGAAGGCTTGAAGGTATATGTGGAGCTTTGATTTTAAAAGTTTATTTGGCTAATGATGGTTTATGGATGATGGAGGAAAGAGGGGATAAACTCCTAATCCTAAGTATGTCCTTTTTTTCATTTTTTTTATTATTATTTTTATTTCATATCTCTTTTTATTATTATTAGTCAAGTTCAGTAGGTGATTGAATTAGAAGCATAAATAAAATGATGGAAGGCCAATGAAAATGAAAATGAAAATGCAATTATTTTATTAATTAGAAATAAATTGAATAAGACTTATTATAAATAAAAACCTAAATGACATAGACTTGACAGGAAGGGAAATGAAAGAGCTAGGGGAGGGACTCTCCGACTCAACCTAGAAAACTAGCGTTAAATGACTATGCCCCGGCGTTATCTAGGCACTTCCAAAGGGGTTGCCGCTATTGCCGACTTTTGCTGCAGCCAGAATTGACAATCTACCATCTTCAACCATATCCAACAGATGATGCTTCAAAGTCCAGCATTGTGATGTCATATGCCCATTTCCTTGATGGTACTTGCAGGAGGCATTAGGATTCCATCTATTGGATCTCTTCTCAGGAGCAGGGTCCAGAGTAGGGCCAAGAGGCTGAAGTGCTCCTTTTTGCATGAAGCCTAGTGAAGGCTTCTTCTAGAGACATGCCTAAAGGAGTGAATGTTCTTTGAGGGCCTTGATAACCTCTCTTGTCAGTAGTTAAAGCATTAATGTCGTTGCTTTTAGAGGTAGAAGGGTTGTTATTACTTTTCTTGAAAGAGTTGTTGTTGTAGAACTCTTGTTCTTGTTGGCTTGTACCTCTTCTTTGATCAACATGCCCACCTTATAGAGCTTCGTGAAAGACTCTATGGGTTAGAACTTGATATGATCCCCATACTTCGGCTGCAGGTTACGGATCACCAGTCAGACTTGATCCTCCTGAGATGGAATATTGGTCATTTGTGCAGCTCTTTCCCTCCATCTGTTAAGGAAGGTGACAAAATCTTCGTTGGAATTCTGTTTAGTTAATTCCAACTCACGAAGGCCAATGGGAAGCTGAGTATTGTATATGTATTGTTTGTGGAACTCTTCTCTGATATAGTCCCAGTCATTCAGCTTATCTTTGTTCAGTGATCTGAACCACTTGGATGGATGTGCATCCAAGGTTAAAGGAAAGACATAAGCAAACAGGTCCTTGCTCATGCCCTTGAGAGCCATAGAAATGGAAAAAGCTCTCAAATGATCATTTGGGTCTTCGACACCCATGAATATTGGGAGGTCACCCAATGTTACCTTTTTAGGGAGCTTGTCCCTTAGTTCAGGATCAATGATGTCATGGCCATGAGCCTGACTCTCGAGTGCAGGAATTGACTGGATCAATTGCTCGAGTTTTTCAAACCTAGCTCAAATCCATGTTGGTCTTGATTAGTGGGGGAGTGTCACCTTGCTCGTCTTCTTCAGTTAGCTTCTCCCTCAGTGCCTTAATCTCTTTGTCTTGTTCCTCAAGACGGGAGTTCATCAGTGTGAGTTGAGCCATAATGGCACTGAGCTCTTCATTAGTGTCCCCCATTTCAGATGACGATTGGGAAGAGTCAGAGGATTCGTCTGAAAAAGCGAGGATGCGCTTGACGAGTCTGGGAGTAGGTTGACCTTGTTGCCTCTCTGTTGGGCGTTCCCAAGTTATAATCTCACGACCTTTCCTGAACAGAAATCGAATGGACCTCGTAAAATTTTAGAAATGATGCTTTCGAAATGAGAAATGGGAATGAGAGATGGAGAAATGGAAACGAGAGATGAGAAATGAGGATGAAAGTGGAAATGAAAATAAAAAATGGAAGTGGATATGGAAATGGGAAATGATTAGAAATGGGTATGATTATGGTTATGATGGCGACATGGGCCTAATTTTATGCATATGCAAATGTGGACTGGACTGGACTGGACTGGACTGGACTGGACTATGCAAGCTGACTGGACTAGACTTTGCAAATAGACTAGACTCAAAAGGATTCTCTACGCTAGCTTCGCTAGGCTTTGGAAGGAATTGGCTTCGCCAGGCTTGATGATTTGGGATTGCTATAGATGTATGATAGGAGTAGCTTCGCTAAACTCAGAGGGTGCCTTTATGGTCTTAGGGGTGACTTGCTTCACTAGGTCAATGGGTGCCGTCATGGTCTTACGGGTGACTAGCTTAGCTAAGTCAAAGGGGTGCCGTTATGGTCTTACGGGGATGACTAGCTTAGCTAAGTCAAGGGGTGTTGTTTTGGTCTTAAGGGTGATTAGCTTAGCTAAGTCAAGGGGTGCCGTTATGGTCTTAAAAGGATGACTAGCTTAGCTAAGTCAAGGGGTGCCGTTATGGTCTTAAGGGTGACTAGCTTCGCTAAGTCAAAGGGTGCCGTTATGGTCCTAAAGATGACTAGCTTAGCTAAGTCAAGGGGTGCCGTTATGATCTTAAGGGTGACTAGTTTAGCTAAGTCAAGGGGTGCCGTTATGGTCTTAAGGGTGACTAGCTTCGCTAAGTCAAAGGGTGCCGTTATGGTCTTAAAGGGATGCTAGCTTCGCTAGGCTTAATGGTTTAGATTTCGTCCTATGTGGGTTTGGAAGTGGACTGGATTGACTTTGGAAATGAGTTGGGCCTTATATGGACCTAATTCTGGACTTAGTTCTATACTGGTTTGAAGTTAGACTTGAAAGTTCACATGGGCTTGACATTGGATTGGACTAGAGTTGGATTAGACTTGGACTGGGCTTGACATAGACTAGGGTTCACATAAAGATGCAAATGGGCCTAGATTTTGACATGGGCTAGACTTATATGGGCCTAACATGGACTCTAATGCTAGCGGACCTAATATGAATGTACGGACTCAAACTTTGATAGACCTAATATGAATGCAAAATGGACTCTAATGCATATAAGCCTAGAATGAATGCAAGTGAATTGGATTTGGTTGATTGGATTGAATTGAAGGTGTTTAGAATGGACTTAGAATTTTCGAAATTCATTTTTGAAAGGAACCCCTTGTTTTTATCTTTTATTTAGGAAAAGATGATGGATTAATTTTAAAAAATATTTTTTTTTGAAATGTCGTGGCATGATGATGATTAGTAAATATTTTCGAAAAAGGTAGAATAGAAGAAGGTGTAGTATTGATTTTGAAAAATGCAATTTTTGAAATTGTTGAATATGGTAAGGTAAGATTGATAGGGGATAGTAGGGATGAAATGGGAAGAGGTAGACATGCATGACAACTCTAACTCTACCATGACCACTTTTCTAGATGCACTTTTTAGGACAGACTCGACCTTGCATGAAAAGACCCTTTTTTGAATTAGGTGAGACTCCTAAAATGACCATTTACGCGAATGCAGACAGACAAACATAGGGCCGAACATAGGATCGACCACCACCACGACTAAATCAAAGAAAAGCATGTGATGCACAGACTGCGTGCCACGCAGCATTGCTGCGCGCGACGCACAGATGTGCGTCTGGCGCGAGAGTGGTGCGCCAGGCGCAACTTAATGCGCTTGGCGCACTACTCCCTGACACGATTTTCGGGTATTTAGACGACGTTTTGGTCAATTGACGAACTTTTGCATGTTATTTAGACGTGATTTTCGACGCAGCGAATAACAACGATTTTGACAAAATGACGTTGACGCAAACTTGTTATCTTAGACTCGAACCAAGGTCAAAAGACCAATAAGCATGGGACGAATAGACTGCATGCCACGCAACCGGCCAGCTATGCGTGCGCAGAGCGTTGCGTCAGGCGCAACTTAATGCGTTTGGCGCAATGCTCTGCCACACGCATATTGATTAATTGACGAAGGTTCGGGCGAAAACGACGATTTGTTTTAGACGTGATTTGCAATATTTTTGGGCGCAAAGCATATTAGCAGGCAAAAATTGCAATCACACATAAATGTCAGGTAACATGGATGCAAAAGTTCTCAACCTAAAGTCCAGTTCTACATTCAACTATTGGTCAGGTTTAGGTTAAGGCTGAAAGGGTCCATGACTAAGAGATTGATCCCACGCTTCGTACTCCTTCTTAAAGAGGTGGCCACGTGTAAGACGCACTCCATTTCTCAAGTCAGGAACAAGAGAACAATCCCATGGTTGGGTAGGTTTGCTTATGACTAAGATCCAACACTATCGATCAGGAAGCTTTTTGGAAGGACAAAGCGCAAACCCCCCGGAGGTGACCTCACACATAGATCATGTGCTAATGAGGCAAGGTAGATTGTTCTTATAGTGGCTGAACAAAAGCCATGCATATGCAAAACTGTATATTATTCTAAGGCATAAAATAAGAATGAATCGTATTTTTCAAGTTTCACCCACTCATTTAATTTTTTTTTTTAAATCCTCCCCAGTGAAGTCGCCAAATTGTAGGCGTGTTTTTATTTCGCCTACGCGGGATGAGCGCGTATTAGATTTGACTACCCAACTGTAAAGGTTTTATTGAAAATGTTTTGAAAGAAGTCGCCAACAATTCTTTTTAGGAAAAATCATAAACCTAATTGGATATGGGAAAACCGCAGGGACAAATTATCCAATGTATATTTCCCCGTCCTGACTCCATAGAAGGTCAAAATGAACCAAAGATTGAGTTCGGGGGTGAGGGTACAATACAGTCAGGAACCATATTGCCCATTGCTGGCCTCTACTAATTATCAATTCATTACAGATTTTATGCCAAAGTATAATCATATAACGTTTTAAACACCCTAAAAATATTTAGTCTAAATTGGTCCAGGAAACACAGTACCCCCATTTCAATTTTCCTCCCTTAGACAAAATTCACGAGCGAAATTATCCTTGCACGAAACCCTACCTCCGCCACCACATTGACACACCACCAGCACGCAGCGCCACCATTTGACGCACCACCAGCACGCACCGCCACGACAACGCACCAACTCAGCGCAGCAACGACCAGCGCACCACGCATTGGTTCTTCTCTTCATTCTCTCCTCCATTCATTCGAGTGGGTTTGCGCACCACCAGTGCTCCACCACCACGCAGCTGCACCACCTTGCGCACCACCTTGTGCTACTTCTTCTTCTCTTCTCTCCTCCACTGCATTGACGCACCACCACCACAACTCCTTTTTCTTCTCTTCTCTTTTTAGCGGGTTTAATTGACGCCACCACCACCACGCAGTGCCACCACCACCACCACTGCATTGTTTGTGGAGCATCCCCTCTCTCACTCTCTTCCGGTAATTCCCCTCTCACTCTCTCTCCTCTTTTTCATTTCTCTAATTAATTTGTTTAACTTCATTGCATTTTGAAATCAACTTCTATTTTTGTTGTAAAATGCGCTTGTATTAGCTGAAACAATGGATTGTGGGGGGTGGGGGAGGGCTTAGGGACGGTGGGTAGGGGGTGGGGATGCTCGGGCAGGGGGTGAGGGAGGCTGTTAGGGGTGGGGAGGGGTGGGGGGGCCGGGGCGGGGTTGGGGAGGTTTGGCGGGGGGTGGGGGAGGCTGAGGATCTTTGGGGGGGGGGGGGAGGGCTGGAAGGGGGTGGGGGAGGGTTGGGGAGGCCGGGCGGGGGTGGGGGGAGGCGGCAGGGGGTGGGGAGGCTCGCAGGGGGTGGGCACATTATCAATTTTGTGTTGTTTTTGGTGAATTAATCTAGTTTTTTGTTAGTTTTGCTTTTCTTAATTGAATTATGTAATTAATATGCCGGGTGTGATTTGTTAATTGTAGGAAAAAGAAGCTAAGGAAGGCAAAACTATCTCTCTTCTCATTATTGCTCCTCTTTGGAGTTGAGAGGTAATTAGCCTAATTTTCTTGTTTTTTGTTAGATGTTGATGAGGAAAACTTGTCATGTGTTCCAATTTGAGTAAGTTATGATAATGTATGTATATTTCTTGATATGAGATTGTATGAAAATAATGTAATTTAGCTATGAAATCTACAAGTTGTTTGAATCATCATCATATGCCTAGATACCCGTTCAAGACTTACTCATTAGGATTAAGTCTTGAATAGTCCCCCGCTTGGGACTGTTCGTGGACGTTTGATCTCACTTAGGTGGTGAATGTGTGTCTTCTTTTCAATTCTGAGGAAAGTCTTGGCTTATCGTTTCTCTACATTGTTCTCTGGGTACATATGTAGATAAGCAATTATCTACATTGTGTACTTGGAGAACTATAGGGAAATGCTGCCAGATTTTCCTTAGAATTGAAAAGTTGGCATATATTCACTAGTGAGATTAGACGTCCAAGGATGGGTTAGGCTGGAGTGATAAGGACCTTCGGCTGCATGCACACATTTGAACATGTCACTATCTTAGCTTGCTCTTGTGTATGTGTGTGATTTGAATATGTGACTTTCTTGCATGTGTATGTACTTAAATAATGTTTGATACATTATAATTATTGGTTGTGTTTAATTATTAGAGGTCTTCTTGAATGAGATGGATCGTACTTGGATGTATGGTATTCGTGAATCGATTGAGTTTGTGAATGGGGTCTCGAAATTCTATAAATCTGCATTACAATATCAAGCATCCTCTGGAGCAGTCGACTTTTATTGTCCTTGTGTCGATTGTAGAAATGTGAGCAAGGTTAGTAGTATACATTTGCTTAGGGAGCATGTCTTTCGTCGTGGGTTTAGGCCTCAATACCATGTATGGGTTTGGCATGGTGAGCAGGGGAAGTATATAGGAAGCTCTAGAGTAATGAACGATGTATGTGAAGAAAAGAAGGATTTAGAGAATTGGGATGATGAGGTCGGGGATGAGAATTGGGATGATGAGTATGCGGATGATGATAGGGATCGGGTAGACGAGATGATACACGAGGTTGAAGATCAGTCGTGTAAACGACCTCGTATTTTTGAGTCTATGTCCGAGGCCGCTGAAAAGCCGTTGTATCCGGGTTGTACAAAGTACACCAAACTTTCCGCCGTGATAACAACTTGTTCAACATTAAGTCGAAAGTCGGTTGGACGGACTCTAGTTTCACATCGTTGTTGGAAGTTTTAGCTGATATGCTCCCTGATGGAAATGAACTGCCTATTTTCGCCTTTCGTGTCCAATTCGTACTTCTCGAGTCATTTAACCCCAAATTCTATTTGAACATGATTATATGAGGTATAATGTAACTATTGTGTAGATTTTTAGGCTTACATTAGTTGGTCGAATTTCGGGAACGTATATGTGATTTTAGGCCTACATGGCAAGGGGGGAGTGCAGTGGGGGCGAGAGGCGGCGGTGGTGGTGGGGCTGATTGCAAATGTGGAGAGTCGAGTCACATGGCAATGGAATGCCCATCCGGTGCTCTCCACATTTATAACAGTCCCATCTTCGCCGCTACCAGCTGATGGGCTTTCCCTTGCCATGTGACCTGACTCTCGGGTCATTTTAGGCCTATTTTTGCCTTTCGTGTCCAATTCGTACTTCTCGAGTCATTTAACCCCAAATTCTTTTTGAACATGATTATATGAGGTATAATGTAACTATTGTGTAGATTTTTAGGCTTGCATTTGTTGTTGGTCGAATTTCGGGAACGTAAATGTGATTTTAGGCCTACATGGCAAGGAGGGAGTGCAGTGGGGGAGAAGTAGTGGCGGTGGTGGTGGGGATGTTGCAAATGTGGAGAGTGAGGTCACATGGCAATGGAATGCCCATCTGGTGCTCTCCACATTTATAACAGTCCCATCTCCGCCGCTACCAGCTGATGGGCTTTCCCTTGCCATGTGACCTGACTCTCCACATTTGAAACAGTTCCCACCACCTCCGCCGCTACCACCAGATGGGCATTACCTTGCCATGTGACCTCACTCTCCACATTTGTAACTATTGTGTAGATTATTAGGCTTGCATTTGTTGTTGATCGAATTTCGGGAATGAAAAGGTTATTTTAGGCCTATCTTCACCTTTCGTGTCCAATTCGCACTTCTCGAGTCATTTAACCCCAAATTCTTTTTGAACATGATAATATGAGGTATAATGTAACAATTGTGTAGATTATTAGGTTTGCATTTGATGTTGGTCGAATTTCGGGAACGAAAAGGTCATTTTAGGCCTATTTTCGCCTTTCGTGTCCAATTCGTACTTCTCGAGTCATTTAACCCTAAATTATTTTTGAATATGATAATATGAAGTATAATGTAACTATTGTGTAGATTATTAGGCTTGCATTTGTTGTTGGTCGAATTTCGGGAACGAAAAGGTCATTTTAGGCCTATTTTGTCCGATTCGCGTCCCATTCGTACTTATCGAGTCATTTAACCACAAATTCTTTTTGAACATGATTATATGAGGTATAATGTAACTATTGTGTAGATTTTTAGGCTTGCATTTGTTGGTCGAATTTCGGGAACGAAAAGGTCATTTTAGGCCTATTTTTGTCCGATTCGTGTCCAATTCGTACTTATCGAGTCATTTAACCCCAAATTCTTTTTGAACATGATTATATGAGGTAAAATGTAACTATTGTGTAGATTTTTAGGCTTGCATTTGTTGTTGGTTGAATTTCGGGAACGAAAAGGTCATTTTAGGCCTATTTTATCCGATTCGTGTCCAATTCGTACTTATCGAGTCATTTAACCCCAAATTCTTTTTGAACATGATTATATGAGGTATAATGTAACTATTGTGTAGATTTTTAGGCTTGCATTTGTTGTTGGTTGAATTTCGGGAATGAAAAGGTCATTTTAGGCCTATTTTATCCGATTCGCGTCCAATTCGTACTTATCGAGTCATTTAACCTCAAATTCTTTTTGAAAATGCCAATATGAGGTAGAGTGAAACTACATATTAATTTTTTGTGGATAAATAATCATTAGTAACTTAATTTGGGAAACAAAAAGGCTTAAAGAAAAGTAGGGGTGCGAGTGGTGGGGGGCGAAGGGTGGGGTGTGTGCAGGGGTTGGGGAGGGTGGCGGGGTGGGCCGGGGGGATGGGGAGGGGGGCAAGGGCCGGGGAGGGTGTGTGTGTAGTGGGGTGAGGGCTAGCGGGGGCGGGCAGGGTTGTGGAGGGGGGGAGGGCCGGGAGGGTGTGTGTACACCGCTGCCCACCCTCCCAAGCCCCCGCCCCCTCCCCAACCCCCCGCGCCCTCCCCCCCCACAGCACACAAACCCCTAACCCCCTGCCCATCCCCCCATCCCCTGCACAAGCCCCCCAACCTCCTGCCCATCCCGTGCCCCCCTCTCCAACCCCCGCCTGCCCTCCCCCATTGCACACACACCCCCCAACCCCTACACAGGCCTCCCATCCCCGCACAGCCCCCCAATCCCCCGCCCAACCCCTCCCCTCCCTGCACAAGACCCTCCCACCCCAGCCCCTCCCCGCACGGATCCCCCAACCCCCTCGCCTACCCCCCATCCCCCGCACAGGCCCCCAACCCCCCGCCCGGCCCGCCCCCCCCCCTGCACAAACCCCCCGCCCGGCCCCTCCCCTGCACTGTCCCCCAACCCCCGCACAGACCCCCCGACCCCCTTCCCATCCCCCCCATCCCCCGCACATCCCCCCAACCCCCGCCCCGTCCCCTCCCCTCGCACGACCCCCGCCCGCAGCCCCTCCCCCGCACAACCCCCCCTTGTTGCACTCCCCCCTTGCCCCTTAATGCCAATGTAATTTTTTTTTGTTTTCTTGAACTTTATACATTAATGCGTATATTTGTACAATTTCAGGGAGATGACGGAGGTGCATACGGATAAGAGCACGAGTACTGAACACACTATCGAGGATGAGTCATATGATGCGAGAAAGGAACGGGATAAAGGTGATCTCGAGGACATAACGGATGTAAATGCTCTCATGGGAAAGGATTACGTGCAAGACCAACCTCGCCGTGAAGAATTAAATGCACAAAGGTCAAGAGTTTCAAAAGCACCACAAATTGGTAGGAAATCATTGGCGACGAAAAAGAGAAAAGGAAGGAGACCTACAAAGTCAATAGGGAAACACACAAATATGACTTTGGAGTACGATAATATGGGTCAACCTTATGGAAAGTGGCGTCTTCAGTATGGCATCCAAGTTGGCATTTGCATGCGGAAACTCTCCATTGTGCACTCATGGAAAGAGGTGTCCGAGGGGTTGAAGCAATGTCTATGGGATGATACTATGGTAAGCTTCACGTACAATAACGTTTAGTTTCTTAATTATTTAGTTAAATATATGTGTAATATTACTGATAGCGTATAAATTACAACAATTGTGGAAACTAATTTTTGAAATGCGTTTTTTTGTAGAATCAATTCAATATCGAAGATGATGAAGCCAAGAAGAATGTATTTCTATCCGCGGTTGCCCAGATATTCAGAGATTTCAAGGCTAAGTTAGTGTCTGGGTGGATCACTAAGCGGAGGAAAGTAGTAGGTACAAAGAAGAAGAAAATCTACGGCGGAGAAACACCATCCGGTTCTGAGACTTCACCCGAAACATCATCTAAACCCTCAAAATTACCATTTAAGATATGGAAAACTATCAAACCTGAAGAGTGGGAATCATTTCTTGCCAAAAAAACAACCCCATAAGCTATTGTAAGAATATTTTATTAAGATTTACTACACTTAGCTCCATTATTATTGTATAACACCGTACCTAACCTTTGTTTGTAATTGTGTGTTTTAGGCAAGTCATGAAAAAAGTAGCGCGAGTGCAAAAGCTAGGAAGTATTATCATCATTTGGGTGCTCATTCGTACAATGAGGCGAGAGAGAAGTGGATGTTCGCCCATTACCCCACAACGGGGTCGACAACGGCAACGGGGACTAGCTCTACGACCACAGTTGCACAGCCTCGGCAACCAGATAGAGTCCTCGATTGGTGGTGTTCGATGCATGGGGTTGATGCAAAGGGAAAAAGAGTCTTGCCTGATCCCAGTACTGAACAGATAGCCAACGCCATTGTAAGTACACAAAAAATGTCATTTTCATGTATTCCAAGTCATGTAACCACAATTTTGTGTTGAATATGATAATATGAGGTAGAATGTAAATATTTACAATAATCATGTCCCCGACTTCAAACTATATTGAATTTCGGGAACGAAAAGGTCATTTTAGGCCTATTTTCGTCTTTTCGCGTCCAATTCGTACTTCTCGAGTCATTTAACTCCAAATTCTTTTTCAACATGATAATATGAGGTATAATATAACTAGTGTGTAAATTTTTAGGCTTGCATTTGTTGTTTGTTGAATTTTGGGAACGTAAATGTCATTTTAGGCCTAATTTCGCCTTTTCGCGTCCAATTCTTAGATTTTATGTCATTTAACCCCAATTTCTTTTTGAATATGACTATATAAGGTATAATATAAGTAGTGTATAGATTTTTAGGCTTGAATTTATTGTTGGTTGAATTTCGGGAACGTAAATGTCATTTTAGGCCTATTTTGGCCATTTCGCGTCCAATTCTTAGATTTTGAGTCATTTAACTCTAATTTCTTTTTGAATATGGTTATATAAGGTATAATATAACTTTTGCGTTCACGAGCATTTCTCTCTTATCCTTATGTAGATTGGCTTGAAGGAAAAAGAGGCAACCGGTGAGTTCAATCCTAAAGGACACATTGATGCATTGCACGAAACTTTAGGAAAGGACCACAGTGGACGCGTGAGGGGCGTAGGAGGTGTTCGCCTCGGTTTGAGAAAGGTATATGGTGATCAATACACTACAGCGACAAAATCAAGTGTAAGTAGTGTGAATTCGGCGGCGTCAGTAGATGTGGAGTCTATCAAAGCTGCAATTCGGGAGGAGCTCAGGGATGAGATGACACATAGCTTCAACGCCATTTTGGAGAAAATGGGTTTACCGACTTTTGATGCATTGAAGAAGGGTAGTGATATTCCACCTAGCCAGTCAACCAGTGATCCACGAACATCTGATGATCAGATGATACCTTTACCTGATCCACCTGTAGTACCCGAGTTGAAGGTAATCACTTAATCCCTTTGCTTTGTTAAACAACTATTGTTCTTAAATGCATGAAATTCTTACTATAATAATGTTGTTTCATAGACTAACTGTAAATGGAGTTTTTTTTAAAGGAGGAGACTCCATGCGAACTATTAGCTCGAGGAGATGGTTATGATAGTTTCATTCTGGTAGCTTATGGCCATGCACAACCCCCTAGTGACCGAGTGCCATTGCATAACCAGTTAGTGGACGATGATCACTATGTGGTCACCCTCAATGACATTGTGTCTGGTTTCGAAGAATTACCTCTTCCGCTACCGAAGCCAGAAGTTGGTCTACATTTACTAAATGATGCCATTGGCCGTTATGTTCTATGGCCGCGTGCATTGGTGCGGTTTTCATATGAGGTACAATGATTAACATACATATATATGCGTGTTTTCTTTTCTATTTCCTATGATAGTTAGTAATATCTTTACTTTTAACTAATTACTAGGTTTGGGGGAAGGCCGGTTCACATGACAGGAAGGCAAAGAAGGCCTGTTCACCTGATAAGAAGGCAAGTTTACGTGATGAAGGTGAACGAAATATGTTGAAGGGAAATGTTTCTAATTGTAAGAATCCACTTATTCTCGAGCCAGAGGTGGTGCGAGGCCTTAGTGTTCCATGCTATTGGTTACATGAGTGCGCTAGTGATTTACCCGATGATAGTACAATAGAGGTTCCTTTGGAGGCGCACAATTCCACTACGTTGAGGAGTCATCGAGATTCATTTCTAAGCTCGATATTAAAGAATTCTTGTGTGGGGTAGAGTTGAATGTTTCCATGATACAAACTTTAATGAGGTAATACATAAGTATATAAATATACATATACATATGCTTAATTAGTTTTCAATTCAACTTCCATAATAAGTAAGTTTACTTTTAATCAATATGATTTCTCAGGTTATTATACAATGAATTGCTTGGAACATCAATTGGGTCAATGTTTGGTTGGTTATGTCCAAGCATAATACGAGATGACAATTGCTTAAAAAAAAAGCCGAAGTGAAAGAGTATCTCGATATGAGTTTCAAAGCATCATCTCGTTCAGGATATCATCAGATCATCCTTGTCCCGTATATTGAACAATATGCTTGTTAAACCCGCTTTATTTTTATTATTCGATAATTAAATTCACCTATTAATTGTTCTATGATTAATAACTATATTTTCTTGTTGTAGGGCTCATTGGACACTGCTTGCGATATGTTTGTCACGTAACGAAGTCTACCACTTTGATTCTTTGCATCGACAGCCACCACGGTCCTTACTAATCAAATCATTGTTAAATAGGTAGCCTAACCGAAACTAAATATATACGCACTTATTAATATTACACATTATTCATTATCTTTATATATATAAACAGTACATCTTATAATAATGTATTGATGTAGTGTGATGAAGCATGCTAGTGGAGCAGGACTTCGAGCACCAAAAGCTCCTGCTTGGATATCAGTCGAGGTAACATGACTAATTTGTTTGTCCTTATATAGAAACACTTTTCGCCACATACTACACATCTAACATGAATGTCATTGGATGCATGCTTTGGTGAATTTTAAGTTGTCCGCAACAAGATAATGGAGTTGCATGTGGCTATTACGTGCTGAGGTACATGTTCGATATCGTCAACCATTGCACTAACGTCGATGATCTTCAAAAGGTATGTAACTTATTAGTATATGTTAGTTTAGATTAGATCGATGGGTAATAGTTAATTGGTTTAGAAACCAAAGAAGCACATATTCGCAAAAACTGACCACATTCTACCCTAAAACATGATACTTTGATGCATTTCATATAGATATGAGGTATAATAACTAGTGTGTAGATTTTAAGGCTTGCATTTGTTGTTGGTTGAATTTGGGAACGAAAAGGTCATTTTAGGCCTATTTTCGCCTTTTCGCGTCCAATTCGAACTTATCGAGTCATTTAACCCCAACTTATTTTTGAACATGATAATATGAGTTATAATGTAACTATTGTGTAGATTTTTAGGCTTGCATTTGTTGTTGGTTGAATTTCGGGAACGTAAATGTGATTTTAGGCCTATTTTCGCCTTTTCGCGTCCAATTCGTATTTCTCGAGTCATTTAACTCCAAATTATTTTTGAACATGATAATATGAGGTATAATGTAACTAGTGTGTAGATTTTTAGGCTTGCATTTGTTGTTGGTTGAATTTCGGGAACGTAAATGTGATTTTAGGCCTATTTTGTCCAATTCGCGTCCAATTCGTACTTATCGAGTCATTTAACCCCAAATTCTTTTTGAACATGATAATATGAGGTATAATGTAACTAGTGTGTAGATTTTTAGGCTTACATTTGTTGTTGGTTGAATTTCGGGATCGTAAAGGTCATTTTAGCCCTATTTTGGCCATTTCGCGTCCAATTCTTAAATTTTGAGTCATTTAACTCCAATTTCTTTTTGAACATGATAATATGAGGTATAAGATAACTAGTGTATACAGTTTTAGGCTTGTATTTGTTTTTGATTGAATTTCGGGAAGGTATATGTAATTTTTAGAACTATTAACTACGGTAAATGATTGAATTCTTATATTATGTGTTTATTCCTTGGTTGTTTTGCAAGGTTTATATGAATAACACACCAAGTTTGAGGGCCTTCACCATGGAGGAATTACATGAAGTTCGGGATAAGTTGGCGACCTACCTTTGTGATGATTGCTTATGATACATTTTGGTGGATTTTGTGATATAATTAGCTAGATCTAGTTGGTATTTTCCTTTCTTATATAGTTTTTAGCTAATATGTTGGTATTTTGTCAATTCTATGTACACTTTTTAGATTATTAATATATTTAAAGTTAATTACGTTGAAAAAGTTGTGATACATTGCAATTCGTTTTTTTTTTGTGTCGAAGGGAGGTGTTGGGCTAGGGGGGAGGTGTTGGGGCAGGCTAGGGCTGGGCAGCAGGGGGCCGGGCGGGATGGCGGGGGGTGGGGGTGGGGGTGCGGGGCGGCGGGCGGCAGGGGTGGAGGGGGGGCCGGGGGCCGGGGGGGTGCGGGGAGGTGGGCCGGGGTAGGGGGTGCAGGGGTGGCCGCGCCAGGGTGGGGGGCGAGGGGCCGGCAGGGGTGCAGGGGCCGGGGGCCGGGCAGGGGGTGGCTTGGGGTAGGTCGGGCGGGGGGTCAGGAGCGGGGCCGGGTTGGGGTGCAGGGTGGGCAGGGGGCGGGGTGGGGGTGGGGGTGCATGGGGGTGCGAGGGCTGCAATGGGGGCTGGTGGTGCTTGGGGGCCGGGTGATGGTGGGGTTGAGGGGTGGGAGGTCTTTGGGCCGGATTTTTATTTTTTTTTTTTAAAAATAACGAACACGAAGGACTGCAGTTTTGGGCCTTGACCGCAGCCCTTCCATATCGAAAGGGCTGCGATTTTTGGCCTAAACCGCAACCCTTCGTTGTGAAGGGCTGCTACGGAAAGGACTGCTGGCCAAAAACGCAGCCCTTAGGGCTGTTTTGACCGCATCCCTTGCGATTTTCTCCACTAGTGAGACTATTTTTAGTGACAAGTTTTTATGCAATCAATTTACAGGGAACCTAACAGGTTGTCCAAATTATCTGATTAATATTAGAACACTTATTTAGGTCTTTGATTAGCAAAAAATAACATGTGGGTGATAAAAGCAATAAAGCAAGACAATCATATAATATGAATAGAATGATCAGGCAGGCATATAATATACAAAGGCAAGAATAATAATAATATGAATATAAAAGAAAGTATAGAAAAGGGGTTATAATATACAGTAGAACGATTTATTACTTAAAGATCTACATCATGAAATAAATTATTATCACTACTCCTTCATATTCACTGAGTTTCGATGGAGGTTTGTGTGGGTGTTTCAAGGGTAAGAAAGGCCTGAGACAGGGAGATCCTATCTCTCCCTTGATATTTGTATTAGTAATGGAATACTTTACTAGAATCATGCAGAAGATGAGTAAAAGAAGTGAGTTCCAGTTTCATTACAGGTGTGCTTCTTTGAATCTGCATCATCTGATTTTTACAGATGACCTTATGCTTTTTAGTAGGGGAGATGTGCATTCTACTACTTTATTGAAAAGAGCATTGAAAGCTTTTGTTGAATCATCTAGACTGGAAGCAAGTCAGGTAAAGACAGCTGATTGTGATGTGTTGGTAGACTAGAAGCTTTGTTTCATTACTTTGGGAATGTGCCTAGTGAAATTCAGGAGAGAATTCTTTAGGTTACAGGCTTTTAGAAGGGTGAGTTCCCTTTCAAATACTTAGGGGTCCCTCTTACCTCTAAGAGGATCTCTAAGTCTGATTGTGATGTGTTGGTAGACAAAATATTGAGGAGAATTATGTGTTGGAGTTCTAGACACCTGTCTTATGCAGCAAGAGTTACACTGGTGAATTCTATATTGCTTAGTCTCCACACATACTGGGCACAAGTGTTTTTGCTTCCAAAATGTGTCCTAAATAAGATCACTCAGATTTGTAGGTCCTTTCTATGGGAGGGAAAGGTGTACATCAGTAAACCTCCCCTGTTGCCTGGACTTGGGTGTGTTTGCCACAAAAATTTAGGGGTTTAGGGATTAGAGATTGCCTAACCTGGAATGCTGCAGCTATTGGGAAGCTAGTTTGGCATGTTTCTCTGAAGACTTATCTGCTTTGGATCAAATGGGTCCACCAGATTTACATTCAAGATGCAGACTGGTGGAATTACAAACCACCTTCTTCAGCCAGTTGGATTTGGAAGGGTGTATGCAGAGTTAAAGAAATTTACAAAAGTGCATATAATAGTAGAAACCAGTGGATGGATGATAATAGACCTTACACTATTAGAACTGGTTATAAATGGCTTAAAGGCCAGCATGAGACAGTAGGATGGCATCATTGGGTCTGGAGTAACATGAATGTGCCAAAGCATGCATTTATAGCTTGGCTAGTTGCATTAGAGAGAGTGAGAACAAAAGAAAGATTGTTTGCTGCAGGGGTATGCTCAAATATGGATTGTCTTCTTTGTAACCAGGGATAAGATAGTTGTGGCCATCTTTCTTCAGATGCCAGTTTAGTAGAAGAGTGTGCATTAAGATTATGAGCTGGTTGGGTGTGAGATACTCAAGTGATGAATACTTGTATACTTCTTGGAAGAAATGGGGGAGACGATTTAGTAGTAAAAAGAAACAGCAGGTTTGTTATGCAACTTTAGCTGCTCTGGTGTACTGGTGTACTTGTATATTAATGTTGTTTTATACTGCCATATATGGTGATTGATTTTTTCTTAAATTTAATTTTTTTTATTTGGGAACAAATTATAGTGCAAAGTCGATTAATAATTTGTGAAATGTTTTGTGAAATCTACTTGACCTTAGTTTCATTATAGTTGAGTTTGTTAGGGCTGCTAATTGATTCACACTCATTATAGATCCCTCTATATTAATATATAGGTTGATCATGTGGATACCGCTAGCTTGATTTGGGTTTCCTTTATTGGATCATGTGTTGAGAGTGGATTATTTTCATATTTGTACTTGTTTCTAAATTTTATGGAAAGTCCTGGAAGAATTAAAGTTTAGTAGTCAGGTATTGCTTGAAAGTGGAGATGTTCTAGTGATTGATGTTTCATTGTGACCTTTAAATAAATGTTGGGAAGGGGGAAAAAATGGTGTCTCATTTTAAAGATACAAAATTACTCTTAATGATCTAAGGGAATGAAAACAATTATAAAAGAAAACAATTTAAGAACCCTTTCTCATTTTAACTTGTCATTCTAAACAAGTTACAAATGGTATAAATTTTAATCAAAAAATTAAATGAACAAAATATCTCAACCCTTTTTTAATAAGAGAAGATGGTATACATGAATTCCACCTGAAAAGTCTGAAACACTCACTACCTTTGATACTCTTTAATTTAGTCTAACCAACTCATTATGTCTATTCATTTTGTTCAAAATTTATTCACAAAAAATTAATATTAACAATCACTCACAACCTTTGTTAGTTTTTTACATTAGCGAATTAATATATCTAAATTCATCGAACTTTTAATCTTTCAAATTTCAAGTGTAATCATAACTATAGTACAGATGAAGTATATAATAGAATAACAAGTTTTGAAATTAACGCACGCATCGCGTGCATATAAGGCTAGTAAATGAATAACACGCTTAATCATAGAGTTGTTAAATTTAAAAAATTTATGATGCCACAAGCACAATCATAAGCTATACATCTTCACCAAAAAAATAGTAATAATCTATATATACAATTATAGATCATGGGGTAGTTAATCAGTAAACCTCATTAGATAACTCTATCAATGCCCCATATTATATCAATTTTCAACTCAATCTAATTTACTTATCTCTTTATCTCTTTAGGATAGCTAATCAAGTCGCTGTCAAACTTTCCTAGCTTGATACTTTTGCAAGTTTAGCTTAAGATATTGACAATTATCCTAACACAAAGTCTTGGGTGTAACTGTTATAGCATAAATAATGGTGTAACATTTACCTCACACGTGTGAAATCAACCTTAATATAACATCAGGATTTCTCTTTATTTCTCTCCACCTTCTTCAATTACATTTCTCCATAAAAGTCTCAAGCTGTAACTCAGCTAACAAATATCATCAATGGCGAAATCAAGCGCCAACGATCAAGAACTAGAGCATGTGAATCCGCCATTGAAGGCACCAAACAGACGATATCATTATGTCGATTCGAGTCTCTAAGAGTCGTGTTTGGGGTAAATCCGGTAAACCTAGGGTTCTCTCCATTTTCGAGATTTGTTCTTGAAATCGAATGAAGCTGACCACAAATCGAACGAAATAGAACCACATTTTTCAAGATTTGTTCGTGAAATTGAACGAAATCGAACCTGATTTTCGAGATTTGTTCCTGAAATCGAATGAAATCGACCACAAATCAAACAAAATCAAGCAAGATTTTTGAGATTTTTTTTCATGAAATCGACAACAAATGTTCCAGATTTTCGAGATTTTCAATTCCATTCGTTGCCTGCTCTTCGTTGGCGACGCCTCGCCGCCAAAAGCAATCCACGCTGATTCCCCCGACTTCGAACTCGATACTCTCCTATTTTGACTTCGATGGCTCTGAGCTTCAGTACGAGCCTTCTCTTAACCTCGCAGCGCTACCACCATTAAGTAGTTTAAGAGAAAAATTAATGGAGGTCGTCGACTTGAGAGCACCACCATGGTATGCCATTCTTGTAGAGCTTCGAGTAATTGAAGGAGAAGGAGAGAAAAACTAGGGAGAAAAAGAGTGTATAAAGGGGAGGCAGAGTGAAGGAGACGGAGAAAGAAATAAGGGGGAAACTGAATTTCAATTTGCGTTTTTTTTTTCTTTTTCTTTTGAGTGGAAGTTTAACTTTGTTTTGGTTGAAAAAGAAAAATTAGGTTTTGTTGAGATTAAAATGGTACAAATTTGGTGAAAAATGATTTAAAGTCAACAAAAATGATATTAGTATGTGCGTGTAGTAAAATAAGGTATATAGAAAATAAATATAATAATGAAAATAAGGGTAAATGATACAAGTTTCCTAAAAATTAACATAAAAATGAAACAGAAATGGGTAATAATAATATGGTAGATAAGAAGTTGACAAATAATAATAAAATAGGGGAAAATGATACAAAGTTTGCTGAAAAATAACATAGAAATACGTAAAAGTGACACAAAAATGAGTAATAATGATAAGGTATATAAATAGTTTAAAAATCATAATGAAATAGAGGGAATTGACTCAAGTTCGTTGAACAATGACATAAAAATTAGTAAAAATAACACAGAAAGGAGTAATAATGATATGGTATATAGGGAGTTGACAAATAATAATCAAATAGGGGAAAATGATATAAGTTTGATGAAAAATGACATAGAAATGACACATAAATGGGTAATAATTATATGGTACATAAGGAGTTGACAAATAATAATGAAATATGGGAAATGATAACAATTTGCTGAAAAAATGAGTAAAAATGACACATAAATGGGTAATAATGATGTGGTACATAAGAAGTTGACAAATAATAATGAAATGAAGAAAAATGATACAAGTTCGCTTAAAAATGACACAAAAAGGAGTAATAATGACAAGATACATAAGGAGTTGACAAATAATAATATTATAAGGGAAAATGATACAGTTTGCTGAAAAATGACATAAAAATGAGTAATAATGACATTTAAATGAGTAATAATGATATGATATATAAATAGTTTACAAATAATAATAAAATAGGAAAAAATGTTACAAGTTTGCTGAAAATTAAAATAAAAATGAGTAAAAATAACACAAAAATGAGTAATAATGATATGGTATCTAAGGAGTTGACACATAATAATGAAATACGAGAAGATGACATGAACCACCTCTAAAATGATATATGTTTGCTGAAAAATGTCATAGAAGTCATTTATAATGACATTAAAGAGATTTATAAATGACATGAAATAAATTTATAAAAAATGACATGAGACAGTTCCAAAATGATATGAAATACGCCAATAATGACATAAAAATGAGTAATAATAATATGAATTAGTTCACAAGTGTGAAATGTCGTTACACAATAAGTTATGGTGTAACATGTTACACCTAAGACGCACTCTTATTCTAATAGAAAATTATTTTCATTTATTGCCTTACATTAATTAGGATTCTCCCTTGACAAGGGTATCTTTTTTTTACCTTTCAAGAAAATCTTACATATATATGTTAAAACAAGCACTTATGGTATTTTATTGTCTATCAGAGTATGATATATACCGCTCATAAAACAAGAACATATAGTGAATGATATCATTGATATGAGTGGATTAAAAATATACTTCCTCCATTATGACATAAATGAAAAATTAGAGAAAAACGTTTCATTTATTTGAGAACATGTCAAATACAACAATCAACATCCGTCTACATGGGCTTCGACTCTTTTAACTTCCATCTCATGATTACCCGAGAAAGGTGCTGGAGTACCATAGTTCTGCATGCACACTGGCACAGTAATGTTATAGTCTGTAGGTCCCACATAATTTCCCATCGAAATTGTCGTTTCCATCACTTTCTAGTGAAAAAGAAGATAAATTATCTATGTTTGTAATTGCTGCTTTCCAACAAATTTTCTTCCTTTCCTGGTAAGATTCAATAGAAAATATTCCCCTGGACTAGCTTTATAGGAGTAGATTTGTAGGGAAGAGAAAAATTAAAACTTTAAAGAAACTTTTTTTTGTGTGTGTGTGTTTTGAAGTGAAAGTGGTGGCTAAGTAAGCCCTGTAGAATTGAAAGTGATTGGTTAACCAAGAACTTTAGGTCGGCAGAGGAAGTTGACAAAAAAAAAAGCACAGTACCATGTAGTTGTACCCAGTACTCCAATTGTTTTTGCGATATCAAAAAGACTAAATATTCCATTACTCCTCTAGAATACAAATATTACATTGTTTGCATGTCAAGTGTTACCCAACGGCAAACATGCCCTACACTTCTTTCTCATCAATGTATACATCATGAATTTGACAACATCCAAACAAAGAAAAGAATATGTTCTAGGTCCAAATATATACACAAGAAAAAGTGGGATATGAGCCTCCACAATAACAAACTACAATCTTTGTAACTTTATTTGCCATTCATTTTATAAGCTATAATATTTTTGTGTTACAACATCTCTCAATGAAAAGACATAATTACTTGTGGTTTTGGTAGGTCCTATGTGTCAATCATCATTTCATTTTTATTTAATCTACAATGCACACTGAACAAATGAGCATTGCAAAATACAAAGTTGAAGAAGCAAAAATTAAAAATAAAAGTAGTTAATCAATGGGGTCCAATAGGTTTAAACTCCTTCATATGTACAGTCCAATTGTGTGAACACCACACGCACAAATCTCTCCCTAAAAGATGCCGGTTCAGCCATTTAATAACGCTACTTGCTTTGTGGAGCTACACAACTTAGCAGAGCTATTAGCACTTCTTTGTTGCAGTGGTGAAGCAAGTAGCTCCAAGCTTTGGGAATTTGCAAGCAAGCCTCACTCTACAACCGGTGTTGCTCTCAATTCTCAAACTAATATATTCGATATGTTCAGCCCATATTATTTTACCAAATGCCAATAAAGCAAGGCTTTATCTAGTGGTGAAGGTTTAATATTATAATTTTATGGTCGAGAGATCAAATCCTACTAGAGACTCTTTGGGGGTTGCTTTTCTCTTACCATGCTCTTCACCTACCTAGGAAAAATATATTACCAAATGCCAAATAAAAGGAAGAAGATAAAACATGTGGGGTTAGTATATCTACAATTTGGAGGAGAAAAAAAGACAAAAAAAAGACAAAAAAAAGACAAAAAAAAAGAACTTTTTTAAGAAAAATTGACACTGTTTGGGCCCATTCTTTGGGCCAGCTCCACCTATGGCGAAGTTACCAAAATACCCCTCTACAGGGAAGGCGATCCTCCACCAAATTTGGAAATGACTAAAATACCCTCATTTATTGCGGGTCCCATCCTCTATAAATAGCGGTTGTATCACCAATCAAAAGGTAAGCAATTCTAAGCTTACAAAACCCGAGCGTCTCCTCTACATTGATCACTTTCTCTCTCTACCTCAATCATTTACCGACTTGAGCGTCGGAGGGGCGATCCCGGGACCACCCCCGGGGTAGGCTAACCTTGTTTTGCAGGTTTCCGGCGTACGGACAACGGAGCTCAGGCGTACCTTCTTGGGGCCCACATCAAATCACTCAACCTATTACAATCCTTAATTTCTTAGCAGAAACAGTTTGGCGCCGTCTGTGGGGAAGTTACAAACAAAGTCGCTTCGCCACCACTCAGTAAGAATCACCTCATTGCCACTCAAAGAATGGCCCCAACCAAGAAGACACGCTCCCAAGCCGACCGTTCCGGAGAGCTCAAGCATCCCATCATGCACCTACGGTGCTATCCCCCAATCCCAATGATGATGATTCCACCCCAATGGGGAATCCATTGGCATCACGAAGTCGGTCATCCCGCGGCCTCGGGTCGAGATATAGCGATTGACCCTCCACCCATAACCTGCAAAGAGACGTCATCTTGATTCCAGCTCAAATTCAACAAACTCTCCGAAGAAAGTCGGATGGATATAGTTACCACTCTCGTCATGAAGAGATCATTCGTCCCTCCCTAGATGCTAAGCCTAACCGGCTGGGACCTAAACAGAGGGAAGAACCACATCAGCTTTCAAGGGAAAAATCAGCCAGGGAGAAGCAAGTTACTCACGCCTCTTTAAGGCTCCTCAGAGACATGTCATCAATCGGAAGAATTTGTCTCCAAGAGCACGACTCATGAATACCCAACCGAGAAGAGGGGTATGGTGACTCGGAAGCTTGAAAACCCCTTCGAATAAACAGAGGTACTCTCGAGTTTACGGTCAGGCTCGGCCACACACATACTCATAAACGGTACACTGCTCATTCAAGGTACCCACTCATCCTTGGCGCCAACTCGGCCAAGGAAATGTACTCGGCCATAGGTGCCTACTCATTAAAAGGCACCTACTCATCAACGGTACCTACTCATTCAAGGTACCCACTTGGCCAAGGCATATACTCAGCCAGAGGTGCCTACTCATGAAAGGCACCCACTTATAAACGGTACCTGCTCATTCAAGGTACCCACTCATCCTTGGCGCCCCCTCGGCCAAGGAAATGTGCTCGACCATAGGTGCCTACTCATCAAAGGCACATACTCACCAACGGTACCTGCTCATTCAAGGTACCCACTCATCCTTGGCGCCAACTCAGCCAAGGATATGTACTCGGCTAGAGGTGCCTACTCATCAAAGGCACCCACTCATCAGCGGTATCTACTCATTCAAGGTACCCACTTGGCCAAGACATACACTCATCAGCGGTACCTACTCATTCAAGGTACCCACTTGGCCAAGATAGCCAGAGGTGCCTACTCATCAAAGGCACCCATTCATCAGTGGTACATACTCATTCAAGGTACCCACTTGGCCAAGACATATTTTCAGCCGAGGTGCCTACTCATGAGAGGCACCCACTTATAAACGGTGCCTGCTCATTCAAGGTACTCACTCATCCTTGGCGCCTACTCGGCCAAGGAAATGTACTCGGCCATAGGTGTCTACTCATTAAAGGCACCTACTCATCAACGGTACCTACTCATTCAAGGTACCCACTTGGCCAAGGCATATACTCAGCCAGAGGTGCCTACTCATGAAAGGCACCCACTTATAAACGGTACCTGCTCATTCAAGGTACCCACTCATCCTTGGCGCCTACTCGACCAAGGAAATGTGGTCGACCATAGGTGCCTACTCATTAAAGGCACCTACTCATCAACGGTACCTACTCGTTCAGGGTACCCACTCATCCTTGGCGCCCACTCGGCCAAGGAAATGTGCTCGGCCATAGCTGTCTACTCATCAGATGCACCTACTCATCCACGGTACCTCCATCAACTTGGCGTGTGCGAACTACCTCCATCCAAGCACGACCCCCCTTGGTCTAAAGAGCGAACTTAGACAAAGTAAATGAACTGCACATCAGGGCACCTAACTCGAAGCGATGTATAATCCCGAGTCCCCCCCCCTCGGGACTGGCAGGGTACCCCAGAACATGGGTCTCTCTCGATTTCCGCTGAACGATCGCCTTGGGAAGGAATGATGCTACCCTATCCGTTCATCCAGCGTGGGGCTAATTACTTGGAACCCATTAGTTGGACAAATAAATACTCTCAAAGGAGAAAGGATGGGGCTAATAAGCCTCAGAAGTCCAAAATTTCTCCATCAGCACCCCCCTCAGTCATAAGAGGAGCGTCCTACTAACTTAGCCAATAACGGCTAAGTATTGTTAATTGGTACGTACTCGATATTCGAATAGTGTCATGAAACCTCCTCGGGAAACATGGAGCCCCTGAACTCCCCCTAGTCGAGAAACATATTCATTGGCACCTCCTCAATCATAAGAGGAGCGTCCTACTAACTTTGCCAAAAATGGCTAAGTATCGTTAACTAGTACCTACTC
This sequence comes from Beta corolliflora, assembly GCA_947648045.1. Classification (NCBI taxonomy): domain Eukaryota; kingdom Viridiplantae; phylum Streptophyta; class Magnoliopsida; order Caryophyllales; family Amaranthaceae; genus Beta; species Beta corolliflora. The sequence continues at coordinate 80,025 of CANSZD010001831.1, read as the reverse complement.
GACGTCCGAGTAGCGTCATGAGACCACCTCGGAAAACATGGAGGTCCTAAACTCCCCCGGTCAGCATGGAGTCCGCGTACTCCTCTACCGAGCCACTTTACACTTAGTCAAGTATGGCTAAGTACTCATGGCACCCACTCGGACAGCATGGGCTCATCAGTCCTCATTCGAGCGGCGTCCTACTCCCTCGGTCAGCATGGAGTCCACGTACTCCTCTACCGAGCCACTCTGCACTTAGTCAAATATGGCTAAGTGCTCATGGCACTCACTCGGACAGCAGGGGGCTCATTAGTCCTCATCCGAGCGACGCCCTGCTTACTCGGTCAACAGGAGCTCCCCTCCTTGCCGAGTCGCTTCTATACTTGGTCAAGTATGGCCTAGTATCAGCTAGCACCTATTCGGACAGCCTGGGGCTCATTAGCCCCTCATCCGAGTAGCCTCATAACTTACTCGGTCAACAGGAGCTCCCCTCCTTGCCGAGTCGCTTCTATACTTGGTCAAGTATGGCCTAGTATCAGCTAGCACCTATTCGGACAGCCTGGGGCTCATTAGCACCTCATCCTAGTAGCCTCATAAGTTACTCGGTCAACAGGAGCTCCCCTCCTTGCCGAATCGCTTCTATACTTGGTCAAGTATGGCCTAGTATCAGCTAGCACCCACTCGGACAACATGGGCTCATCAGTCCTCATTCGAGCGGCGTCCTACTCCCTCGGTCAGCATGGAGTCCACGTACTCCTCTACCGAGCCACTTAACACTTAGTCAAGTATGACTAAGTGCTCATGACACCCACTCGGACAGCATGGGCTCATCAGTCCTCATTCGAGCGGCGTCCTACTCCCTCGGTCAGCATGGAGTCCACGTACTCCTCTACCGAGCCACTTGACACTTAGTCAAATATGACTAAGTACTCATGGCACCCACTCGGACAGCATGGGCTCATCAGTCCTCATTCGAGCGGCGTCCTACTCCCTCGGTCAGCATGGAGTCCACGTACTCCTCTACCGAGCCACTTTACACTTACTCAAGTATGACTAAGTGCTCATGGCACCCACTCGGACAGCATGGGCTCATCAGTCCTCATTCGAGCGACGTCCTACTCCCTCGGTCAGCATGTAGTCCACGTACTCCTCTACCGAGCCACTTTACAATTAGTCAAGTATGACTAAGTACTCATGGCATCCACTCGGACAGCATGAGCTCATCAGTCCTCATTCGAGCGGCGTCCTACTCCCTCGATCAGCATGGAGTCCACGTACTCCTCTATCGAGCCACTTTACACTTAGTCAAGTATGACTAAGTGCTCATGGCACCCACTCGGACAGCATGGGCTCATCAGTCCTCATTCGAGCGGCGTCCTACTCCCTCGGTCAGCAGGAGACCCCCCTCTCCTTTGCCGAATCGCCTCTAAACTTAGCCAAATTCAAGCTAAGTCTTTCATTGACACCAACTCGGACAGCATGGGGCTCATTAGCCCCTCATCCGAGTGGCGTCCGACCCGCTCAGCGCAAGGAGACCCCCTCTCCTTTGACGAGTCGCTCTTATACTTAGCCAAATTCAAGCTAAGTACTTCATTGACACCCACTCGGACAGCATGGGGCTCATTAGCCCCTCATCCGAGTGGCATCCGACCCTCTCAGCGCAAGGAGACCCCCTCTCCTTTGACGAGTCGCTCTTATACTTAGCCAAATTCAAGCTAAGTACTTCATTGACACCCACTCGAACAGCATGGGGCTCATTAGCCCCTCATCCGAGTGGCGTCCGACCCGCTCAGCGCAAGGAGACCCCCTCTCCTTTGACGAGTCGCTCTTATACTTAGCCAAATTCAAGCTTAGTACTTCATTGGCACCCACTCGGACAGCATGGGGCTCATTAGCCCCTCATCCGAGTGGCGTCCGACCCACTCAGCGCAAGGAGACCCCCTCTCCTTTGACGAGTCGCTCTTATACTTAGCCAAATTCAAGCTAAGTACTTCATTGGCACCCACTCGGACAGCATGGGGCTCATTAGCCCCTCATCCGAGTGGCGTCCGACCCACTCAGCTCAAGGAGACCCCCTCTCCTTTGACGAGTCGCTCTTATACTTAGCCAAATTCAAGCTAAGTACTTCATTGACACCCACTCGGACAGCATGGGGCTCATTAGCCCCTCATCCGAGTGGCGTCCTACCCACTCGGCTAACATGAGACTCCTTTGTTCTTTGCCGAATTGCTTCTCATACTTAGCCAAATTCGAGCTAAGTACCTTATGGGCCCCCACTCGATCACCCGTTCATTATACTCCATCGGCTCGGAAAAGAGGCGGGAGAACCACCCTCGGTACATTGAGCCGCGCTCGGCGCATGCCCCATCAGCTCTATCACCCACTCGGTCGGGAATAGACCCCCTCGGTCAGGAATAGATCGCCTTGGCCCTATCAAGAGCCTCTCAATCGAGAACAAACCTCCTCGGGTCGGAATTAACTCCCTCGGATCCCCTCGGCTTGCATGATGGGAACCAGCTCGGCACAACTAGCCTCGCTCACACGGGACTAGGTCGGCTCGGGAAGGAAGTAGGGACTGCGCTCGGCGCAGCTCACCCCGCTCGGCACCACTTGCGTCACCCAGCTCGGCACATTGGCGCTCGGCGCACCAAGACGCGCTCGACGCACTTGCTGTGCTCAGCGCATGGCACGTAAAGCAAGCTGGAGTCGCTCGGCCTGCATTTGGGAAGGAAGCATGAGTCGCTCGGCCAAGCCTCAAGTACAGCGCTCGGCGTCCTACCCCCTCGGCCTGTTCTCGGGAAGGAAGCAAGAGCCCCTCAGCCTATACCTTGAAAAAGTTCGGCTAATCCTAGCGACAGAAGATTTTCTCCACCACGATCCGGCATGAAAATTCGTGGGTCCCACTCAACACCAGAAAAAATGCAAGCACTCTATTCCACCAATCAACCACACTAAAAATGGCGATTTTCACTCCGATTACTTGGCGTGGGGCTAATTGTTTGGGCCCATTTCTTGGACCAGCCCACCTATGATGAAGTTACCAAAATACCCCTACCTCTAGGGAAGGCAATCCTCCACCAGCTGGAGCTGACTAAAATACCCTCATTTATTGGAGGTCCCATCCTCTATAAATAGCGGTTGTCTCACCAATCAAAAGGTAAGCAATTCTAAGCTACAAAACCCAGAGCTCTCTCTCTTCAATATTTCTCTCTCTCACTTCATCCATTTACTGGGCTTGAGGGGGGGAGGGGCGCCCCCGGCCCCCCCGGGGGGGGGCCCCTTTTTTTGGTTTTTCTAAGGGACCTGGGGGAGCGGGAGTTCCTTCTTGGGGCCACATCAAATCACTCAACCTATTACAATCCTTAATTTCTTTAGGAAAAAATTAAAAAAAAAACCCAACCTATGACCGTTCAATTTTATAATCCAAATTGGGAGTTATTTCAAATCACCTCAACTAATTGAAGTGTCTTTCCAAATAAAAAAATCTTGGGTTAAATGAAGAATTGCTTAGTAGGTCAAGTTAGCAACGTGCCACCATGCGATTAGCTAATTGTTTTTTCTTTTACACATGTAGTCCTCTATCTCCTCCATTCCAACCCCCCCCCCGCTAACTCCTATGTCTTCCCCTTTTAGGTTATCATCCACTATTTTCGGTTATTATTCATTGCTCTACAGTCCATCTCTAATAGTCCCATCACACCCTCCTCTCTTGTTACCCTAACCTAGTGTCACAGTCTTCCTTCCGTGTTGCCTTCATCCCAACTAACCCGTGAGGAAATTTTAATACACATGGGAGTGGAAAACAACGCATATACAATATAGAAAATAGCAAAATAACAATAAATAAGAAAAAGTCATTATGAGGAATTTTTAATGTATTCCTATAAAATAAATTGTGATCCTCTTACTTGAAGGTTCCTTCCACTCAAGAAAAATTATCTTACTTAATGGTTCCTTCCACTCAATGATAATCTTGTATAATTTTATAGTTAGGCCTAAGGCTGAACAAGAAAATTTTCTCCTACTTACAATACTTGCCCCAAGTAAATAATTCTAAAATATATCACTTGCCACAAATCAATTGAGTTTTTTTTATTTTATCGCCTAATAAAACTAGAAAACTTTATAATAGAAAAGCAAACAAACCTTGCTAGCTGAATACTCACTGAGGAATCTAACTATTGCAAATGATAAGATTACGAAAAATCTTGACTAAGAATTTTTCACGTCATCTGTCTCAACCAAAGACCGTATCATGGAATGCTAATTTCGGTGGTGCCAGTTACTATAAGTAGGCTCAACGCTCTTGTTGGTTGTTTTACCTCGTAACCCATCACTGTATTGACCCAATACTCTTGTTAGTTTGTATACGTTGGGTTTAGTTCCTAACAAGCCTCTCCTCAAGCCAACATTGGGCTCCCACAACCTATGTCAAGTAGTCCATCGTCCCTACAAGATTACACTCCTTCCATTAGTGGCCTCAAAGTAACTTTTCTCGATATGAATAGGTAAATCCAAGTCATCCAATCTACCCAAAAATATGAGATTGCGAGTAAGTATTGAACTAAACATGGATTACCTCATGTGTAGTTTGCAAGTCCTCTCATCATGTGTTTGGATCTCAGCCTCAAAAACACCCTCAACCTTTGCCTCTTTCCAAGGTAATATATAAACCATCAGTTTGTTTATAGGAAAGAAACCTCTCTTTCCTACAACACATATGTCGAGACCATCTCGAATCTAAGATTCCATACTCATTCCACTAGTAGAAAAAACGTTATATGACACAACACAACATATCCGTTTTTTCAAAAGATCGGATCCGTAAAGCGTGAAAATTTTGGGCCTCAAAGCTGGGTTGAATAACTGATCCAGTCCAGTAGTAAACTGGATCAGTTAACAGAAAAATGGATTCGATTTTTCTGTTATCTGACCCGGTTCACTCAACCAAATCAGTTATTCAATTTACTTACCCCTGCGTTTTTTCCCTCTTTCCTCATTTCATTTCTCCCTCTCCTTCCTCGTTTCATTTCTCCCTCGCCTGGGTTCTTGCGCTTGAACTAGGGCTCATTCCTCCGTTTCCACCGCCAACCACCGCACTAGGTTCCACCATCACCGAACCAACCCCACCTCCACCTGCTTCCACTGCCAACCGACCCCACCACCACTTGCTTCCATCCGCTTTCCAAGTAAAGTCGAAGCCCTCTTTTGATCCCATAATGTCCCCGCTGCTCCACCGCCTCTGCTGCTCTACCACCCATGCTGCTCTACCACCCCTGCTGCTCCACCGCCTTTGCACCACCACTTGTCTCGCTCCTCCACCGCCGTACACCACTACATTCCTCCTCCACCTCCTCCTAGGTTAGTTAATAAAGTAATTAAAGTTCATAACTTTTTGTTATAATCTCATATTTGAAGCTTTCAAGTTTATAATTAATTGTAGTTTTATGAATAATTGTTAGTGAAATTAGATTGTATGAAGGTTAAATGGTTTAAAGCTGATGGATTTGAGTTAATTTGATTTTAGTTTAAGTAGTTAATTTGATTTTTAAGTTAAATTAGTTAGTGTCTATTAGCTAGTTTAAGTTATAACTATGAGTGTACTTATTCGTTAGTTAAAAACCATTTTAGCTTAGCCCAAGTCATGAACTAGGGCTTTGTTGTGGTTGTTATTGTTATTGTTGTAAATATTTTAGCTATTTAGTTTTCTGTAGCTTAATTTAGTTTACTTTAGTTTTATTTAATTTGCTAATATATACGAAATGTTAACTTTTTCATAGACACTTGTGCATTGCATACGCTTCAACTTCATTATTGAAGCTAGTGACGGAGTGTTGAGCTCGATTTTCCTATTTACAACCTTGATATTGGTATGTTACCACTCATATTTAACTTTCTCTCATAGTAAATTATTTTATATGTGCATTTATGTATATTTTTATTGTTGAATTGAGATTAGATGTAAAATATTTTGTTGTGTAAAAACCTATATATGCATCATCATATCATATGCCAAGATACCCGTTCAAGACTTACTCAATAGGAGTAAGTCTTGAATAGTCCCCGATTTGGGACTGTTCTTAGATGTTAAATCTCACTTAGGTGGTGAATGTATGTCTTTAATTTGATTCTAGAGGAAAATCTTGGCTTGTCGTTTCCCTACTTTTGTTCTCTAGGTACATATGTAGATAAGTAACTATATATCTACATCGTATACTTGGTGAACATTAGGGAAATGCTGTCGGATTTTCCGTAGAATCGAAAAGAAGGCATGAATTCACTAGTGAGATCAGACATCTAAGGTTGAGTTAGTTTGGAGTGATAAGGACTATTGGAAAGCATGCCTAAATCATTCAATACTAAATCGTGCATAAACTCTCATCATGTATGTATATAATGAAGTTCGTAATTGACATGGGGTTTTTGCTGGTTGTGTTTAATTAGAGGTTTGGTTGAAATGAATCGTGCATGGATGTATGATAGTCGTGTCACGTGTGAATTCGTGGATGGGGTCTTTGAATTCTGCGATGCTACATTAAGTTATCAAGCCGCGACATGCACCGATGGGTTTTATTGTCCTTGTGTAGATTGTAGTAATGTGAGCAAGGTTAGTAGCATTGGGTCGCTTAGGGAGCATATCTTTCGTCGCGGGTTTAGGCCTGACTGCCATGTATGGGTTTGGCACGGTGAGGAGGAGATAGATGATGGTGGAAATGCCAGTGTTAACAATGTGCATGAAGGAGGTGAGTTTGATGTCATTGAGAAAGACAATAACATTGAGGACGAATATGAGGATACTGAAGGAGAGGATGATGATGACGAAGGGGACTATATCGAGGAGATGATGGATGGGGTGGATGATCATTCTCGCATACGGCCTCGTATTTTTTAGTGCATGGCCGAGGCATCTTGAAAACCGTTGTATCCCGGTTGTACGAAGTACACCAAGCTGACGGTCGTGATAACACTCTTCAATATCAAGACGAAAGCCGATATAAGTGGCGCTAGTTTCACTTCATTGTTGCAAGCATTTGGTGATGTGTTGCCGGACGACCATGAACTACCCAAGTCGAACTACTATGCCAAGAAACTGATGTGTCCCTTCGGTTTAGAGTACCAGAGGATACATGCTTGTCCAAACGATTGTGTGCTATATCGAAATGAATATGAAAATCTGGATGAGTGTCCTCGAAGTGGAAAGTCGCGTTACAGGCGTGCAGGGGTTGGTGATAAGAAAGGGCCTCCAGCAAAGGGGATGTGGTATCTCCCGATTATACCAAGATTTAAGCGCATGTTTTCAATAAAAAGATGATAAGAACTTGAGGTGGCATGTAAACCGTATGAAAAAAAGACGGTTTTCTCAGACATACTGCTGATTCTCGTGAGTGGAAAAGTATCTATCAGATGCATAAGACATTTGGTGCCGAGGACAAAAATTTAAGGCATGGTCTATGCACGGATGGGATGAACCCATTTGGGACTTTTAGTTCTTAACATAGTACGTGGGCGGTACTTCTAGTTGTTTACAACTTGCCTCTTTGATTGTGCATGAAACGCAAGTACATCATGTTGCCGCTTCTTAATTCGGGGCTGAAACAGCCTGGAAAAGACATAGATGTCTACCTGCAACCACTTGTTGATGATTTGAGGAAAATGTGGGATGAAGGAGTTTCGTATATGACGCACATGCTGATGACGTATTCACATTGCGTGTCATGCTTTTATGCATTGTTAATGGTTATCCTGCTTATGGCAACTTATCCGGGTACAAGAACAAAGGGAAGAAAGCATGCTCGATTTGCATCGATGACACGAAATCTAAGTACCTTTCTACTTGTCACAAAGATGTTTATATGCGGACCCGAAGGTTCCTTCGACGCAACTATCCTTATGGTAATAAGATGAAGACATTCGATGGATAAGTTGAGGAAGGGGTTGCTCCTCGATCATTGACTGGTATTGAGGTTTATGATCAGGTTAAGGGCACTGAAACGATATTCGGTAAAAGAGCGAATGACGGTGCTAAAGGAGTTTGGAAAAAGGAGTCTATTTTTTGGAAATTTCCATATTAGAGAGATCTACAGGTTAGACATTATCTCGACGTCATGCACATAGAGAAAAATGTCTGTGATGCCATTCTCCAGACACTTATGAATATTTCAGGAAAGACTAAGGATAGCAAAGGGGTGCGACTGTACTTGGAAAGTTAGGGGCTTCGACCAGAACTATGAGCTCAAAAGAGGGACACTAAAAAAAGAAAGAAAAAAGAGAAAAAGTCTGACAACGGAAAAGGAAAAGGAAAAGGAAAGGGAAAAGAAAACGAATATGAAGAAGGGTCGTATGAAGGAATTCAAGGAAAAGGAAAGAAAAAGGTAAAGGATGATGATAAGAACTATTTGCCTTCGGCTTGCTACACTCTATCTAGAGCTTAGAAGCGACTTTTTTGCGAGTCTTTGTACGACATTAAGGTTCCATCAGGGTACTCATCGAACATGAAATGATTTGTTACCTTAGACGGTGAGTTCAAGTTAGCGAGTATGAAGTCCCACGATTGTCATGTAATGATGCAAGTATTCTTACCGATTGCAATTCGAGGGATATTGCCAAAACACGTGAGACATGCCATAACATAGCTGTGTTCGTTTTTCAATACTATATGTAGCAAAATGTTACAACCGTCGAAGCTCGATGCCCTCCAGGCTGGCGTGGTAGAGACTTTGTGCAAGTTTGAAATATATTTCCCACCTACTTTGTTCGACATTATGGTCCATTTGATTGTACATATAGTTCGACAAATTAAGCTCTATGGTCCGGTTTTTTTGAGGTGATGCAATCCTTTTGAGAGACATATGGGCTCTTTGAAAGATAAAGTAATTGAAACTAGTGCAATCAGAAGAGTGTATAATTCAGGGGGATTGTGAATGAAGTGGTCGGTAATTTTATGGCTGAGTATTTAGCAAATGTTGAGCCCATTGGACTTCCTACATCTCGACACGAGGACAGAATTGAGGGCAAGGGTACCATTGGCTCCAAAATGATCTTACCTCATGTTGAAAAGCGCATACAAGCACACTTATTTGTATTGCAGCATATGCCACAGGTCCATCCTAACTTAGATGAGCATTTGAAGGAGTTTCGTGACCAAAATCTAGGTAAAGGGACTAGGGCATTGATGCAGTTGCATAATAAGACGTTTATTAATTGGTTCCATAACCGAGTAATGAGTGAAGTAGATTCTACAGTTTCTGAAACTCTAAAGTGGCTAGCATTTGGTCCTTGGGAAGCTGTGCACTCCTATGAGGGTTATGATGTCAACAAATATACTTTTTGGACATATCGTCAAGATCAAAAGTCAAGATCTCTGCAGAATAGTGGCATTTCTGTAGAGGCGTCATTTATACAGTATGTAAGTGCCAAATACAAGTACTTTTTTGATGCTAAATTGTTATACTATGGGCGAGTTTAAGATATATGGGAGCTTGACTACTCTGGTTTCACGGTCAGTTTATTTCGACGCAAGTGGGTTGATTATAACCGGTGCTGCATAAGAAAAGATAACCCTTGTGGATTTACTCTTGTAGACTTGTGTCGGTTGCATGATAGTGAAGAGCCATTCGTGCTTCCATCACAAGTTAAGCAAGTATTCTACGTAACTGACCGTGCTGATAAAAAGTGATCGATTGTTATCCCCGGAAAAAGAAGTATACTTGGAGTTGGTGATGTTCAGGATGAGGAGGAATATGATGTGTTTGACCCGCCTTTCACCATTCCCGACTCCGGTGTCTCTGATGTGGAGATAGTGACAAGTTACATGCGTGCAGATCACAGGGAAGGGATAATGGTTGAAACTTCAAAGGAGGCCGGCAAAAGTCAACAATAAGTTTGGACTTGTCGGAGTTTCAATCCCCGTCTTTCAAAATTATTTATGGTTTTAATTATTAATTTTCCGCTTTTAGCCTCATTATATATATATATATATATATATATATATATAATATATATACGATCCCACGCTTATGTTTTCCCAAAGCTAGTTTTTGTATGGAACATAAGTTTATCTTGATATGTTCAATTAGATATCGATATTCTTAGGCTATTTCAAGCTCAATTTACTTTATAATATTCCGTTTTAGCCTCATGTTAAGTCATGTATAGTTCTAATAAGTATATAAATATATATATATATATATATATATATATATATATATATATATATATATATATATATATATATATATATATATATATATATATATATATATATATATTTATTTATTTGAATTAATTAAACTCCCCTCACATGTTTTGAAACCCATTTTGGGTAAGTGAATGTCAATTCGGGCCGATTTTGACTTTTCAAAACATGTGAGGGGGCTTTGCAATAGGGAGGTGGGGGGCCGTTGTAGCGGGGGCAGGGGGAGGGCTCGCGGGGGGTTGGCATGGGGGCCGACTTTGCACGGGGTGGCAAGGGGTGCCGGGGGAGGGTTAGTGGATGTGGTTTATTATTATTTTTTGTTTAATTTTAAGCGTTTCTAATTTATTTTTGAATTTTCAGGTACTCTTCAGACATGGCCCGAGATGATGTGATTATGGAGGAAGAGACCGATGATGTGATTGTGATGAGTCAGATGATGATGACGAGTATGATGAGAATAAGGAGGATGATAATGGTGAACCGGAAGACATGACACATGATGAGGAAATGCGCTTGCGTGAGAAGGAAATTCGCTTGGTTGAAAGGCAAGAGGCGCTAACCGATAATGCTCCCCTATTTGGCAATAATGCTAGGGAAGATTATCCTATTGTATCAACAATTGCGCCACACAAAAATCCGGGGAAAGAAGTTCCGAGTACCACAAAAACAACTAGTAAGGTTGCAACAAAGAAGCAGAAAGGAAGGGGTGCGACCAAGGAATTGAAAGTCACAACCCCTATGACCCTCGAGTATGATGATATGGATCAACCTTGTGGTCAATGGTGTGCAAAGTATGGGCAACATATCTGGTTTTGTATGCACAAACTCAACATTTTAACACTAGAGGAAAAAAGGCCAAGGGCTGCGGTCAAAAGCAGCTTAAGGGCTACGTTTTTTGACCGCATCCCTTGGCAAAACAACCCTTAAAATTTTAAAAGGGCTGCGGTTATTGACAAAACCGCAGCCCTTTATCAATAAGGGTTGCGGTTATTGTTAAAAATCGCAACCCTTAATTGATAAAAGGTAATTTTTTTTCTTTTGCATTTTTTTGTCCTAAATTATTTCAAAACAGTTATATATATATAAGTATCACTTTTCATTGCAATTTATGTTATTCATACAAATATAAAGAAAATATTGAATCAGTTACATTTTGGTGGCAAAAGTAGTGTAATATGTTGTCAATTCAACTTTGATGGTTACACTTTGGTGTCAAAAGTGCTGTATTGAGCACCAACATCAGTTTTGGAAAGATGCTTAGCAACTTGATGAGATAAGCTCTGAAGATAGAGATTGTGTAACCGCCTGCCACAAAAAACGAAGGTAGACTTGTTGTTAAGATCTAAGAAATTAAACTAGCAGATGAACTAAAGTCCAGACATAAGAAATCAACATTGTTTATAGAAAGATGAGAGACCAAAGGAAGGGAAAAATAAATAGCACAAGAACTTGGCAAGCAACAATCATGTAGCGCAAAAGATTTATCAATGAAATAGCAGAATCGTAAGACAACTATGAACTCGAGCACTCAAGCTTCTTCATGAAGTTTTGATAATCTAAAGCTTAAAGTACAATAAAAAATTATCACAACACAACACATAGTCAATCACCATGCTAACAAGCAGTTTATTCAACCCAGTTTAGTTCAAATCAAGAAATTTGTGCTCCACTTGACTGAACTTCATCATTTTCCTGATCACTTTGCTCAACCATGAAATTTAACCATATAAAAGAGAGAAGATCAAAACTAGCTCTCGAAGAAAAATGTTACATAAATATACTTATCATACTTCAAGATTAATTAAACGGCTTTTTTCACCAGGTGCCACTCGGTTTTACAATATTCACCCTGTGCCCGCGTTTTCAATAATTCACCCGGTGCCCCTGAGGTTTTGAAAAATTCCTGACGTGACCCTACCATCAACTTTCCGTTGACTATGACCCTAAAAAAACTTAATTAACCTAATTTAACCCTAACTTCTAACCCTACCCTAACCCTAAACCCTAACCCTCCCACCACCCCCTCCCTCACCCCTCCCACCACCCCCGCCCCCCCCCACCCCCCGAGCCCCCCCTCCTCCACCACCCCGCAGCCCCTCCCACCACCCCACCACCCATGGCCCCCTTCCCCACCCCACCGCAGCCCCTCCCCCACCCCAAACCCCGCGCGCCCCCTCCCCCACCCCTCGCAGTCGCAGCCCCTCCCCTCACCCCCGCGCAGCCCCGAAGTCGATTTCCCTCCCCCCCCACCCTCATCGAATTTCGCTCTCCTCCCCCCACCCCCGTCGAGTTTCGCTCCCCTCTAAAAAATCGAAGCCCAAAAATCGAAAATCGAAAATCAACGGGGTGGGGGGAGGGGAGCGAAATTCGATGGGGGGGGGGGGGCTGCGCGGGAGTGGGGGGAGGGATGCGCGGGGGTGGGGGGTGGAGGGAGGGGCTGGGGGTGGGGGGTGGGGTGGGGGTGTGGGGAGGGGTTGGGAAGGAGGGGGGGGGTGGGGAGGGTGGGGGAGTGGGTGGTGGGGGTGGTGGTAGGGTGGTGGGGTTTGGGGTTAGGGAGAGAGATGGGTTAATTAGGGTGTAAAAGTATTCATTAGGTTTAGTTATAGTTAATTAGGATTAATTAGTATTAATTAGGTTAGTTAGGGGTTAATTTCGTTGATTTAGCCCTAATGACTAACGGAGTACGTTCGTTAGTCATTAAGGGTATTCTGGTGATTTTCCGAAACCTTAGGGGGACCAGGTGAATTATTGAAAACGCGAGGTACCACGTGAATATTGTGAAACCTCGAGTGCTTGGTGAAAAAAACCGTTAATTAAATAAAATCCTTGGTCTTTTGTCATACAAGTTCAGTCAGGTGTAGCACTTTCATCTCTGAAAAAAAGAATCATCCTCATATAAACTTGAGTACATATACACTTGAATCACGCATGTTTAAAGAGCTTGAAAAAATCAAATTCCACATGTTCAGATTCAGCCAGCACAATTAAGCAGGAACCCAATTAAAACAGTCAAATCTCTAAAACAATCATTCTTGAAATTTCAAAGGCCGTATTGCAAGCAACACTAATAGCCTAAATTGAACATGTAGTTGCAAAAGATATTTGATATTATCAGCAACTGATAATATCAAATTCAAAAACTCACATTAATTGTTTTACTTTGGCTTGATCTCCAGATCAGCACCAGCATATGACAAAGTTTGCTTCAAAACCTTCTCTGCATCTTCCTCTGTGGAAAACTTGACCAGAGCAGTCCTACAAAGCAAATTTTTGTGCGAACCAAGACGAGGAATCCTGCAACTGTTGACCTGAAAGAAGTGAATAGACAAACATGTAAACAAAAGGAGATACAGATTCGCCTGCATTGATCTGAATTAATAAATCAACCAATGTAATACTACTTTTTTTCACTGTTAGCTAGATTAAGGTGCTGCACTTTCATGCAAAACTTGCCTAATATGAACCAACCTATTTGGCAGCAAAAAACCAAAGATGATTCTCCACGAAGAATTAAGGTACACTATCAAAGTAATTGTTGTAAAATACTTTTATGCAGCCCTCCACACAAACTAATCATTTTATGAAACTGGTTTTATAAAAGGTGCGCTTCAACTTACGCACTTAACACAATCGTCAAAGCACTTCAAAATAATGAATACATCTTTGTGCATTAAAAGTTCAAATTATCAATGTCATGCTAGAATAGAAACCACAAATCAAATAGAAGTATCCTCTGATCTTTAATATATCTTCAATTTCCTACGGAAATTCGTAAGGATTAGAAAGTACTACAGTTAAAGTGCAACAAACACCTAAACAAGTTGACTATTAGACATAAATCGGAATTCATTACCAAAGAAGCTGCAGAATATGATTCCTTATACCTTAGACTCGTGCACCTATTTCTGAATTTCATGGCTAACCAACAGAGAAACAAAACATCGTGGAAACAAAACAAAGAAGATAGAAACTAACCGCACAATGTTATAAAACGCTTCATCTATGACTTACAACACTTGCACAAAGCTAAATGAAGATATATATACACATAGAGACAGAATATGCAGGATTGATAAAAATCTGACTTTACGGATAGTATCATGGTGTGACTTTGATCATACTCAAGCCTCGGAGAAAAAACTAGTTACCTTTGCAATTTGAGCAAAGAAGGATTCTACTTCATCAATCTTCGCATCATATGGTAGGGGAGAAGCAGCTATTGTCCTGCCATCAAGCTGTTCTGTCACCTCTTCTGGCTCATTAAGTTCAACTCTCCTGCCACCCTTCCTTCCTGGAGCAGATCAATTGTTACATTAGAAAGGAGAAAAACATAAATCACCCGAATGCACCCAACCTTACCGTTACTGCCCGATTCAATGGTAATGGTAATGAAATCACATGTAATCCACTTTGACAAAGGAAATACTATGCCAAACAAATATATAACAATTACTTATCTACATCAAAACTATCCTCTAATTCAATCAAGAGAATCCATAACTCCACAAACATCAACAATGTCAAAATTATCATTTCATACTGTCGGTAGCACCAACAACAGAACAATGAAAACTGTCGGCAGCAATTATATTAATAAAAAAACAACACATACTTCTGCTAATCCAAAAATCCACTTCATATTAGCAATATTCACATGTATAAGCTCACATAAGACAGGTAAAAAAACAAGAGATTAAAACACGCAAAAAAATTCTGTAAGCACGTCATATTGAACCTCTAATTCGTCCTAGAACAAGAAATTGTCATAAAAAATTTGGTATTTCAAACCTTAAATCACCCGCAAATTAATAAAACTAAATCTTTCCCACACCATGCGAATTTCATACAGCAATTAACAAGATGTATGAAAAACACATACCAATAAAGAGCGCAATAGAATTAGGCAAGAAATCACAACAAACCCTAGAAATCAAAAGTAACCATAAAAAAGAAAATCTTAATATTCCAATATTTTCAAGATAAATAAATGATCTAGAGATAAAAAAAAAACCTGGAGATGATGGATGATGAAGGTTTGTTTCTTGAAAAGTGATAATGGTGTTCGTTAAATTCGAAAAGAATTGCAGAGAGGAGTAACAGAGATCCGCCATTTGTAGCCAATAAAATCGACGTTAGGAGAGAGAGTGACTCGGAGCAGCAATCAGATAGGGAAGAAAAGGAGTGAGAGTGTGTGGAGAAGATAAAAACCCTAATGGGAACGAAGGCAAGCAAGGGAACGAGGGAAGAAGAGGAGTGAGAGAAAGGGCTCAGTGCAGTTAAGGGAGAGGAAAAGTGAAGGAGTTTAGTGGTATACTTAAGGCCTAAGGGCTGCGGTTAGCCCAAAAACCACAGACCTTTAGTGGTAAAGGGCTGCGGTTTTGGGCTAACCGAAGCGTTTTAGTTCCCAACTTAACTTTCTTTTTACGCGGGTAGATTAAGGGTTGCGTTTATGTTAAAACCGTAGCCCTTTTACCACAGCCCTTGAGCTTTTTTCCTCTAGTGTAACCAAATGGAAGGATGTGCCTGAGTGAATGAAGAAAACATTATGGGAAGATACTTTGGCCTTTTAGGTTCAATTTTTTAAATTTCCCGCATTTACCCACATGTTAGGTCATATATAGTTCTAATAGGTACACATTTAAGTAGGAAAAATTGATTAAAAACAGTCCCAACTATTGCATATCTTCTCTAATCAGTCCCAACTTTTAATTAATTAACAATGGACCTAACTTTGACACATGTTTGAATTTAACAGACCCTTAGAAGGTTCGCCCTGCTGTAGCAGGTAAAAAACCCCCACGTGACTCGCACGTGACTTTTAATGACCCTCCCCCATTTCTTCGTTCTTCCTTTTTTGCAGAATCTCTCCCCTTCCAGTTTTTTTTGGGTAAAATGTTTGGTGCAAATTCATCCACTTCCAGGAACCTCTCTAATGGAAGAGGAGATTCTACAGCTAAGTGCCACCACAATTTGGCTGCGAAATTGAGGACTGCAAGGAGTGAGAAGAATCGAGGGAAGCAATTTTATGGGTGCTCGTTGTGGCGTGTAAGTTTATAAATTTTCGCAATTTAATTTCGCACACTTATTAGGGTTTATTGGGGAAACTGAAATTATCCATTCTCGTAGAACAATGGAGAATGCCATTTTTTTCGATGGAAGGATGATGTTGATGGTGAAAGTAACATATGCTGTGAATGTGCTGCTTTTCAAAGAAAGTTGGAAGATCTTGAGATGAGGTTGGAGAAAAAAAAATTCAAGAAAATGAAGCTCAAGGATGCAAATGAAGAACTGAAGAATATCATTTTACTACTCAATGCTGAGAAGTCAAAACATGGGAAGGGGAAAATTTACAACTATTGCATTAGTGTTGTCATGGGTAGTTTTCACCATTGTTTTCTTGGTGATCTCTTAGAAGTTGTTGTAGTTATGCACTATTATGGAACATGTTGTAACAATTGTAATGAAGAAATGAAATCTGGAAAGGCTTGATTAGCTCGTCATTGCTTGCTATGAAAGATCAATTGTCACTCAGTACATTCAAGTGTTCCCAAAAAAGTTGTTCCTTGCATCAATAGTACTTTTTCATGCTTGCAATACAATTTCTCAAACATATCTAACAAAAGTGGTACTGTTTAGCTATCTCAAAATACATGACTGAGATTCTTAATACACTCCATATTACAAAGCACATAATTGGATGGTGTTAAGAAGTTGTTGATGCTTGACTTAAAATTGGACACCCATGAGCTATTATGGTGAGCTCTTTGTGATCTCAATTGGACCTCCTTGTTGAATAGGGCCTACAAAATAGTAGAAATTAGTATCTGTTAAAACACAGGGGGGAAACCAAATTATAAGGGACATTATTTACTTACATTCAAGAAGGATCTGCCATCATGTGCAATAAACACTCCAAACCCAGATGGTATCTGTTGACATGAAAATAAGCAAGTGGTAAATTTCTTAAATCTAAGCAAAGTGAAGTTAACTTTTAGCACAACTGGGTCGTACCTGTTCAGATGCACTCCTTCCTCTTCCTCTACCTCCCCTGGTTCCAACCATGCCACCACCACCTCTGCTACCTTTGCCTCCACTTCCTCCACCACCTATGCTACCTCTGCCTCCCTTTCCTCCACCACCCATGCTTCTCCTTACAGTTCTTGTAGGTTCAGCAGTAGCATTCAAATGAGAAGAAGTTTTTGGCTGATCAGGGTTCATGGGAGGTGTCACTCTCTGTATTTTGTTAGGTTGTTCCACAGCCCTGTCCTTATTTGGACATCTCCTCTTCTTATGGGTTTTTTCCTTGTATATACTACAGCTTATTTGGATGCCATGCTTTGTTAGTCTCCCTGGTTTTTTAGGGTTTTCAAAAGTGTCCTTCCTTCTGTTTCTCCTAGGCTTGCCTGGACCTATCTATATGGGAGGTGGTGTTAATGGTGAGTGCACCCTAGGCCAATGTCTCTCACCAACACAGGGGGGGGGATGCTACCAGCATAAGACTTCGAATATGTATCCTTGTGATACCATTCATGCACGAAGTTTTCAGCATCTTTATGAAGGAAAAAAGTACAAGATACAACATGGGCACAGGGGATCCCAGTCAAGTCCCAATACCTACATGTGCAAGTTCTAGCACCTAAATCAACCTCCAAAACATCCATGTAGTAGCTAACTTGAAAAACAATAGCTGTGGAAGGGACCATAGTGCATTGGGTTGTCAATTCCTTGTTTTTTTCTAGCTTGGTCTGTATCCTAGAACATAACTTCCCAGTCACTTTCTCCATTTCTAGTTTCTTCACAGCAAGTCTTTGCACAAGGGATGTCCTAATTTCTTCTAGCATGTAAATTATGTGTTTTGTTCTAGCGTTTATAATGTAATAATTGAATGTTTCAACTAAGTTATTTAATGTCACATTAACTTTTGTATGTGTTTTCATGAAAGGTCTACAAAAAACCTTTGGATCATAGCTCTTAAAACCAATCGCAAAGATCTCGGATTTACCTTCCCCATATCCTCCAATGCATCATGGTAATCGCCCATGTTGTAGGCCTTCATTACTCTCCAAAATAGCACCTTCATCTCATCCCCTCCAAATGCTCGTGCCGAGTGTGAGAAAATGTGCCTTGCATAGTGCCGGTGTTCAGCATTTGGTAAAACCTTATTCACTAAGGCAGTGCTGCGGAGGAGATTACAGCTCGGGTGGCAACGGTAGCTCACTCGTTGGCTCAATGGGCTAAGGTAACGTTTGGAGATGTTCAAAAAAGGATAGTTGATGCTGAACGAAAATTTAAAAACATGCAGGAACAACCACCTGATGGTGACGTTCTTGCACAATTCCAGCAACTTGCAGACACCTTGGATGATTTACATAGATTGAAGAAGTCGTATTGGCACGCACGTGCCCGTGCGAATGAATTGAGAGATGGGGATAAAAACACATCATACTTTCATCACAAGGCGAGCCAGAGAAATAAAAGAAATGCAATTGCGGGTTTGTACAATGAGGAGGGGGATTGGAAGACTGAAAAAGAAGATTTAGATGGCATTATTTCGGAGTATTTTGAGACACTTTTTACTTCCAGCAACCCAAGTGGTTTTGATGAGGCATTAGAGGGCATACAACCTCTGGTAATGCACGAAATGAATGAATCTTTGATGCAAGAGCCGACGGGGGAGGAGATACGCAATGCTCTTTTCCAAATGCACCTAAATAAGGCACCAGGTATGGATGGTATGCATGCTCTTTTTTTCCAAAAAATCTGGCATGTTGTTGGCCCAGATATTATTCTTTTTGTGAAAAAATGGTGGAGAGGGGAGATTGATTTACATGAGATAAACCAAACCTGTATTGTGATGATTCCAAAATGTGATGATCCAAAACGAATGACGGAGTTCAGACCGATAAGTTTGTGTAACGTGTTATACAAGATTTTATCAAAAACTCTGGCAAACAAATTAAAACCTATGTTGGGCTCTTTAATATCTATTAATCAGAGTGCTTTTGTTCCTAAAACACTCGTCACAGACAACGCTCTCATTGCTTTTGAATTTTTCATTATATGAAGCGTGGAGGGTATGGTAAAGATGGTACTGTTGCTCTGAAGTTAGATATGAGTAAAGCCTATGATAGGGTGGAGTGGAGTTTTTTGGAAAGGGTGATGCAGAAAATGGGTTTTCATATTGCCTGGATTCAGAGAAGAATGAATTGTCTGCATAGTGTTTCTTTTTCATTCAAGTATAACAATTGTGTGTCTGGTGCTATCTTCCCGGGACGTGGCCTTCGTCAAGGTGATTCGATTTCCCCGTATTTATTTCTTCTCTGTGCTGATGCTTTTTCTACATTACTCTCAAAAGCTGCTAATGATCATCTCATTCATGGTGTCAAGATTTGTAATGGGGCTCCAAGGATTTCCCATCTTTTTTTCGCAGACGACAGTATACTGTTTACTAGAGCAAATTTGCAGGAATGTTCTATTGTTGCTGATATTATTAGTAAATTTGAGAGAGCTTCCGGTCAGAAAGTCAATCTAAGCAAAACAGAAGTTGCGTTCAGTAAAAAATTTTATGTTGACAGGCGAAAGGAGATTGTTTAAAGTCTTGGGGTCAGGGAGGTTGTGAAACATGAGAAATATTTGGGCCCTCCAACTATCATAGGGAGATCGAAAAAATGTGTCTTTCCTTGCTTGAAGGAAAGAATGTGGAAAAAATTACAGGGGTGGAAGGAAAAATTGTTATCTCGTCCCGGGGAAGAAACATTGATAAAAGCAGTTACCCAAGCTATTCCAACATACATGATGAGCATCTTTCGGATTTCTAAAGGTCTTATTGATGAAATGCATTCTCTGTTAGGAAAGTTTTGGTGGGGAGCTCGAGGGAATGGACGAAAACTCCATTGGCACAAATGGGAATCTTTATGTCTCCCTAAGTCCATGGGGGGGTTAGGTTTCCGTGATTTGAGTGTCTTTAACCAAGCTCTTTTAGCAAAACAATGCTGGCGATTATGCAATGGGGAGAACTCGTTATTATATTCGATCTATAAGGCTCGCTACTACAAGCATACAAATTTTCTTGATGCTTACCGTGGGTGTGATCCGTCATATTCATGGAGGAGTATTTGGGGAGCGAAGGCGTTGTTATTGGAGGGCCTTAAATGGATAGTTGGGGTCTTGGGGATGGAACATATATTAAGGTGTGGGAGGATGCTTGGTTGTCGGGTTGTGTGTCACATATTGTGCCTACTCCAAAGGATGATAGTGATCTCACTATGAGGGTGAAGGACCTAATTGATACTGAGTTAGATGAGTGGAATGTGCAAAAAATCAAAGACATATTTAATGAAGAAGATGGGGCTCGAATTTTAGACATCCCTGTGTCACTATATTGGCCGAATGATTGCAGATTTTGGTAGCCAAATTCTGATGGTATTTATACAGTCAAGTCTGGATATTGGATGGGTATGCTTGGCAATACACGTTCATGGCAACTACGAATGGGACAGCGAGATTCGAACGTATGGAAGTATGTGTGCGCTGTTGACGATCCACCTAAACTCAATCATTTTCTGTGGAGGGCATGTAAAGGTAGCTTGGCGGTAAAAGAGAGGCTCCACCATCGACGTAACACAATGGATAATACATGTCAGATATGTGGTAAAGAAGAGACGGTTGTTCATTCACTCTTTGAATTCAAGTTTGCAGGGGAAATTTGGAGTAAAAGTATGTTTATGGAGCACTTGAATAAAGCTCCATCGAATTATTTTACTGACAGATTCTTGTGGCTAGCAGGACGTATGACCGTGGATGACTTGCGCCTTTGTGTCACACTTGCGTGGGCTGCCTGCACCTGTAGGAACAAGGTCCTATTCGAGCAGGTTACACCATGTGCATCTCTCATCGCAACTGGTTTCTATATGCTCGTGGAGGAGTACCGCTCTTTTGCTAAGAAGGTATGAAATAGCTCGTGTGTGAGAGCTGTATCTTCGGCAGCAGGTTGGTGCAAGCCCCCGAGTTCATGGATTAAAATTAACGTTGATGCACACGTTATGGCTGGTAGGGGTGTTGGCTTGGGTGTGATTTTATGGGGTTGTGCTGGTCAGTTAGTTGTTGCTGCGGCAAAGAGAGTTGATGCGTGTTGGGATGCCCGAATAGCTGAGGTCTCTTATTCAAATTCTAGTTTCATTCCATATTTCCTGCTTCTGATAGGCCTCTTAGCGTGAGGGTGGAGGAACTGACCAAAAGGGCGGAGGAGCTGACCCAAAGGGCAAAAATCCTCCAAAACTACAGCTCCCGAAAACAACGGGAGGGGCGGCTACTCGTTATGGTCTCCAGTTGGCTCGACAATTAGGCTACTCAAAAGTCTGGTTGGAAGGTGACTCATTAGAGGTGATTAACACGATTTCTCAGGAATCTGTGGGTGCTGCCCCTTTCTCTCTGTTAGTTGATGATTCGATTAATATTAGGAAGTTTTTTAATGATTTTAAGTGTAGTCAAGTTAGGAGAACGGGAAACACTAAGGCCCATCTTATGGCTCGGTGGAACTTTAGTTCTGTTTCGGAGTTTGTTTGTACGAATTCGTTTCCCCAAAGTATTTCTACTTTGATGGAACTCGATCTTGCTTAAATAATAAAAATTTCCGTTTCCTCTCAAAAGGTCAAGATAGACTACACAACCAATCAACAATATATCTTAGTTAGTAGGTTAACATAATTATCTGAAACATGAAAGGTACCAGTGCTAGTTTACTTACTGTGTGCTCATCTGAAATGATTGCAAGGACTGTACCATTGCCCAACTCCAAGCAGTTTTGTAGTTCAAGCATGATCCACTCCCAAGAATCATTATTCTCCCCCTCCACCACTGCCCAAGCCACAGGGAAAATATGATCATTCCCATCCCTTCCCACTACAACCATTAGTTGACCTCCAAGAAAAGTCTTTAAAAAACAAGCATCAATGCATAAAATTTTTCAACAACCCTCTATCCAACCCTTCTTCGCACCCTTAAAGCACACAAACAACCTCTTAAACACAAGGGTTTTCTTATTGTCATCAATGACTAGTACAATGTGGTTCCCCTAGTTTCACTCTCAAAATCTGAACATATCTTGCAACTTTATTGTCATGTTCTTGCATACTGCCATGCAACATCCTGTGGGCATAATACTTGACCTTATATGCCACATCCTTCTTGATTAAGACCATATATGCCCTTTTTAGAGTGTCCATTATTTCTTTTGCAGGCCAATGAGGCATGGCCTTGAAAATCTTAATGAACTGTGCAAGAAGCTGGTGGATTTAAGTCGCTTGTTCTTCTCCATATTCCCGTTGCAAATATGGCCCGAATCTACAGACTTGACTATGAAGCTCTCCTTGTTATTGTCCCAAGAAGCATACATTATGAATTTGCAACCATCGAAGCACCTAACCTCCAATCTTTGTTGCCTATTCTTATTGCTTGTCACAAAACTCAAGCTCCTGCCTTGAATTATTACATACTTTGCCACTGCCTTCGTAAATGACTCCTTATTTGCAAATCTGTAACCAACCTTCCACTTAAAAGATGTGAAATCAGCTCTCACTCACAATCACTCTCCTAGCTCTTCTTTTTTACCACCTAACTCATCATCCTCACTCTCATCAGGAGTCAAAATCTCATCATCACTATTCTCATACTCACTGAAATACCCCTCATAAACTTCTCTTTCAACATTCCCTCCCACACTACTGGCTTCACCACCAACCTTTGCAGCATCAGCTTCTCTCTACAACTGTTTAGCTACTGACAGTAACTTCTGTGTGCCAACCCTCTCCCTTTCTCTTGCATCTCTCAACTCATCATCACTCTCATCCACATCATGATCATACACAAGGGGGTTTTCAAATGCTTCTCTATGAAGTTCATCTAAATTGTACTCATCCTCTAACTCAAGGTATGTTTCTTCACTCTCCTCACTGTCCCCATCAACTACCTCAGGCTCATATTGTGGATCCTTTTCATTTTCAGAGTCACCACTGTAACCAGCAAGTTCATCCAATAGTATTGGACTTTCAGGTCTATTGTCATACCAGTCCCTGTAATCATCAGGGATTTGGTCAGGGCTTGGAGAATCCTCTAAAGTGGAGAGTTGTTCAGGCTTTAGAGTGGGATGGTCTGCTGTGTGTGAGGGCTGTTTAGGGTTTGGGTTGGGATTGTCTTGTGTATGTGAGGGCTACTGTCGAGTTGGAATGGGAGGGCCTTTTGTGTGTGAGGGCTGCTGAGGAGATGAAATAGGATGGTCCTCTGTGGATGGTAGTTTGTTAGGGTTTACAGTAGGAAACTCTTTTGTTATTGCTGGCTGTGAGAAGTTGGGGATGGATTTTGGGCCCTCCTGGAAAGATGATTTCCTTGGACTTTTTCTGAGAATTGTCCCTTCGAAGGACTTTGGGGTTGTTTTAAGTGGGGCCCTCCTAATAGGTAGTTTTTGTGGGACCACTTTTTGGGGTTCAGTTTCAGTTATGGTTCGGGTACTAAATGCACTTGCTTTTTATTTTGGTTGTGACTCACTGTACCCAATCTCAACTGGTACAAACTGAGGTTCATCAACACCATGTGCTACATAGAGGTCAATGAATTTATGTTGTAAAACTATAGGGGTCATGGCTAAAACCTCTTTGTCAGCATAAACTCTCTCAACCCATACTTCAAACTTATGCCAGGGATTAAGTAATAAATCTCATCTATTGTTGTGTATGAACCACATTTTCTTGCAAGTTCCTCAAGATACCACCAACAAAATTCATCACTATCAACAGGAAAGGTCCTCTCTTGCCCCCCACACACTGCACTCCCTTCTCACTGTGTTTAAAAATTCCACCATGCCAAAACCTAAGGGTCACAATACTATTTATAATTCATAAACCAATCATGAAATTCACCTAGCTTGCTGCACAGTTCATTGATATTTTCAAGGCCAGGCCTCATTGGCCTGCAAAAGAAATAATGGACACTATGAAAAGGGCATATATGGTCTTAATCAAGAAGGATGTGGCATATAAGTTTAAGTATTATGCCCACAGGATGTTGCATGGCAGTATGCAAGAACATTACAATAAAGTTGCAAGATATGTTCAGGTTTTGAGAGAGTGTAACCAGGGGAACCACATTGTACTAGTCACTGATGACAGTAAGAAACCCCCAGTGTTTAAGAGGTTGTTTGTGTGCTTTGAGTGTGTGAAGAAGGGCTGGAAAGAGGGTTGTAGAAAAGTTTTATGCATTGATGCTTATTTCTTAAAGACTTTTCTTGGAGGTCAACTAATGGCTGCAGTGGGAATGGCTAGGAATGATCAGATGTTCCCTGTGGCTGGGGCATTGGTGGATGGGGAGAATAATGATTTTTGGGAGTGGTTCATGCTTGAACTACAAAACTGCTTGGAGTTGGGCAATGGTACATGCCTTGCAATCATTTCATATGAGCACACAATGGGTAAACTAGCACTAATACATATTGTTGATTGTTTGTGTAGTCTATCTTGACCTCAGTGAAGAAGGTTTTACCAAATGCTGAACACCGCCACTGTGCAAGGCACATTTTCTCACACTGACACAAAGCATTTGGAGGAGATGAAGGCTACAACATGGCTGATCACCATGAGGCATTGGAGGAAATGGGGAAGGTAAATCCTGATGCTGTGATTAGTTTTAAGAGCTATGATCCAAAGGTTTTTTGTAGACCATTCATGAAAACACATACAAAAGTTGATGTGACATTGAATAACTTAGTTGAAATATTCAATTAATACATTATAAATGCCAGAACAAAACATATAATTTACATGCTAGAAGAAATTAGGACATCCCTTATGCAAAGACTTGCTGTGAAGAAACTAGAAATGGAGAAAGTGACTTGGAAGTTGTGTCCTATAATACAGATCAAGCTAGAAAAAAACAAGGAATTGACAGCCCAATACACTGTGACCCCTTCCCCAGTTACTATTTTTTCAAGTTACCTACTACATGGATGTTTTGGAGGTTGATTTAGGGGCTAGAACTTGCACATGTAGGTATTGGGATTTGACTGGGATCCCTTGTGCCCATGTTGTGTCTTGTATTTTTTTCCTTCATAAAGATGCTGAAGACTTTGTGCATGAATGGTATCACAAGGATACATATTTGAAGTCTTATGCTGGTAGCATCCCCCCTGTGTTGGTGAGAGACATTGGCCTAGGGTGCACTCATCATTAACACCACCTCCCATAAAGATAGGTCCAGGCAGGCCTAGGAGAAACATAAGGAAGGACCCTTTTGAGAACCTTAAAAAATCAGGGAGACTAACAAAGCATGGCATCCAAATGAGCTGTAGTATATGCAAGGAAAAATCCATAACAAGAGGAGATGTCCAAATAAGGACATGGTTGTGGAACAACCTAACAAAAGACAGAGAGGGACACCTCCCATGAACCCTGACCAGCCAGAAACTTCTTCTCATTTGAATGCTACAGCCGAACCTACAAGAAATGGAAGAAATGGAAGGGTCATTAGAGGAGGAATGGGAAGTAGGGTTTGTGGAGGAAGGGGAAGCAGGGGTGGTGGAGGAAAGGGAAGAAGAGGTGGTGGAGGAAGGTGAGGTAGAGGAAGTGGAGGCAGAGGTAGCAGTGGTGGTGGTGGCATGGCTGTAACTAGGGGAAGTAGAGGAAGAGGAAGGAGTGCATCTGAACAGGTATTACTCAATTGTGCTAAAAGTTAACTTCACTTTGCTTAGATTTTAGAAATTGACAACTTGCTTGTTTTCATGTCAACAGATACCTTCTTGGTTTGGAGTGTTCGTAGCACATGATGGCAGTTCCTTCTTAAATGTAAGTAAATAACGTCCCTTGTAAATTGCTTTCCCCCTGTGTTTTAACACATACTAACTTCTTCTGTTTTATAGGCCCCTACTCAACAAGGAGGTCCAATTGAGATCACACAAAGCTCAACCACAATAGCTCATGGGTGTCCAATTTCAAGTCAAGCATCAGCAGCTTCTTAAGACCATCTAATTGTGTGCTTTGTATTTTAGAGTGTGTTAAGAATCTCAGTCATGTATTTTGAGATAGTTAAACAGTAACACTTTTGTTAGATATGTTTGAGAAATTGTATTGCAAGCAAGAAAAAGTACTATTGATGCAAGGAACACTATTTTTGGGAACACTTGAATGTACTGAGTGACAAGTGATGTTTCATTGCAAGGAATGGCAAGCTAATCAAGCATTTCCAGATTTCATTTCTTCATTGCAATGGTTACAACATGTTCCATAATAGTGCATAACTACAACAACTTCTAAAAGATTACCAAGAAAAAAATGGTGAAAACTACCCATGACAACACTAATGCAATAGTTGCAAAATTTCCCCCTCCCATGTTTTGAGTTCTCAGCTTTGAGTAGTAAAATGACATTCTTGAGTTCTTCATTTGCATCCTTGAGCTTCATTTTCTTCTATTTTGTTTTCTCCAGCCTCATCTCAAGATCTTCCAACTTTTTTTGAAAAGCAACACATTCACAGCATATGTTACTTTCACCATCAACATCATCCTTCCATCGAAAAAAGTGGCATTTTCCATTGTTCTGCAAGAATGGATAATTTCAGTTTCCCCAATAAACCCTAATAAGTGTGCGAAATCAAAATGCGAAAATTTATAAACTTACAGGCCACAACGAGCACCCATAAAATTGCTTCCCTTGATTTTTCTCACTCCTTGCAGTCCTCAAATTTGCAGCCAAATTATGGTGGCACTTAACTGTAGAATCTCCTCTTCCATTAGAGAGATTCCTAGAAGTGGATGAATTTGCACCAGACAAATTCGCCAAAAAAAAAGGAAGACACTGGAATGGGGGGAAATTTCGCAAAAAAGGAAGAAGGAAGAAGGAAGAAGGGGGGAGGGTCATTAAAAGCAACGTGCGAGTCACGTGAGGTGTTTTACCTCACATACCGTGGTTAACCCTTCCAAGGGTCTCGTTAAATTCAAACATGTGTCAAAGTTAGGTCCATTAGACACTAGTGCAAAAAACCTCATCCGATCCGGTCAAAATGGGTCTTACTGATCCGGTTTTTGACCGGAACGGATGGGGTAGCAGTAGGAAAATAAAATTTACTGATCCGGTTCACAACCGGATCGCTTAGTATGTTTCTTGATCCGATTTCTTCAATGACCGGATCGGTAAGTTGGAGTGAACAAAGAAAAACGAGAAAGAGAGTTTGTGGCAGACTCTGCTTTCTCGTTTTTTCTCTTGGCTCATTATGAGCCATCACAAACTTCACAGATTATCATCCACAAATCACGATCAAAAGAAAAAAAAATTACAAACAATTTAAAGTTGCAAAAATTTACAGAAAATCACAAAGAAAACGAAAAATTGAACATTACATAACAATTACAAAAAATTACGAAAAATTATAGAAAATTACAAAAATTACAAAAAAACTAAGCAACTCTAGATATAATTACGAAAAATTAATGAATATACTTGAGAACGAAAATCAAAAGAAAAAAAAATAAGAAACACATAAACTCAAATCTTAGATCTAATTTCTCAAACCTATCAACTTGTTGTAGATCTAATTACAAAATTTAAAAAGACGAAAAAAATTTCAGAATTAACGAAAGGTCTGAGTTCTTCGAAATTGGTGCGGAGTTGTTCGATGGTTGGAGTTTTTGAAGATGAACAAGCGAAGATGAACCCACCCACTGTGTGAGGCGGATTTCTTCGGTGATGAAGAAACGACCACTGTGCGAAGAAATGACCCACTGTGCGAAGAAACGACCCATTGTGCGAAGATGGTTGAGCGAAGATGGTTGTTGGTGCGGTGGGGTTGAAAGGAGGAGTGCGAGAGAAGAGAACAGAGGGTGGCGAGGTTAGGGTTGAGGAGCATCGAGTGGGGTTGAAAGGAGGAGTGCGAGAGGAGAGGAGGGAGGAGAGAGAAGAGAACAGAGGGTGGCGCGGTGAACGGCGAGGTTAGGGTTGAGGAGCATCGAGTGAGGAGAGAGAAATTGTGGGAGGAGGGATATATAATGTGGGCTGAAATGTTAAGGAGGGAAGAGAAATAATGTGGTCTGAAGAGTTTGTTTGTGTCTTATAAAGTTTTTTCCATTAGTGATAATTAATTAAAAGTTGGGACTGATTAGAGAAGATGTCCAATAGTTGAGACTGTTTTTATCAATTTTTCCATTTAAGTATTAGAGTCTACTAAAGTACACTCACATGCTTTCAAACTCATTTTGGGTCGATGTATGTCATTTAGGGCTGATTTTAGCCTTTTAAGTTCAATTTCCTTAATTTCCCGTATTTAGTTTCATGTTAGGTCATGTATAGTTCTAATAAGTAAATATATAAGTATTAAAGTCAACTCAAGTCCACTCACATGCTTTTAAACACATTTTGGGTAAATAAATGTCATTTTGGGCGATTTTGGCCTTTTAAGCTCAATTACTTTAATTTCCCGCTTTAAGCATCATGTTAGGTCATGTATAGTTCAAATAACAACATATATAACCATTAGAGTCAAGTAAAATACAGTCACATGCTTTAAAACCCATTTTGGGCCGTTACTTAATTTCCCGCATTTTAGCCACATGTTAGGTCATATATAGTTCCAATAGCTACATATATAACTATTAGAGTCAATTAAAGTCCACTCATCACATGCTTTGAAACCTATTTTGGGTAAAAGAATGCAATTTTGGGCCGATTTTAGCCTTTAAAGCTCAATTTCCTTAATATTTCGCATTTAGTCTCATGTTAGATCATCTATAGTTTTTATTATTAGAGTCAATGAAAGTCCAATAACATGCTTTGAAACCATTTTGGGTAGATGAATATCATTTAGGGACGATTTTGGTATCTTAAGCTCAATTTCCTTAATTTCCCGCATTTAGCTACTTGTTAGGTCATGTATAGCTTTTATAACAACATATATGACTATTAGAGTCAATTAAAGTCGAATCACATGCTTATAAACCCATTTTGGGTAGATGAATGTCGTTTAAGGCTGATTTTGGCCTCTTAAACTCAATTCCTTAATTTCCCGCATTTAGCCACATGTTAGGTCATGTATAGCTTTTATAAGTACATATAAAACCGTTAGAGTCAATTAAAGTCAACTCACATGCTTTCAAACCCATTTTGTGTAAATGAAGGTCATTTTGGTCGATTTTGGCCTTTTTAGCTCAATTTTCTTAATTTCCCGTATTTAGTCTCATGTTAGGTCATATATAGTTCTGATAAGTACATATATTAGTATTACAGTCAACTAAAGTCTACTCACATGCTTTGAAACCTATTTTGGGTAAATGAATGTCATTTTTGACCGATTTTGGTTTTTTAAACTCAATTTCCTTAATTTCTCACATTATATTATTTGCTCAACTTCTTTAGAGTCAACTAACGTCTTACTCAAACATACAATTATCTTATATGTGTTTCCTTATGTTTGTTTTATAAGGTATTCCTCGATGGCAAACCAAGGGAGACTAGCCTTAATTAGGCGGCCAGTATAAAATATCCCTACGGATGATAAGAAAAAAAGGAATACAATAGGGAGAAAAGGAATAAAGAAGAGAAGGATGAAGATCCGCAACTCTCTTGGTGTAACACTCCGTCCAATTATAGACATAAATTAAGGAAAATAGAACAACTTACTAAAGAAATGGCGAAAGCGGAAATGTCGCCTGACGGAAATGTTACTCTAAACAAAGGTCAAATTCAACTAAATAAAATTAAAACCCAATTAAAAATAATTCATAAATATCCATAAAGAGGCAAAAAACAACCCTAGAAACCCAAAGTAGTAAACATAAATAAGAAACAAAATAAAATGTTTTAATATCCTAACTAGTCTCTCTCTAAACTGCCCATAGCACGAAATAAACACCTGCAAACATATCAACAAACATCCACAATCATTGAGGAGTAACTAACAGCTCTCCCAGCTCAATCAAGATACATATAAGAGTTATAAAAGTTTTAATAATCAAGTCATACACAATATCTCAAAAATATACCTCAAATAATCAAATTAACAAATAGATTAATGAATATAACAAAGACATTACAACACGCAAAATACAAATAGGGTAAAGGTAACAGAATAAACAAATAAATAAATACATATGAACTCAAGGATCAACAAAATAAACCTTCATTCTAAATGAAATAATAATATGAACAACATAAAGGATTACGACGTTTCCAAAATAATCTTCTTAACACGTTTGAGGAGGAACTGAACGTAAATGGATAGCAACCCACTGTACCAGTTTGATAAAAATGATTGATACATATGTAGTAATAGTGTAGATAACAAAACCAACCAAAAAGAATAGCACCAGAATAAAAAGTATAGCAAAGCCATGATGATGCAGCAACTATACCATTCATAAAATACTTAAATCATGAAGCAACTACCAACAACTAACATAAATCATGACACAACTTATAACTTAATTAAAAATTAATAAAACTCATAACAATCATGCCATTACTAGCACCATCAACCAAAACCATTACAACATCATTCAACATTAATTATACAACATCTTCACACAACTACATTCGCCTAAACTCCATGAAAACATCCTTGAACTATGATACAATAAAGAGTCAAACCCATGGTAAAATGGAGTAACAAAAGTCTCTACATATCATCTACATATCATATAATTAATCTTAAACAAAACAGCATATAATGCAATTATGGATCATATACTTCAAGAGGTAGTTTAACAAGCATGTATATAATCACAATAACCAATTATGGATCTCATGAATTAGCAAGAATACAACACACAGACATATAAATCTTTCCCACTCGATTCCTAACACGATACTAGCCCAACCTAACTATTAAAACTAAATAATCCCTATACGAATTTCAATCGTTCTAGAAGAACCGTTAGTTACCTTTGAATACCTCCAATTGCTTGCACTCTTCTTCTTGAACATTTCAAAATTCCATTACGTGATGTTCTGTTCCGATCAAGATTATCGTCAATTGAAAGCTCGTATTCAAAATCGCTCCGACAAAATGAAGGTCCAGATGTCCTAAACGTGCTATCCAGATTTGTGGACGATCCAACGGTTAGATCTCCAGGGATGGTCATATTCGTGAAGGTGTGGCAGGAAAAATCGGGATGAACTTTTCCTTTCTCTTTCTCTCTTCAAATGGTCGAATAGAAATGGGAATTACGGTCTGATTCTTGCTTTCCATAATACAACATTAAGAGAAGATAAAAAAAAGTGTAAATAGGGGGTTACAATAGCTAAAAAGATGTGAGTTGAATAGCATTAAGGTGGGGGTTATGAAGGGGTTACAAGGTGCTCAAAAGCCTATCATATGCTTCCAATATTCTGATTTTGTGAAAAGCTTTTAGGAGTTTAAAACTTCACATTAAAAAGTCATGCGACTTTCCAAATACGCTAAAATCGAATAAAAAAAAATACTAGCTCAAACACGTATTTCTAAATACTAAAAAACATAAAATTTCTAATCAAATAAATTATATAAATATAACATTTTAAAAGTTGAAAAAAATAAATAATATAAGATATAATATTTATAAGAAGTAAAATATTCTAATTTTAACGGAAAATAATAATTAAGAGAAAATATCTCGAAGAAATTATGAGCGAAAATATGTGGTATTACACTTGGCTTTCCGGAAGCAGTGGGAGAACTTGACCTCAAAAGAAGCAGCAAGATCAATACACGCGTCTAAATAATATTATTAATAAGGAGTATCCCAAACCTTATAGATCGCATTAATAACTATAAGATTATCACCTTCAATTATAAGATGGTTGGAATTAGAAAAAATCCAGCTCCTTTAATATCTTGACAGAGACCCCAAGCTTCCGCTTGGATAGAGGATGCTGCAACCACTACCAAGCGACTTCCAAATGATTATGAATAACAAAACCAAAGGAGCTGTCATGCAAACTAAGCTTAGACCTATCAAATTTTAATTTAATAAAATTGCTACTTGGAGGGGACCACACAGTTTTTTGACCTAAGCGCTTTTTAGGAAAAGGGCAAGGGTTTAAAGGGGGATATTAACATTCTCTTCCTTAGCCAAAGCAGAAATACAGTGTTTATACTAATTAAAAATAATTATGATGGCTAACTTGACAAACTGAGAATGCTTCATCATAAAAAATAGTCTTATTTTGGACAAACTGAGAATAGATAATTGTGTCATTCGAAAAGGGTAAGCCCGATTATCTTACAAGAAATGGATCTTAGTACCTGTGGGATATGCCACCTCAACCCGTTCTTGAAAGTAGGGAAAAGGGCCATCAATTTTTTCTATTGCCACGAAGACTAAGGTGAAATTTTTTAATCTAGTAAATAATTTATGTGTAAGTTTTTTTGTTCAACCAGTTTGGCCCATATATTAGCGTCTTTGTTAAGAATTTTCCACAGGAGTTTCATTTGAAGAGCGGTATTATTGATCTTTGCTTTCGGAAATCCCATCCCTCCATTGTATTTGGAGAGACGAAACGATCCCAACCAATCAAATTTGATATTTTTGTTTCTATACCTTTATTCCATAAAAACTTACTGTATGTTTTATCTAGGTTATCATGAATAATATACTTAGGGAGGTGAAAACTTTGCATTTGAACGCTAACTTTAGTACCTAAATTTGATTGGATGAGTATAAATATTACCGCTTAAGAGAGGGAATTGACTTTTCATTTGGCAAGTTGACCCTTTACCTTTGTGATGATACTGTTAAAGGTACTTTTTTTGTAACTCTTGAGTTTATAATTGGGCATCCTAGACAACTGTCTACGGAATTAGTTTGAGCCATTTTTAGGAATCCTGGAAAGCGTATATATCCTAGGATAAGAGATTATCTAAAAATTGGAATGCAGATTTATGGATATTTACTGATTGCCCAAACATGGCACAATATTTATCTAGTATCTCTTTAATAATGGCACAACTTTGGGCATTGTCCTAGCTTTAGAAAAAATCATAGTATCGATGACAAAAGTAAGGAAAGGGATTTTAATGCCTGATTTCCCTATGGGAACTCCCAAATTTTTGTTACTACCAATACTATATTACATAACTTATCTGGCTAAAAGTTCTGCACAGAGGATATGTATGTATGGAGAAATGGGATCTCCTTGTCTTATTCTCCTAGAGGAAAATAATTGCTTACCTGGGATTCCATTTGATAAAGATAAATGTTATACAAGCTTTTATATATCCATGAAATCCATTGCTCACATAATTCCATTTTTTCTAAAGTAACAAAAGTGTAATTTGGTTATAGCCTATCATAGGCTTTCTCCAAGTCTAATTCAATTGCAATCCAGCCTTTTTACCTTTACTTTTTTTAAAAGAGTGGAACTTTCATTCGCAATTAAAATAATATCTTAGATATGACGCTCAAGAAAAAAGGCGCCTTGAATAGGATGAATTAATTTACCCATAATCAATTTTAGTATGTTATCAATGATATTGGAAGTAATTTTATAAATGGTTAAGCAAAGGCTAATCGAGCGAAAATGATTAGTATTCTCGGGGTAACCATTATTGGAATAAGAGCAACAAATGGTATGATTAATTTCATTTAGGATTTTCTCGGAATAAAAAAATACTTTGACAACTCTAATAACTGAGTTTCAGCTAGAGTCCAGTATTTTTGAAAGAAAAAAGGAGGATAACCATCTGGACATGGAGCTTTATCAGGGACTCAAATGTAGCCGATTTATTCGTCGGAAGATACCTGATTAGTGAGAAAGTTATTATCTTCTTGGGAGATAATAGCCGAGATTAAATTGAAGTAAATACTAGGATTGAAATACACCGTAGATTATGAATAATATTTGAGTAAATTCAGACATTAGTGTTGCTAATGATAGATGGAATTGTGTGGAGATGCCACTAGCATCTATTAGTGATTTAATTTGGTTACGATTTTTTCTAATTGTTACTGAGGCACGGTAATATTTAAGTGGTTGTTTAGTATACAAGAAATTAATTCCCATGATTTTTTTGATTTGGCTAGTTGTTTGGTTGACAAGATGTTGGGAAAATGGGGGTAACAAAAATTCCTTGAAAATTAAAATTCCCACAAAACGTGGGAATTTATTCACCGACCCCTCCTTGGTCATTCATAATTACCACATAAATTCATGGGAAGTGCAAATTCCTTGATGTCAACCAAACATATTAAGGCCATTTTCCTTGGAATTACATAAGGGAAACAACTTCATAGGAAATGGAACTTCCCATGGGAATTAAATTCCAATGCATACCAAACAACCACTTAGTGTTGGAATCACTTGAACACAAGTAAACATATTTGTTTTTTTGTTTCTAATAAATTGAATTTAGAAGAAAGGAGGTTATTCCTTGTATTAAGAAAATTTCCTGCTTATGATTGAGTGAAATATAATTAAAATTAATAATAATTTCTTTTTGGATTTCTTCTAACTTAGTATATACAATACTTAGTATTTGCTTAAAAAATATTTCCAAATTGTGTTTTATTCCAAATTTTCACTCCTTTTTTTAATAGGTTGCATTTTTGGACTAAGCAATATGTATCAAAATTTTGTGCACCAGTTTTCTTTATTAGAGTGCCAAAATCTTTATAAAGGCACTACATTTTTTCAAACCTAAATGGAGGGGCTTTAATGTTATTTTGTTGAAGATATCTTAAAGAAATTTGGCAATGGTTAGAAGAAGTAAATATATGGTGTTGCATAAAAGCTTTCAAGATTTGAGCAGTCCAAACAATACTTACAAGCATTTATCTAATCTCTCGAAAATATTGTGGACCCCATTTTTTCTTTCTCCAAGTGAATTGATAACCTTGGAAAGGGAGTTCTACACAACTAATGGTGTTCTTAATAGCTGTCATTCTACTTAATCTAGAGTGAAAAACATTATTTCCTTCCTCCCATTTTATTTGAGGAATAGGAAATTTCACTGAAATCTCCTATAATAATAAAACGTCGGTTGATGCCATTAGCAAAATTAGTTAGCTTCGTCCAAAAGTCATCTTTTTGGTTGTTTTGAGTAGGAGCGTATATTAAAAAGATCCTAGAATCAAGAGATAATTATAGAAGATGAATTTTACAAACTATAAACCTTGAAGATTTTGCATTTATTGATAAACTAAACGGATTTATATTACAATCATTCCATAAAACTCACACTTCACCCTCAAAACCAATTGTTGGAGTGAAATAAAAATACTTACAAGGCATTTATTTAGTACAAGAAATGGAGGGGGTGGAGGAATTAGCTTTTAGTTTCACATACCATCATGATCCTAGTATTGTTACTACTACAAGAATCCCTAACTTACTATAGAGCATTTTTTCTTTTACACCCATGAATAATCCAACATGTAATAGACATTATTTATAAAACTTGCATTTCAAAGGTGGGGGGGATATCAAGAAGTTTACTATCTTAGCCTCTTTATAGATGAAGAGCCACCATCTTCTTCATCGCCTCCAATCCTCCTTTTGGAAGATTCTAAATGGGAGTTGAGTTCCACAAGGGGGGGGGCGGGGTCAACACCCATAAGCTAAATCTTTTGGACTATAGAATTGTCGAAGTGCAAGAAGTGAAAAGAATCGTTAGCTTAAGAGTTTAGCTCACCAAAAGCATTAGCGGGATCATCAGGCAACACATTATTGTCATCATAAGCATTCAGATATCATTAGGGACAAATAAATTCACATGCTGGTATTAGCATCCCATGAGTGTAAAAAAATGAGTTGAGATGAGTGGACCACCTAAAGTGGAGTTGGAGAATGTGCAATCTCCATAAAAACTCCCTCCCAAGCACCATCACCTCCTATGCAAGGAGAAGGAGTGAGAGACTCTAACTTCTTTGTATCACCAGATGGTGGAAAAACTCCCTCCCAAGCACCATCACCTCTCTGAATCCTCATCATCAAAGGACTCTACATCATAGGCAGTATTTCGGGCAAACAAAATACCATTACCTTTACCTTGAAGGAGAGGGGGGTTGGTCCAGCTTGGACGGTTGAACCACAGTAGGTTATTTAATTGCAATGCCCTTCCTAAACTGGGAGACAGGCATTGCAAAAGATTGAACAAAGTTTTTGTTTTTAGCTTTCTCATCAACATTTTTTAAAGAATGATTTTCTTTGAATATTCTCTTATAGAACTTGGGGCTTGGCTTGAACCACACAAGTTGGCTCAGCTGTGCATTCAAAGTTTCATGCCCGGTAACATTAGAAAGATTCTCAATAAGATTCATTTGTTTAGGATTCTTAATCAACATGACATTGACTTCCTTTTTAGGGGAAGCGAGAAAGGGAAAAGTTTCAATACCATGGATTTTCTTACCACAAAAAGTGCAACCAATAGAAAAATCCTCATACTATATGTAGACACAAAATCGTGTCTCCCCATTGAGTACCAATGATGAAACATACCGTCGTTCTAATTGGCCCGTTCCAAAGGAAGAGCAATCAAACGAGCTAAGCCTAAAAGCATTTCGAAAATATAAAGTCTATTTATTGGTTTAAAACAATCCACGCCCAATTAATTATTCCTGATAATTAATTACATTTTTAATATTTTAATATTAATTATTCCCGATAATTAATTTTTTAAAGGATATTTCGAAAATCAGATTTTTACTCCTAAAGATAGCTGATTTCAGTTTTCAAATGATAGATTTTATCAAAGGATAAAAAAAATCTTAAAACAATAAAAAAACCGGCCAGGAAGCAAGTGCGCCTGACGCAAAGCAGTGCGTGTTGCGCACAGGCTGTGTGTCTGGCGCACAGGCTCTGCGTCTAGCGCACAAGCTGTGCGTCAAGTGCACAGTTTTATTTTATCCTTTTGCTTCATTTTTTGTTTCCTTTGCCTATAAATAGCTTGTTTCTTTGAACGAATCTTCTTGATGCTTTACAATACTTTTCCCTACGACTTCTACACATATTTAGCCATACTTAAACACTCAAACTCATATTTAAACACATTCAAATATATTTAAACACATTCAAACACATGCATACAAATTTCTTATTACAAGCTTCAAGATTGCTCAGCCTGCAGATCGTAATACAAGACCCAAGCGACCAAGGCATAATTCTTGAGGGTCAATTCCAATTTAATTCCTTTTTTACTAATAATTTACTTGTCATGATGTAGATCGTTAATGGAATGATCGCTTTCTTGTACATTCTTCTATACTATTTTCTTTTATTTTATTTATTTTCTATATTGGTTATTATTCATATGCATGTTGTATAATTTAATGCTTTCTTCACCCCACATGATTATTATTGCTAATCAAAGACCTAAAGAAATGTTCTAACATTCAATTCAGATAATTTGGACAACTTGTTAGGTTCCCAGTAACTTGATTGCATAATGACATATTACCAAACATTAGTCTTTTGTTTGTTTAATGAACCGACATAGATAAATTTTAGATTTCATTAACATGTTATGTGGTTATTTATTTGCATAAAATATTGATATGAATCGATATTAAGTAGAGGCCAACAATGGGCGAATTTGATTCCTGATCTTATTCGTACCCTCACCCCCGAACTCAATCTATGGTTCATTGACCATCTATGGAGTCATGACGGGGAAATCTACATTGGATAAGTACCTAAGTTGTCCCTACGATTTCTAAATATCCAATTAGGTTTATGATTCTTCCTTTACAATGAGGTAGTCAAATACGCGCTCATCCCACGTAGGCGAATAAAAACACACCTACACTATACAATATGGCCATTAACATTATCTCTAGCATGATTAATTCAACAACTTGCAAAAGAGGGGCTTGAATATTAATCCTAACACAAGCATGTGCAAAATGGATTTGTCTTCCAAGAATGGACCTTTGATCAAGCTTATAATAAGGGTTCTAATATCATTGGCAGCATACAGGTTGACAATGGAACCAAAATTAAGAAGGTCAATGGGTAGCCTAGGGATTCTCATCCAAAGATCAACCCACTTAACCTCATCGACATAAGGGTCTGCATCGATAAATAACAATAATATCACCTTGACCATGCCAAGGTCTTCGCTCCAAAATAAGAGATAAATCACCATTATTAAAGAAACGGATAAGAATCCATTTATTACCTATTATCAGCTTTGACAAAATTTCTAATAAACTTTTGTACGAATGGAGATAATAGTGCGAATATCAAGGGCAGAACTAAGCATCTTACCAATTAAATATGACTTATTAAGATCTTCAATATCCTGTTTCACTTGAGACAGATCATCCAGCACAATTTCCTTAAGAAAAGGAGCTAGCTAGGGAGGGTCTTGAACAGACTTAGAAATTTCTTCTGGTAAGGAACCAAAGAAAATGTGTTGCTAGTTTGCCAAATAATATGTGGATCACAATTTAGAGACTAAAAAAAGATTAGTTCTAATTTAGAGACGGATAAAGAATATTTGGTTAATTTACCCCAAAATAACTAGTCACAATATAGGAAGGGACGAAGGAAAAGCTCGGTTGCTATTGGGGCATGAGTTGAATCCCTCGCGGTATTGGGATTGCTAAAGTCAGTAACTAATTTGCTACGAAATTAGTTGATCGCAATTCAGAAATTGATTACATCCGTCACTAAATTTCTACGTGAATGGTACAACAATTTAAAGATTCAGAACATTCAGTTGCAACTTTGCGACGGTTTTTACCAATCTCAAATTAGGGACAGAAAAATTTTAGTCACAAATTCACAACACATATAAATTGCAAGGACGGTTTTAGTGAAAGAAAAAATCAATCGCTAATCCGTCGCAAAATGCCTTTTGTCACGGAATATCTTTGATTAGCGACTGATTTTTTCGTCTAAAAAGAACTTTCCCCTTGTAGTGAAAAAGGAATGAGACTAATAGCAATTTCAATAGGAGGGGGATTGGGTGTAAAACTAGGGGGTTAGTATTAAGTATGGTGAGGGTGCACCCAGCACCACCAACTTTGACTAGTAGCCAAAACACCCCAAACTATTACCCTGGGAGCAACGAGTGTCATAGATGAAGCCGGAGCTAACTTTTCTTTCATATATCCTATTTTTCATTGATTAGAAGCCTAAGTCACGTAAACATGTGTCGAGAAATGTTAGCTTCAGCGTCATTCATGATACTCGCTGCACCCATGCCAATAGTTTGTGGTGTTTTGGTACTAGTCAAAGTTAATGGCGTTGGGTGCACCCGCGCCATAGTTTGTGGTGTTGAGGCCAATTGCCAATATAATAATATTACAGAAATTCTTGCAAATATTCAAGCATAACAACAAGCATTTCATATTTTGCAAAGGAATAAAAAAATCTCGTATACAATTTAGAGCATGCTAAAACGACTTAGTCAAAAGAACACCCTCTTTTAAATCCTCAAGGCACACTCGTAATCATATATATTACATCATATGGAGAATTTTTTAACTATAGTTCATGTCAAATCTACTAAAAAACTAAGATTTCTATTAGCCCTAAATACCTAAAAATTTTGTAACAAATTACCATAAAAGAGAGGAAAGATAATGGGTAAATATACCTTATTGCGAATAAAATAAGGTCACTTATGGTTAAGGTTGTTGGCGGTGAAAGTCACCAGAGTTGAAGAGAGACGATGAGTAACTAGAGAGGAGTAAAAATGATGAAGTGAAAGGAAGAGTGGTATGGTGAGAAGAAAAAAAACCCCCAAACTATGGCTTGTAACATAAATCTATATAAGTTCCTCTTAATGCCATAATCACCTCAATAAGGCAATCATTTTAATTATATATTGCATGTATTGGAAGAACTTATTGCAGATTATTGTTGTTGGTTGTTGTTATTGTTGTTGCTATGGATGATGCTAATATAGTAGTAGCTTGATAGCGACATCAGCCACGAGCGGCGAAGCGATAGTAATGCAGCGATAGTAGTAGTAGCAGTAGTAGTAGTAGTAGTAGTAGTAGTAGTAGTAGTAGTAGTAATGCTGATAGTAATGTGATAGAAGTAATAGTAGTAGTTCGCGATAGTAGTAATGCTTGATAGTAGTAATACTTGATAGTAGTAGTAATGCTTGATAATACTTGATAATAGTAGTAGCTTGATACTTGATAGTAATGCTTGATAGCGGTACTTGATAATAGCGGCAGCCAGCGAAGGCGATAACGATACTTGATAGTAATGCTTGATACTTGATACTTGGCGATGCATGCGGCAGCGATAGCGATACTTGCCGATAATGCTTGATAGCGATACTTGCCCGGCGTGATAGCAGCCGCGATTCGGATAGTAATGCTTGATAGCAAACAAGCGGCCGTAGCGGCAATGATAATGCCGATGATAGTAGTAGTAATGCTGATAGTAAGCGGTAGCGATAGCGGCAGCGATAGCGATAGTAGTAGGAGTAGCGGCAATAGTAGCGGCGATAGCAGCGGCGGCGATAGCGATGCTTGATAGTAATGGCGGCGATAATAGCGATGGCATGGTAGCGGTAGTAATGCTTGATAGCGATAGGAGTACCGGTAGTAATGCTTGGCCAGCCCGATAGCGATAAGCGGTAGCAATAGCGGCCAAGCGGCAGCGGCATCATCAGCCCGATACTTGATACCAGCGGGGCGATACTTGAGGAAGCGATAGCAGCCGCGATACTTGGCGATAGTAGCGTGATAGCTTGATAATACTGATAGCGCAGATAGCGATTCAGAGGTGCTTTCGCACGGCCGAGCCGGAACTAAAGCTCGGCTCGAGCTCATATACAAATGTAAGAGCTCGAGCTCGGCTCGAGTAAAATAGGGCTCGTGCTTAAACTTCGTCCTAAATAGGAAGCCTAGTTTACAAGGACCATCACAAGGCCCAAAATGACCACTTAAGTGCCTAACAGGGAAATGTTTAAGGCTTGCATAGCTTTTATAATAGTTTGTAGGTACTCATTTTTCCAATTCACCGATGCGGGATTCGGTGTAAGTGTAGCTCATGTTGAGCTGCGTTGATTGAATGATGGGGTAACCTGGTAACTTATGCTTTGTTACTTGTCGATGTGGGATTTCACCAACCAACACCTTTTAGCCTATTAAATTTCCAAGCTCTTGCAAAGGTTTTTTTCTTTTTTTTTTAGTTGTGAGTTGTATGCATTTAATAATCTAATCCTTCCCGTAAAAAAAAGAAATAATCTAATGTATAATATATATTTTTTAATATAAAATAAATTTTTAATATAAAATAATTTTTTAATATAGAATAATAATCGAGCTATTCACGAGCTATTCGAGGCGAGCTTTACCCAGCTCGGCTCAGCTCGGCTCGTTTAAGTCTCGAGCCGAGCCCGAACCCGATCCCGAGCCACAGCGAGCTTTGGCCAAGAGACGAACCCGGCTGTTCGCGAACATGCCAATTTCATTATCACTCCTAGTAGCGATGGCAGCGGTAGTGCAACGATAGTAGTAGCTTGCGCCAGCGATACTAGCGGCGATACTTGATAGTAATGCTTGATAGCGATAGCGGTAGCGGCCAGCGATAGCGATAGCGATAGCGGCGATAGCGACGGCGATAGCGGCAACGATAGCGGCGGCAACAGCCGGCCCGATAGCGATAGCGGCAGCGATAGCGATATCGATAGTGGCCCGATAGTAATGCTTGATAGCGATGAGCCCGATAATGTCGATAGCAATAGAAGTAGCGATAGCTGCGCGATACTTGATACGAAGTAGCGGCCGATAGCGATAGCTTTAGCGGCCCGGCGATAGCGATACCCGGCGATAATGCAGCGATAGCAGCCAGCGATACTTGGCCAGCGATAGCGATTCTGCGGCGGCAATAGCGATAGCGATACTTGATAGTAGTAATGCGCGTAGCGATACAATAGCGATGGCGATAAGCTGTAGTAATGCGGCGGCGGCGGCGCAGCGATAGCGGCACCAATAGAGAGTTGCAATAACGCGGCGATACTTGATACCGATAATGTGCTTGACGATGCTTGATAGTAGTAATGCTGAAGCGGCAGCGATACTTGGCGGCGGGAAGCGATACTTGATAGCGATAGCATCGGCAACAGATAGTAATGCGGCATCGATGTGCGACATCATTAGTAGTAGTAGTAGTAGTAGTAGTAGTAGTAGTAGTAGTAGTAGTAGCGATAGCGATAGAAGCAACGATGCTAGCGATTGCGAAACGATAGTAGTAGTTGTAGTAGCTTGATAGCAGCAGCCAGGGAGCGAGAAGCGATGATAGCATAAGCATCAGCAACAACAATAGTAGTAGCGACAGCGATAGCGATACTTGATAGTAATGCTGTGATAGCGTAGCGATAGCGATGATAAGTAGCGATAGCGATATCGATGCTTGATATCGATAGCGATAGCAGATAGCACTAGCGATAGCAGTACAGCTAGCACTAGCTTAGCACTAGCGATAGCGATAGCGATAGCTGATAGCGATAGCGCGATACTTGATACTTGATAGCGATGCGATAGCGATACTTGATAGCGATACTTGATAGCGATAGCGATTCGCGATAGCGATAGCGATGCTTGATAGCGATACTTGATACTTGATAGTAGTAGTAGTAGTAGTAGTAGTAGTAGTAAGCGATGCGTGATGCAGAGCGTAGTAGTTGTAGTAGCAGCTGTAACACCCCAAAATTTCAAAGCGGAAAAGAAAGAAATAATTATAGTATTAATAGGACAATGGCGGAAACATCGTCTTCTGGGAATGTCACTACTACAAGAAATGCGTTTAAATAACTAAGTGATAAACCAATATAAGTAAATAGTATAAATAAATTAAATTAATTAGAGTAATATCCAAAAGATAAAACTAACTCTCAAACTAATTAAAAGTCTAGGCCTAAAACATCTAGCTTTCTAATGCTCACAACTCAGCCCGAGCCGAAAACCAAAGAAGATTCCCATCAACATAACCTGCAAAATATATAACAACAATCCACAATCGGTGGGGAGTAACTAGCGTTCTCCCGAACAAAAGAAATCAAAGTACAATTCGGACATAGATTAATAAGAAAGGAAATAATAAAATCAAGTCAACTACAATATGCATCCACTTCCATATAACTCACAAATAACGCAAATGAATAATAAATAGCAAGTGAGTTGGATAAAAATAAATAAATCATCTCAAGAGTACTTTTATAAAAATAAAAATAAAAGTATAGGTAAAACAAGTTATTGAGTCAGAAACCGAACGCCGGTGAATCGCACCACTTCCTAAGGTTTGTCGGATCGCAATCTCCGAGTCGCCTATGGGCTTACGTTCCCCACTTGCCGTGTCTAAGAATGGCCAAACTCCCAATGCGGGGTAGAACACGCGAGAACTCCCTGACCTCTCGGACGACAACAATTAACCCAGGTGTACCCCTAGTTCGCAAACCAGGTGGTTGACATGTTCTTCACCGGGGACTACATCTATCCCACCGGATATTCTTATCTCAAAATAAAATCATGCATATCATCAAAGTATCATTCATCTTAAAATATTCATCAAAAAGGGATGCCACCCGGCCTTATACCCATAATTCATCAAAACAACTCTTCATAATTCCTCAAAAATAATAACTTACAAACTTTCAACAAATGTCTCTCACAATAAACACTTGAAGATTTCTAAACATCAACAATG
The DNA here is from genome assembly GCA_947648045.1 of Beta corolliflora. Lineage (NCBI taxonomy): Eukaryota > Viridiplantae > Streptophyta > Magnoliopsida > Caryophyllales > Amaranthaceae > Beta > Beta corolliflora. The sequence goes on along the minus strand of CANSZD010001831.1, from coordinate 36,234 downwards.
ATATTAAACTAGTTTTTACAGCACCAACAATTCAATCAAAAATACATCACTAATTAACTCCAAGACTTATTCAATAAAAGAGTAGTAACAATTAATCATTTTTCTCATAAATTAAACATAAACATAATGATACCCAATAATACTTACTGCAACCTACTGAAAATCAGCAACCAAGAACATAATAGATTACAAATTATTTCTGACTAACAAGCTCTCAAATAATTTTAAAGAGTATCCTCAATTTAACAACAAAAACCCAATAATAATTATTAAACTAATAAGTTCGATCAGTAAAATCACGCAAAAATTATCATACGACCCTAATGGCTCTACTAGCATGGTAAAATTTTTATTTATAATTTTCGGACTTTAAAGTATTTTTAAATGTTAATTTACAGATTACTCAATAAAGCCAATATAATAATTAAAAATAACAATAAACGCCTAAAAATTACCAAAAATTTACCTAACATGCATAAACTCACGGAAATACATAATATACAAATAAATGAATTTTTAGGATTCCAGAAATAATTTTCATGATTTATATACTGACAGAAACGATAATGCAAAAAAAGATATATCAATTAAATAAACAGGTAAACAGTAGGAAAAAATTATTCTAAGGCATGGTATACATATTACACATATAACATGATCCACGAAACATAATTTCAGCAATTTTAACATTCGTTTAATAATTATCAAGCAAATAAGCCAAAAACGCACAAAACACCAATTAAATCAAATAAATACTAAAAATCAGACGAAAATTATTTTTCTGTATAAAATATTCACACAGCATGCATCCAGTATATTCATGTCAAATTTCGTCAATAATTTCATTCAAAAAGTATTTTAAATAATTCCTAGCGTAATAATCTAATACCGAATAATACTCTGATCACTATGGTTCTAAGATAACTACTAGTTACCTGGAACGTTGGGAGGAGAGCTGAGTCTAAAGGGATTCAAAAAATATGCGAGCAATCCAATTCCTCCATGAACGATAATTGTAGCAACAAGTCACTATGCGTTTTCTTCTTGAACGTTGAAAACTCTAATTTCATACAGCTCTGTTCCGACCATGATTCCCGGTGATCAAAGGCTCAGATTCTAAATCTCTCTGGTTAAAGTGAAGAACAAGATGTTGTAAACGTTCTGTCCAAATTTGAAGACGATCCAACGGTTAGATCTCCGGCTACGGTTATTTTCGTGAAGGTGTGACAGGAAAAACCGGGTTGAACCTTTCTATTCTTTTCCTCTTCCTTTTCTCTCTTTCTTTTCTTGAAAACGGTGAGGGTTAAATGAGAATGATGCTGAACTTCTTTTAATAAAAATCAGAATTTTATGGCAAGGAAAAAAATGAAAGGTTTAGGGGGGTTATGGGGGTTACAAACTACCAAGAGTCATCAATTAAAAGAAATGAAATAAAAGAAGAGAAACTTCTTCCTTCTCCCTCCCCATAGCCGGCTGTCCAAGCCCAACCACACCAAGATGATTTCGGCCCAAGTCATCAAAGGTCCACGCATCAAAAGTCCGTCACGCGACAAATCGATAAATTCCTAAATCGCGCCTAAACTTTGAAAATACTTAATAATGAAAATAATTCTAATAAATTATATTATAAATATAAATATAATGCACACATTAGCACACCATATAATAAAATAATAATTCGGCTCCCAAATTATAAAGAATAAAAATCATTAATCTAGAGAAAATAATAGTTTTAGGGAGAACTTTTGCGGAAAAACTAGGAGCAAAAATATGGGTTGTTACAATCTCCCCTCCTTGAAAGAGTTTCGTCCTCGAAACTTCAAAACAACCAAGAGACAAAAGAAAATACTCTAGATAAAGAACATTAAAAAAACAGAAATCGATAGATTTTAGTTAAGAACTAAACAACTTTGCAGGTATAAAATTTGATAACTCAAATAATATATATTTTATTTTGGAAGACCAAAAGAGTTGTATAGTAAAGAAGCACGGTAACAACAATCATTTTATAAATTGTGAAAGAACCAAAGACAAGTATTAGAAAGTTTAAGGTAAAAAAAAAACTTTTGCACAATAAACTATAGGTAATTTTGTAAAAGAAGCAGGAATAAATATTTACGTAAAATTATAAAAGAATAAATCCGACCATACATAAATATTTTTAGAAAAGAAACGAAGAAGAAAAAGTTCGTAAATAGATAGCCAAACCAATTTAAATAGAGGTAACCACACGAGCTTATACTCCACTTAAAGAGATAAGAACACTTTAATAAAGAGTAGCTAGCTGCTTTATTAAAATAGCACTTACGAACACAAGTCATGACATATGTTATAAGAGCGTACGCCTCCTAAACATATATATATGAAAATTAAAGTTCGCAAAAGAAATTGAAAACTTTAAAATAAATTTCACAACGACGAAACACTAATAATTAATAGGCGATAAAGTAATAAATTATTAACAACAATTATAAAATTTGCCAAGTCGACACAAACGTGCATGGAACCACCCATTGCAACCTAGTATCAACAAAACAATATTTGAAAGCCATCTTATCAAATCAACATTAAAGTTTAACGGAATCACCCAATATAAACTTAATGTCAACTCAAAAAGGAAGTTAAATCAAAATTGTCAAAATGCGTCAACTAATCAAATTGACATACAAGTCAAAGGATCCACCCATTATGACTTAATATCAACTCAAACAAGTTTTAAATTTTTGGACTTATCAAATTGACATACAAGTCAAAGGAATCACCCATTATGACTTAATATCAACTCAAACAAGTTTAAAATTTAGACCGAGTATATAAATTTCATTTTTAAAGAATATAAAACAGATCCGACAAAATCGAGAGAATTAAATAAGAAGTAATGAAAACAATCAAAATTTTGCTATGAAATGAGAAAGCACTAAATATTTAACCAAGAAACAACAAATAGTAAACGAAATCCTTTCACGCATTTGAGTTCGAAAAATAATGCTAATAAGAAAAGTAAGTAAAGTAAAAGTTGTTGAATGCTAACCTTTAAAACAAAATAGCTTGCGTTTATAATTCAATCTAACACCAAAACAACTCATTAAAGTACTTTTATTTTCAAAGACTACAAAACTTATCACCATAATTAATGGCCAAACAAGGATTAGCATGAAAAATAAAAATATTAAAAGGAAAATATTTATAAATATAGATGGTCAAAAACGGTAAGAGAAATTTGAAGAATATCTTGAAAGACAATTTCATAACCCCTTTCTTTTTCCAAACCATTATAAAACAATTGAAATTAAACGTTTTTCAAAAGAGTATGTCAAAATATTAACAATAATAAAATTTGAAAATCAGAAAATAACTCTAACATAAGTATAAAATTTATTAAGTTCAAAGATCTAAAATATAATTTGGAATATAAATTCAAACTGGAAAGTTTTGTAAATAATAAAACAGATACGTAGTACTCACATAAAAAACAACACTTAATTGAAAAAGAACAGAAAGTATATACTGTCTCACATAATAACATATACTATCAAGCAACTAGCAAATAAAATAAATGCAATGCAACACACAAGACTATATTAAAATAAAATTAAAGTTTATCTTTAAATTGCAAAACAGAAAATAAATTAAACACACAACTAAACCGAGAAGGCTATAAATTACTTCGCTTTCGCTGCGCACTCTGATAAAAGAGAAAATAAATTACATGTAAGAGGCCCTGCAAATAAGATTAGCAAACTTGGTAGACTAATTCCACCAATAATACAAGTAACTATACATATAACATATGCTCCGTAAGCATGATAGCACACCACATTCCCATAAGGCTTTCCTTTACTTACTCTACCCATCACACTCTCACTATAGTGAAACTACTAAACTTAATTCTAAACAAATTTTATCTCCTAAGGCTAACTAATAATTCTAACGAATCATTAGCAACTCTTTTTCAGAGTTTAGGAACGTTTTGCTCGATACCAACTGTAACACCCCAAAATTTCAAAGCGGAAAAGAAAGAAATAATAATAGTATTAATAGGACGATGGCGGAAACATCGTCTTCTGGGAATGTCACTACTACAAGAAATGCGTTTAAATAACTAAGTGATAAACCAACATAAGTAAATAGTATAAATAAATTAAATTAATTAGAGTAATATCCAAAAGATAAAACTAACTCTCAAACTAATTAAAAGTCTAGGCCTAAAACATCTAGCTTTTTAATGCTCACAACTCAACCCGAGCCCAAAACCAAAGAAGATTCCCATCAACATAATTTGCAAAATATATAACAACAATCCACAATCAGTGGGGAGTAACTAGCAGTTCTCCCAGAACAAAAGAAATCAAAGTACAATTCAGACATAGATTAATAAGAATGGAAATAATAAAGTCAAGTCAACTACAATATGCATCCACTTCCATATAACTCACAAATAACGCAAATGAATAATATTTAGCAAGTGAGTTGGATAAAAATAAATAAATCATCTCAAGAGTACTTTTATAAAAATAAAAATAAAAGTATAGGTAAAATAAGTTATTGAGTCAGAAACCACTAGTAGAAAAAACCCCACCTGATGCGGTCAAAATTGGCCTTTCAGATGCGGTTTTGGTCCGCATCAGGTGGTGGCGCAGCAGCTCACTAATAATTTCTGATGCGGTCCAAAACCGCATCAGAAAACAATAATCTGATGCGGTTCATAGGGAAAACCGCATCAGATTAGGTGATAATCTGATGCGGTTTTCCCTATGAACCGCATCAGTAAGTCAAGATATTGATGCGGTTCTTAGAATAACCGCATCAGAATGTCAATTGTTAGTGTTAAAAAAAAAAGCACTTTATACAAAGCACATTACTGTGCTTTGTATAAAGCACTTTTTTGTGTGCTTTGTGTCCTCTTAGATCCGGTCCAAATAATAGGGAAAATTATACAAAATAAAAATCAGATTTAACATTTACAAATCCATCTACAACAATATAGTACGATAATCACACAAAAAACTCAACTTATAACACGATAATTACAACAATATATGTACGATAATTAAAAAAATACAGAGGAACAACATGAACACAGAAAATTGTTAGATATAAAATTACAAAAAATAAGTGTACAGAAAATTAACACACATACCATCCAAATTTATATATGTATAGAAAATTACAATACATATCCAAAACCAACAACTACAAAAAAAACCAATATAAAGCGAAGCGAAAATGACGAGGCTAAAAACGAAAAAGATAAAAAATTAAGACCTAAAAAAAACTAAATTAGATAAAAAAAAGGACAAAATTAAGAGCCTTAAACCAAAAAAAATCGAAACGAAAATTGAAACCAAAAAACACTCAAACGAATAAACAAAGAAATCTGGTAAAAGAACGAAAAAAACGAAAAAACGAAGAAATCTCGTAAAAGAAAAACGAAAAAATTGACGAAAAAATAAAAAACGAAGAAAAAAGACAAAAACGAAGAAATCTCGTAAAAAAACGAAAAGATCTGGAAAAACAAAACGAAAAAACGAAGAAAAAAGACAAAATCAAAATCCCATCAAAACTCAAACGAACCACTTTCGTTCTTCGATTCTTCGTCTCTTCATTTCTTCGTTTCACTCTTCATTTCGTTCTTCGTTTCTTCATTACCCATTTTGGCTCTTCATTTCTTCGTTCTTCATTCATCTTCGTTCTTCGTTTCACTCTTAATTAGGGATGCATGATAGTAGAGAGGAAAGAGGAAAGAGGAAAGAGGAGAGAGGAGACGGCGTGGATGACGAGGAGTAGAGAGTAGAGAGTAGAGAGGAGAGAGAGAGAGAGGGGAGATGCGGAAAATTAGGGTTTGGGTCTGAGAGTGGTGATTGGGGTTATGAGGGAGGAGAGAGAGTTTGGGTCATATTTGTTCGCGTATGGGCCGTAATGTGTTCGCGTGCAGGGCCGTAATTTTTCGCGTGTTGGACCATAATTCAGTGCTGGTCCAAAGGCTGCAAATGTGGGTTTTGAGCGAAAAATAACAAAAATCTGATGCGGTCCACTAAACCGCATCAGATTTTAAATAAACCGCATCAGATTATTTAATCTGATGCGGTCCACAAGTGGACCGCATCAGATTGTATTCTCAACATTCCTGCCCATTTTCAATGTATATTTTCGGATGCGGTTTTACAAAAACCGCATCTGTTACTAAAAGACATATAAAGTTTTTTCCACTAGTGAACCGAACGCCGGTGAATCGCAATTCACTTCCTAAGGTTTGTCGATCGCAATCTCCGTGTCGACCTATGGGGTTACGTTCCCCACCGCCCGTGTCTAAGAATGACCAAACTCCCGATGCGAGGTAGAACACGCGAAACTCCCCGACCTCTCGGACGACAACAATTAACCCAGTGTACCCCTAGTTCGCAAACTAGGTGGTTGGCATATTCTTCACCGGGGACCACATCTATCCCACCGGATATTCTTATCTCAAAATAAAATCATGCATATCATCAAAGTATCATTCATCTTAAAATATTCATCAAAAAGGGATGCCACCCGGCCTTATACCCATAATTCATCAAAACAACTCTCCATAATTCCTCAAAAATAATAACTTACAAACTTTCAACAAATGTCTCTCACAATAAACACTTGAACATTTCTAAACATCAACAATGATATTAAACTAGTTTTTACAGCACCAACAATTCAATCAAAAATACATCACTAATTAACTCCAAAGCTTATTCAATAAAAGAGTAGTAACAATTAATCATTTTTCTCATAAATCAAACATAAACATAATGATACCCAATAATACTTACTGCAACCTACTGAACATAAGCAACTAAGAACATAATAGATTATAAATTATTTTTGACTAACAAGCTCTCAAATAATTTTAAAGAGTATCCTCAATTTCACAACAAAAACCCAATAATAATTATTAAACTAATAAGTTCCATCAGTAAAATCACGCAAAAATTATTATACGACCCTAATGGCTCTACTGGCATGGTAAAATAATTAAAAATATTTTTAAATGTTAATTTACAGATTACTCAATAAAGCCAATATAATAATTAAAAATAAAAATAAATGCCCAAAAATTACCAAAAATTTACCTAACATGAATAAACTCACGGAAATACATAATCTTCAAATAAATGAATTTTTAAGAGTCCATAAATAATTTTCATGATTTATATACTGACAGAAACGATAATACAAAAACAGATATATCAATTAAATAAACAGGTAAACAGTAGGAAAAAATTATTCTAAGGCATGGAATACATATTACACATATAACATGATCCACGAAAAATAATTTCAGCAATTTTAACATTCGTTTAATAATTATCATGCAAATATGCCAAAAACGCACAAAACACCAATTAAATCAAATAAATACTAAAAATCAGACGAAAATTATTTTTCTGTATAAAATATTCACACAGCATGCATCCAGTATATTCATGTCAAATTTCATCAATAATTTCATTCAAAAAGTATTTTAAATAATTCCTAGCGTAATAATCTAATACCGAATAATACTCTGATCACTATGGTTCTAAGATAACTACTAGTTACCTGGAACGTCGGGAGGAGAGCTGAGTCTAAAGGGATTCGAAAAATATGCGAGCAATCCAATTCCTCCATGAACGATAATTGTAGCAACAAGTCACTAGGCGTTTTCTTCTTGAACGTTGAAAACTCTTATTTCGTACTGCTCTGTTCCGACCATGATTCTCGGAGATCAAAAGCTCGGATTCTAAATCTCTCCGGTTAAAGTTAAGACAAGATGTTGTAAACGTTCCGTCCAAATTTGAAGACGATCCTTAGATCTCCCGGCTACGTTTATTTTCGTGAAGGTGTGACAGGAAAAACCGGGTTGAACCTTTCTATTCTTTTCCTCTTCCTTTTCTCTCTTTCTTTTCTTGAAAACGGTGAGGGTTAAATGAGAATGATGCTAAACTTCTTTTAATAAAAATCAGAATTTTATGGCAAGGAAAAAAATGAAAGGTTTAGGGGGGTTATGGGGGTTACAAACTACCAAGAGTCATCAATTAAAAGAAATGAAATAAAAGAAGAGAAACTTCTTCCTTCTCCCTCCCCATAGCCGGCTGTCCAAGCCCAACCACACCAAGATGATTTCGGCCCAAGTCATCAAAGGTCCACGCATCAAAAAGTCCGTCACGCGACAAATCGATAAATTCCTAAATCGCGCCTAAACTTTGAAAATACTTAATAATGAAAATAATTCTAATAAATTATATTATAAATATAAATATAATGCACACATTAGCACACCATATAATAAAATAATAATTCGGCTCCCAAATTATAAAGAATAAAAATCATTAATCTAGAGAAAATAATAGTTTTAGGGAGAACTTTTGCGGAAAAACTAGGAGCAAAATTATGGGTTGTTACAATCTTCCCTCCTTGAAAGAGTTTCGTCCTCGAAACTTCAAAACAACCAAGAGACAAAAGAAAATACTCTAGATGAAGAACATTAAGAAAACGAAAATCGATAGATTTTAGTTAAGAACTAAACAACTTTGCGGGTATAAAATTTGATAACTCAAATAATATATATTTTATTTTGGAAGACCAAAAGAGTTGTATAGTAAAGAAGCACGGTAACAACAATCATTTTATAAAATGTGAAAGAACCAAAGACAAGTATTAGAAAGTTTAAGGTAAAAAAAAAACTTTTGCACAATAAACTATAGGTAATTTTGTAAAAGAAGCAGGAATAAATATTTACGTAAAATTATAAAAGAATAAATCCGACCATACATAAATATTTTTAGAAAAGAAACGAAGAAGAAAAAGTTCGTAAATAGATAGCCAAACCAATTTAAATAGAGGTAACCACACGAGCTTATACTCCACTTAAAGAGATAAGAACACTTTAATAAAGAGTAGCTAGCTGCTTTATTAAAATAGCACTTACGAACACAAGTCATGACATATGTTATAAGAGCGTACGCCTCCTAAACATATATATATGAAAATTAAAGTTCGCAAAAGAAATTGAAAACTTTAAAATAAATTTCACAACGACGAAACACTAATAATTAATAGGCGATAAAGTAATAAATTATTAACAACAATTATAAAATTTGCCAAGTCGACACAAACGTGCATGGAACCACCCATTGCAACCTAGTATCAACAAAACAATATTTGAAAGCCATCTTATCAAATCAACATTAAAGTTTAACGGAATCACCCAATATAAACTTAATGTCAACTCAAAAAGGAAGTTAAATCAAAATTGTCAAAATGCGTCAACTAATCAAATTGACATACAAGTCAAAGGAATCACCCATTATGACTTAATATCAACTCAAACAAGTTTTAAATTTTTGGACTTATCAAATTGACGTACAAGTCAAAGGAATCACCCATTATGACTTAATATCAACTCAAACAAGTTTAAAATTTAGACTGAGTATATAAATTTCATTTTTAAAGAATATAAAACAGATCAGTCAAAATCAGAGAATTAAATAAGAAGTAATGAAAACAATCAAAATTTTGCTATGAAATGAGAAAGCACTAAATATTTAACCAAGAAACAACAAATAGTAAACGAAATCCTTTCACGCATTTGAGTTCGAAAAATAATGCTAATAAGAAAAGTAAGTAAAGTAAAAGTTGTTGAATGCTAACCTTTAAAACAAAATAGCTTGCGTTTATAATTCAATCTAACACTAAAACAACTCATTAAAGTACTTTTATTTTCAAAGACTACAAAACTTATCACCATAATTAATGGCCAAACAAGGATTAGCATGAAAAATAAAAATATTAAAAGGAAAATATTTATAAATATAGATGGTCAAAAACGGTAAGAGAAATTTGAAGAATATCTTGAAAGACAATTTCATAACCCCTTTCTTTTTCCAAACCATTATAAAACAATTGAAATTAAACGTTTTTCAAAAGAGTATGTCAAAATATTAACAATAATAAAATTTGAAAATCAGAAAATAACTCTAACATAAGTATAAAATTTATTAAGTTCAAAGATCTAAAATATAATTTGGAATATAAATTCAAACTGGAAAGTTTTGTAAATAATAAAACAGATACGTAGTACTCACATAAAAAACAACACTTAATTGAAAAAGAACAGAAAGTATATACTGTCTCACATAATAACATATACTATCAAGCAACTAGCAAATAAAATAAATGCAATGCAACACACAAGACTATATTAAAATAAAATTAAAGTTTATCTTTAAATTGCAAAAACAGAAAATAAATTAAACACACAACTAAACCGAGAAGGCTATAAATTACTTCGCTTTCAGCGCACTCGATAAAAGAGAAAATAAATTACATGTAAGAGGCCCTGCAAATAAGATTAGCAAACTTGGTAGACTAATTCCACCAATAATACAAGTAACTATACATATAACATATGCTCCGTAAGCATGAGAGCACACCACATTCCCATAAGGCTTTCCTTTACTTACTCTACCCATCACACTCTCATTATAGTGAAACTACTAAACTTAATTCTAAACAAATTTTATCTCCTAAGGCTAACTAATAATTCTAACGAATCATTAGCAACTCTTTTTCAGAGTTTAGGAACGTTTTGCTCTGATACCAACTGTAACACCCCAAAATTTCAAAGCGGAAAAGAAAGAAATAATAATAGTATTAATAGGACGATGGCGGAAACATCGTCTTCTGGGAATGTCACTACTACAAGAAATGCGTTTAAATAACTAAGTGATAAACCAACATAAGTAAATAGTATAAATAAATTAAATTAATTAGAGTAATATCCAAAAGATAAAACTAACTCTCAAACTAATTAAAAGTCTAGGCCTAAAACATCTAGCTTTTTAATGCTCACAACTCAACCCGAGCCCAAAACCAAAGAAGATTCCCATCAACATAACCTGCAAAATATATAACAACAATCCACAATCAGTGGGGAGTAACTAGCAGTTCTCCCAGAACAAAAGAAATCAAAGTACAATTCAGACATAGATTAATAAGAATGGAAATAATAAAGTCAAGTCAACTACAATATGCATCCACTTCCATATAACTCACAAATAACGCAAATGAATAATATTTAGCAAGTGAGTTGGATAAAAATAAATAAATCATCTCAAGAGTACTTTTATAAAAATAAAAATAAAAGTATAGGTAAAACAAGTTATTGAGTCAGAAACCACTAGTGGAAAAAACCCCACCTGATGCGGTCAAAATTGGCCTTTCAGATGCGGTTTTGGTCCGCATCAGGTGGTGGCGCAGCTGCTCACTAATAATTTCTGATGCGGTCCAAAACCGCATCAGAAAACAATAATACCGATGCGGTTCATAGGGAAAACCGCATCAGATTAGGTGATAATCTGATGCGGTTTTCCCTATGAACCGCATCAGTAAGTCAAAATATTGATGCGGTTCTTAGAATAACCGCATCAGAATGTCAATTGTTAGTGTTAAAAAAAAAAGCACTTTATACAAAGCACATTATTGTGCTTTGTATAAAGCACTTTTTTGTGTGCTTTGTGTCCTCTTAGATCCGGTCCAAATAATAGGGAAAATTATACAAAATAAAAATCAGATTTAACATTTACAAATCCATCTACAACAATATAGTACGATAATCACACAAAAAACTCAACTTATAACACGATAATTACAACAATATATGTACGATAATTAAAAAAATACAGAGGAACAACATGAACACAGAAAATTGTTAGATATAAAATTACAAAAAATAAGTGTACAGAAAATTAACACACATACCATCCAAATTTATATATGTATAGAAAATTACAATACATATCCAAAACCAACAACTACAAAAAAAACCAATATAAAGCGAAGCGAAAATGACGAGGCTAAAAACGAAAAAGATAAAAAATTAAGACCTAAAAAAAACTAAATTAGATAAAAAAAAAGGACAAAATTAAGAGCCTTAAACCAAAAAAAATCGAAACGAAAATTGAAACCAAAAAACACTCAAACGAATAAACAAAGAAATCTGGTAAAAGAACGAAAAAAACGAAAAAACGAAGAAATCTCGTAAAAGAAAAACGAAAAAATTGACGAAAAAATAAAAAAACGAAGAAAAAGACAAAAACGAAGAAATCTCGTAAAAAAACGAAAAAATCTGGAAAAACAAAATGAAAAAACGAAGAAAAAAGACAAAATCAAAATCCCATCAAAACTCAAACGAACCACTTTCGTTCTTCGATTCTTCGTCTCTTCATTTCTTCGTTTCACTCTTCATTTCGTTCTTCGTTTCTTCATTACCCATTTTGGCTCTTCATTTCTTCGTTCTTCATTCATCTTCGTTCATCTTCGTTCTTCGTTTCACTCTTAATTAGGGATGCATGATAGTAGAGAGGAAAGAGGAAAGAGGAAAGAGGAGAGAGGAGACGGCGTGGATGACGAGGAGTAGAGAGTAGAGAGTAGAGAGGAGAGAGAGAGAGAGGGGAGATGCGGAAAATTAGGGTTTGGGTCTGAGAGTGGTGATTGGGGTTATGAGGGAGGAGAGAGAGTTTGGGTCATATTTGTTCGCGTATGGGCCGTAATGTGTTCGCGTGCAGGGCCGTAATTTTTCGCGTGTTGGACCATAATTCGATCTTTGGTCCAAAGGCTGCAAATGTGGGTTTTGAGCGAAAAATAACAAAAATCTGATGCGGTCCACTAAACCGCATCAGATTTTAAATAAACCGCATCAGATTATTTAATCTGATGCGGTCCACAAGTGGACCGCATCAGATTGTATTCTCAACATTCCTGCCCATTTTCAATGTATATTTTCGGATGCGGTTTTACAAAAACCGCATCTGTTACTAAAAGACATATAAAGTTTTTTCCACTAGTGAACCGAACGCCAGTGAATCGCAATTCACTTCCTAAGGTTTGTCAGATCGCAATCTCCAGGTCAGTCTATGGGGTTACGTTCCCCACTGCCTGTGTCTAAGAATGACCAAACTCCCGATGCAGGGTAGAACACGCAGAACTCCCTGACCTCTCGGACGACAACAATTAACCCAGGTGTACCCCTAGTTCGCAAACTAGGTGGTTGGCATATTCTTCACCGGGGACCACATCTATCCCACCGGATATTCTTATCTCAAAATAAAATCATGCATATCATCAAAGTATCATTCATCTTAAAATATTCATCAAAAAGGGATGCCACCCGGCCTTATACCCATAATTCATCAAAACAAACTTTCAACAAATGTCTCTCACAATAAACACTTGAACATTTCTAAACATCAACAATGATATTAAACTAGTTTTTACAGCACCAACAATTCAATCAAAAATACATCACTAATTAACTCCAAAGCTTATTCAATAAAAGAGTAGTAACAATTAATCATTTTTCTCATAAATCAAACATAAACATAATGATACCCAATAATACTTACTGCAACCTACTGAACATAAGCAACCAAGAACATAATAGATTATAAATTATTTCTGACTAACAAGCTCTCACATAATTTTAAAGAGTATCCTCAATTTCACAACAAAAACCCAATAATAATTATTAAACTAATAAGTTCCATCAGTGAAATCACGCAAAAATTATTATACGACCCTAATGGCTCTACTGGCATGGTAAAATAATTAAAAATATTTTTAAATGTTAATTTACAGATTACTCAATAAAGCCAATATAATAATTAAAAATAAAAATAAACGCCCAAAAATTACCAAAAATTTACCTAACATGAATAAACTCACGGAAATACATAATCTTCAAATAAATGAATTTTTAGGAGTCCATAAATAATTTTCATGATTTATATACTGACAGACACGATAATGCAAAAACAGATATATCAATTAAATAAACAGGTAAACAGTAGGAAAAAATTATTCTAAGGCATGGAATACATATTACACATATAACATGATCCACGAAAAATAATTTCAGCAATTTTAACATTCGTTTAATAATTATCATGCAAATATGCCAAAAACGCACAAAACACCAATTAAATCAAATAAATACTAAAAATCAGACGAAAATTATTTTTCTGTATAAAATATTCACACAGCATGCATCCAGTATATTCATGTCAAATTTCATCAATAATTTCATTCAAAAAGTATTTTAAATAATTCCTAGCGTAATAATCTAATACCGAATAATACTCTGATCACTATGGTTCTAAGATAACTACTAGTTACCTGGAACGTCGGGAGGAGAGCTGAGTCTAAAGGGATTCGAAAAATATGCGAGCAATCCAATTCCTCCATGAACGATAATTGTAGCAACAAGTCACTAGGCGTTTTCTTCTTGAACGTTGAAAACTCTTATTTCGTACTGCTCTGTTCCGACCATGATTCTCGGAGATCAAAAGCTCGGATTCTAAATCTCTCCGGTTAAAGTTAAGACAAGATGTTGTAAACGTTCCGTCCAAATTTGAAGACGATCCTTAGATCTCCGGCTACGTTTATTTTCGTGAAGGTGTGACAGGAAAAACCGGGTTGAACCTTTCTATTCTTTTCCTCTTCCTTTTCTCTCTTTCTTTTCTTGAAAACGGTGAGGGTTAAATGAGAATGATGCTGAACTTCTTTTAATAAAAATCAGAATTTTATGGCAAGGAAAAAAATGAAAGGTTTAGGGGGGGTTATGGGGGTTACAAACTACCAAGAGTCATCAATTAAAAGAAATGAAATAAAAGAAGAGAAACTTCTTCCTTCTCCCTCCCCATAGCCGGCTGTCCAAGCCCAACCACACCAAGATGATTTCGGCCCAAGTCATCAAAGGTCCACGCATCAAAAGTCCGTCACGCGACAAATCGATAAATTCCTAAATCGCGCCTAAACTTTGAAAATACTTAATAATGAAAATAATTCTAATAAATTATATTATAAATATAAATATAATGCACACATTAGCACACCATATAATAAAATAATAATTCGGCTCCCAAATTATAAAGAATAAAAATCATTAATCTAGAGAAAATAATAGTTTTAGGGAGAACTTTTGCGGAAAAACTAGGAGCAAAATTATGGGTTGTTACAATCTTCCCTCCTTGAAAGAGTTTCGTCCTCGAAACTTCAAAACAACCAAGAGACAAAAGAAAATACTCTAGATAAAGAACATTAAGAAAACAGAAATCGATAGATTTTAGTTAAGAACTAAACAACTTTGCAGGTATAAAATTTGATAACTCAAATAATATATATTTTATTTTGGAAGACCAAAAGAGTTGTATAGTAAAGAAGCACGGTAACAACAATCATTTTATAAAATGTGAAAGAACCAAAGACAAGTATTAGAAAGTTTAAGGTAAAAAAAAAACTTTTGCACAATAAACTATAGGTAATTTTGTAAAAGAAGCAGGAATAAATATTTACGTAAAATTATAAAAGAATAAATCCGACCATACATAAATATTTTTAGAAAAGAAACGAAGAAGAAAAAGTTCGTAAATAGATAGCCAAACCAATTTAAATAGAGGTAACCACACGAGCTTATACTCCACTTAAAGAGATAAGAACACTTTAATAAAGAGTAGCTAGCTGCTTTATTAAAATAGCACTTACGAACACAAGTCATGACATATGTTATAAGAGCGTACGCCTCCTAAACATATATATATGAAAATTAAAGTTCGCAAAAGAAATTGAAAACTTTAAAATAAATTTCACAACGACGAAACACTAATAATTAATAGGCGATAAAGTAATAAATTATTAACAACAATTATAAAATTTGCCAAGTCGACACAAACGTGCATGGAACCACCCATTGCAACCTAGTATCAACAAAACAATATTTGAAAGCCATCTTATCAAATCAACATTAAAGTTTAACGGAATCACCCAATATAAACTTAATGTCAACTCAAAAAGGAAGTTAAATCAAAATTGTCAAAATGCGTCAACTAATCAAATTGACATACAAGTCAAAGGAATCACCCATTATGACTTAATATCAACTCAAACAAGTTTTAAATTTTTGGACTTATCAAATTGACATACAAGTCAAAGGAATCACCCATTATGACTTAATATCAACCCAAACAAGTTTAAAATTTAGACTGAGTATATAAATTTCATTTTTAAAGAATATAAAACAGATCAGTCAAAATCAGAGAATTAAATAAGAAGTAATGAAAACAATCAAAATTTTGCTATGAAATGAGAAAGCACTAAATATTTAACCAAGAAACAACAAATAGTAAACGAAATCCTTTCACGCATTTGAGTTCGAAAAATAATGCTAATAAGAAAAGTAAGTAAAGTAAAAGTTGTTGAATGCTAACCTTTAAAACAAAATAGCTTGCGTTTATAATTCAATCTAACACCAAAACAACTCATTAAAGTACTTTTATTTTCAAAGACTACAAAACTTATCACCATAATTAATGGCCAAACAAGGATTAGCATGAAAAATAAAAATATTAAAAGGAAAATATTTATAAATATAGATGGTCAAAAACGGTAAGAGAAATTTGAAGAATATCTTGAAAGACAATTTCATAACCCCTTTCTTTTTCCAAACCATTATAAAACAATTGAAATTAAACGTTTTTCAAAAGAGTATGTCAAAATATTAACAATAATAAAATTTGAAAATCAGAAAATAACTCTAACATAAGTATAAAATTTATTAAGTTCAAAGATCTAAAATATAATTTGGAATATAAATTCAAACTGGAAAGTTTTGTAAATAATAAAACAGATACGTAGTACTCACATAAAAAACAACACTTAATTGAAAAAGAACAGAAAGTATATACTGTCTCACATAATAACATATACTATCAAGCAACTAGCAAATAAAATAAATGCAATGCAACACACAAGACTATATTAAAATAAAATTAAAGTTTATCTTTAAATTGCAAAACAGAAAATAAATTAAACACACAACTAAACCGAGAAGGCTATAAATTACTTCGCTTTCGCTGCGCACTCTGATAAAAGAGAAAATAAATTACATGTAAGAGGCCCTGCAAATAAGATTAGCAAACTTGGTATACTAATTACACCAATAATACAAGTAACTATACATATAACATATGCTCCGTAAGCATGAGAGCACACCACATTCCCATAAGGCTTCTCTTTACTTACTCTACCCATCACACTCTCATTATAGTGAAACTACTAAACTTAATTCTAAACAAATTTTATCTCCTAAGGCTAACTAATAATTCTAACGAATCATTAGCAACTCTTTTTCAGAGTTTAGGAACGTTTTGCTCTGATACCAACTGTAACACCCCAAAATTTCAAAGCGGAAAAGAAAGAAATAATAATAGTATTAATAGGACGATGGCGGAAACATCGTCTTCTGGGAATGTCACTACTACAAGAAATGCGTTTAAATAACTAAGTGATAAACCAACATAAGTAAATAGTATAAATAAATTAAATTAATTAGAGTAATATCCAAAAGATAAAACTAACTCTCAAACTAATTAAAAGTCTAGG
Organism: Beta corolliflora; assembly: GCA_947648045.1. NCBI lineage: Eukaryota > Viridiplantae > Streptophyta > Magnoliopsida > Caryophyllales > Amaranthaceae > Beta > Beta corolliflora. Next base: position 18,786 of record CANSZD010001831.1, on the reverse strand, counting down.
CCTAAAACATCTAGCTTTTTAATGCTCACAACTCAACCCGAGCCCAAAACCAAAGAAGATTCCCATCAACATAACCTGCAAAATATATAACAACAATCCACAATCAGTGGGGAGTAACTAGCAGTTCTCCCAGAACAAAAGAAATCAAAGTACAATTCAGACATAGATTAATAAGAAAGGAAATAATAAAGTCAAGTCAACTACAATATGCATCCACTTCCATATAACTCACAAATAACACAAATGAATAATAAATAGCAAGTGAGTTGGATAAAAATAAATAAATCATCTCAAGAGTGCTTTTATAAAAATAAAAATAAAAGTATAGGTAAAATAAGTTATTGAGTCAGAAACCGAACGCCAGTGAATCGCAATTCACTTCCTAAGGTTTGTCAGATCGCAATCTCCAGGTTAGTCTATGGGCTTACGTTCCCCACTGCCTGTGTCTAATAATGGCCAAACTCCCGTGCGGGGGTAGAACACGCGAACTCCACGACCTCTCGGACGACAACAATTAACCCGGGTGTACCCCTTGTTCGCAAAACCAGGTGGTTGGCATGTTCTTCACCGGGGACTACATCTATCCCACCGGATATTCTTATCTCAAAATAAAATCATGCATATCATCAAAGTATCATTCATCTTAAAATATTCATCAAAAAGGGATGCCACCCGGCCTTATACCCATAATTCATCAAAACAACTCTTCATAATTCCTCAAAAATAATAACTTACAAACTTTCAATAAATGTCTCTCACAATAAACACTTGAACATTTCTAAACATCAACAATGATATTGAACTAGTTTTTACAGCACCAACAATTCAATCAAAAATACATCACTAATTAACTCCAAGGCTTATTCAATAAAAGAGTAGTAACAATTAATCATTTTTCTCATAAATCAAACATAAACATAATGATACCCAATAATACTTAATGCAACCTACTGAACATAAGCAACCAAGAACATAATAGATTACAAATTATTTCTGACTAACAAGCTCTCAAATAATTTTAATGAGTATCCTCAATTTCACAACAAATACACAATAATAATTATTAAACTAATAAGTTCGATCAGTAAAATCACACAAAAATACTGGCATGGTAAAAATTTTATTTATAATTTTCGGACTCTAAAAGTATTTTTAAATGTTAATTTACAGATTACACAATAAAGCCAATATAATAATTAAAAATAAAAATAAACGCCCAAAAATTACCAAAAAATTACCTAATATGTATAAACTCACGGAAATACATAATTTACAAAGAAATAAATTTTTAGGCTTCAAGAAATAAATTTCATGATTTATATACTGACAGAAACGATAATGCAAAAACAGATATATCAATTAAATAAATAGGTAAAATGTTGGAAAAAATTATTCTAAGGCATGGAATACATATTACACATATAACATGATCCACGAAAAATAATTTCAGCAATTTTAACATTCGTTTAATAATTATCATGCAAATAAGCCAAAAACGCACAAAACACCATTTAAATCAAATAAATACTAAAAATCAGACGAAAATTATTTTTATGTATAAAATATTCACACAGCATGCATCCAGTATATTCATGTCAAATTTCGTCAATAATTTCATTCAAAAAGTATTTTAAATAATTCCTAGCGTAATAATCTAATACCGAATAATATTCTGATCACTATGGTTCTAAGATAACTACTAGTTACCTGGAATATCGGGAGGAGAGCTGAGTCTAAAGGGATTCGAAAAATATGCAAGCAATTCAATTCCTCCATGAACGATAATTGTAGCAACAAGTCACTAGGCGTTTTCTTCTTGAACGTTGAAAACACTTATTTCGTACTGCTCTGTTCCGACCATGATTCCCGGTGATCAAAAGCTCGTATTCTAAATCGCTCCTGTCAAAGTTAAGAACAAGATGTGGTAAAGGTTCTGTCCAAATTTGAAGACGATCCAACGGTTAGATCTCCGGCTACGGTTATTTTCGTGAAGGTGTGACAGGAAAAACCGGGTTGAACCTTTCTATTCTTTTCCTCTTCCTTTTCTCTCTTTCTTTTCTTGAAAACGGTGAGGGTTAAATGAGAATGATGTTGAACTTCTTTTAATAAAAATCAGAATTTTATGGCAAGGAAAAAATTGAAAGTTTTAGGAAAAATGATTAGGGCGGTTATGGGGGTTACAAACTACCAAGAGTCATCAATTAAAAGAAATGAAATAAAAGAAGAGAAACTTCTTCCTTCTCCCTCCCCATAGCCGGCTGTCCAAGCCCAACCACACCAAGATGATTTCGGCCCATGTCATCAAAGGTCCACGCATCAAAAGTCCGTCACGCGACAAATCGATAAATTCCTAAATCGCGCCAAAACTTTGAAACTACTTAATAATGAAAATAATTCTAATAAATTATATTATAAATATAAATATAATGCACACATTAGCACACCATATAATAAAATAATAATTCGGCCCCCAAATTATAAAGAATAAAAATCATTAATCTAGAGAAAATAATAGTTTTAGGGAAAATTTTTGCGGAAAAACTAGGAGCAAAATTATGGGTTTTTGCAGCAGCAGTAGCAGTAGTAGCAGCAGCAGTAGTAGTAGTAGTAGCAGTTGAAGTAGCAGCAACAATAGCGGCGGTAATGCTTGATGGCGACGACGCCAGCGGCAATAATAGTGGCGGCGGCATCGGCAAACTTAGCGGCATTAAGCGATGGCGAAGTAGCGGCGATAGCTTGATAGAGCACATTATCGGTAGTAGTAGCACTAGCGGCGAAAGTAGTAATGCGACGATAGGCTGTAGCATACTTGATAGTAGTAATGCCTGACGGCAGACGATAGTAATGTGCGGCCGATATTGTAAGCTGTTGTAGTAGTAGTAATGCTTGATAGCGATACTTGATAGCATACTTGATAGCGATACTTGATACTTGATAGCGATACTTGATAGCGATACTTGATACTGATGCTTGATAGGAGTAGTAATGCGATGCGATACTTGATAGCGATACTTGTTGCGGCGGCGATAACGGCGGTAATGCGATACTTGATAGCGATACTTGATAGTAATGGCGAAGTAATGCTTGGCGAGGCAATAATAGTGGCGGCGGCATCGGCGGACATATGCGGCATGCTTGATGGCCGAGTAGTGGCGATAGCGATAGGAGCCCAATAGCAGAAGTAGTAGCACTAGCGGCGCGAAGTAGTAGCACTAGCGGCGGCAATACTTGATAATGCTTGATAGCGATGCTTGATAGGAAGCGGCCGATAAGCTTATGCTTGATAATGCTTGGCGGCAGCGATAGCGATAGCGGCGGCCGGCCGTGATGCCCGTAGTAGCGACAAGAAGCGATAGCGATACTTGATACTTGATACTTGATAGCGATAGCGATACTTGATACTTGATAGCGATACTTGATAGCGATACCGATATGATAGCGATAGCGATACTTGATAGCGGCGCAATGATAGCGATAGTAGTAGTAGTAGTAAGCGCGGTAGGATAATAATAGCGGCGTGACATCAGCGATTATAAACTGCATTAGCGATGATACTTGATAGTAGGAGTAGCGGTAGGAGCACGGTAGTAGTAGTAGTAGTAGCACTACGGCGGCGAAATGTGATAGATGTAGTTGTAGTAGTAGTAGTAGTAGTAGTAGTAGTAGTAGTAGTAGTAGTATTAGTAGTAGTAGTAGTAGTAGTAGTAGTAGTAGTAGTAGTAGTAGTAGTAGTAGTAGTAGTAGTAGTAGTAGTAGTAGTAGTAGTAGTAGTAGTAGTAGTAGTAGTAGTAGTAGTAAGTAGAGTAGTAGTTGTAGTAGTAGTAGTAGTAGTAGTAGTCGTAGTAGTAGTTGTAGTAGTAGTAGTAGTAGTAGAAGTAGTGATAATGTGATAATGTGTAATGCTTGATAATGCTTGATAGTAGTAGTAGTAGTAGTAGTAGTAGTAGTAGTAGTAGTAGTAATGCGATACTTGATATGATAGAATTAGCGGCCGATAGGAGTAGTAGCGATAGCATCAGCGGTAGCATTACTTGGTCGCATCAGCGATATCATCGCGGCTGATACTTGATAGCGATGCTTGATGGCAATGCTTGATACTTGATAACAGCGGGAGTAAACTTGATAGTTGCTATATAATTTATAGCGATATCGATAGCAGCCATGATAGTAATGCTTGATAGCTTGATACTTGATAGCGATAATGCTACTAAGAAGCGATATCGATACTTGAGGCGGTGATAGTTATACTTGATAGTAGTAAGCTTGCGATAGTAGTACCCGATGGTTCGGCGCGTAATGCGATAGTGATAGCAACATGTCGCAGCGACATATAGCGATACTTGATACGGGGCGATAGCGATGCTTGATAGCGATAGCCCAGCGATACTAGCGGCTGATAGGAGTAAGCGATACTTGATAATAGCGGGAAGCAATAGTAGTAGGAGTAGTAGTAGTAGTAGTAGTAAGATAGTAGATAGCATCAGCGATTGCGGTAGCATTAGCGATAGCGATAGCAGCAACAAGTAGTAGTAGTTGCGGCGTAGCGATATGATAGTAGTAGTAGTAGCACTAGCGGCGTCGATAGCAGCGGTATCATTAGTAGTAATGCTTGATAGTTGTAGTTGTAGTTGTAGGAGTAGTAGTAGTAGTAGTACGGCGATAGCGGTAGCCGATAGCAGTGATAAAATATGATAATGCGATAAAATAGTAGTAGTAGTAGTAGTAGTAGTAGTAGTAGTAGTAGTAGTGTAGTAGTAGTAGTAGTAGTAGTAGTAGCAGTGATAGTAAGTAGTAAGTAGTAGTGGTAGTGGTAGTAGTAGTAGTAGTAGTAGTAGTTGTAGTAGTAGTAATGCGATAGTAGTCGATTAGTAGTAGTAGTAATGCTTGATGGCGCGGTTAGAATTAGCGATACTTTGAGTAATTAGTAGTGATGCTGATGGCAGCGATACTTGGCAGCCGATACGATAGCGATACTTGATACTTGATACTTGATAGTGCGGGCAGCCATACCCGATACTTGATATGATAGTAGAAGTAGAAGTAGCGAGCTGATAGTAATGCTTGGCAGCGATTGCGATAGCGATAGCAGCGGCGAAGTAGTAACGATAGCGAGACGATACTTGATAGCATTAGAAGTTGCGATACTTGATAGCATTAAGCGATACTTGATAGTACGATACTTGATAGTGCTTGATACTTGATAGTAATGCTTGATACTTGATAGTAGCTTGATACTTGATAGTAATACTTGATAGTAATGCTTGATGGTAGTAAGGCTTGATAATGCTTGTAGTAATAGTTAGTGATAATGCTAATGGTACTTGATAGTAGTAATGCTTGGCAATAATGCGAATGATACTTGTGATAGTAGTAATGCTTGATAGTAATGCTTGATAATGTACTACTTGATAATGCGGCACTAGCGGCGATAGTAGTAATGCTTGATAGTAATGCTTGATACTTGATAGCGATATACTTGCGGTAGTAGTAGTAGTAGTAGTAGTAATGCGATGATAGTAGTAATGCTTGATAGTAATGCCAGCTTGGGAAGCGACGATTGTAGGCAGTAGTAGTAATGCAGCGGTAGTAATAGCGATATGCAGCGGCAGCGATAGCAGCGATAGCAGTAGCGGCAGTAGCAGCAGTAGTAGTAGTAGTAGTAGTAGTAGTAGTAGTAGATAGTAGTTGATAGTAGTAGTAGTAGTAGTAGTAGTAGTAATAGTAGTAGTAGTAGTAGTAGTAGTAGTAGTAGTAGTAGTAGTAGTAGTAGTAGTAGTAGTAGTAGTAGTAGTAGTAGATAGCGATAAGTAGTATGCTATGTAGGTAGGAGTGGTAGTAGCGATACTTGATAGAAACGGTGGCGGCGATACGATGCGATAGCGGCGCGATAATGCTACGATAGCGATAGAGTGATTCTTGATAGGCTGCAGCGGCAACGATACCCGATAGCAATAGAAGTAAAAGTAGCGGCGATATCCAAGTAGCGGCGATGCTTGATAGCGATAGCGATAGTAGTTGCTTTAACATTAACGATAGTATGATGATAGCGTAGGAAGCGGGAGTAGCAATAGCGTCGATAGCGATAGTGATACTTGATAACGATAGCGGCACCAACGGTAATAGCTTGATACTTGATAGCGATAGTTGTAGGAGTAGCAATATGATTGTAGTAATGTAGATAGTAGTAGTAGCAACGGTGATAATGCTTGATATGATTTAGCGAGCGATACTTGATAGTGATGCTTGGCATGCAACGCCGATAGTGATAGCTTGGCGATAGGAGTAGCAATAGATAGTAGTAGTAGTACTAGTAGTAGCAATAGTAAGTGAAGCGATGACTTGGCGACAACAACGATAGCGGCGACGATCCCGAGTTGCAATAGCGATAGTAATGCTTGATAGTAATAGTGATAGCTGCGATAGTAATGCAGCGATAGCAACTTGCGGCAAATAGCGGCATCGATAACAACGGTATTAGTAGCTTGATAGTAGAAATACTTGATAGCGATACTTGATTCTGTGATAGGAAGCGATAATACTTGATAGCGACATCGGTAAAAGTAATGCGATGCTTGATTGTAGTCATCCTTTGCAGCATGAGATTTCTGTTTGAGTGCACAAAGAGAAACTTTTTGATGTTGCATCGTGTGTACAAAGTGGACAGCTTTGTGTTACTTTTTCTCATAGTGCCAATTTCATGTCAACTGTAGTAGTTGACTCAAAGTTTTGGTCGTTGGAGATAATTTCCCAGTTCCTATAGAGGTTAATGTGAAAGAGCATATTATGGTTTACGGTTTACCTGATGTATGTTTGGATGTAGGAACAATCTAGTTCTTTACAGTATTGGATGGATTGAGTTCCTTGATATGGGCTGATTGATGTTAACGCACCTTTCCGAAGAAAAGAAAAAAAAATATTACATTGCCTCAATTTGTGCATGTAATAGTTTGTATATCTGAAGAAAAGAAAATGTCCTTTATATTCTGCTAGGCAAGCTGTGTTGAATTTCTAGCTGATGAAAATGCTGCTTAACTAGGACATTATTTTCTCCCTTTTCAGGGATGACTAGCTTAAAGGATCTTGACCTTTCAAGATGTATGAAAATCACTGATGCTGGTATTAGGCATCTTTTATCCATTTCGCGACTAGAGAAACTTCACCTCTCACAAACATGAGTAACTGCTATATACTTGAAATAATTGTTTTAGAGTTTTGTTTATTGTGTATATATGAATTTAACTACTTCTTTAGACTATGGATAAGTAATTGATCAGGACATAGTTTCTTGTGGCTTGTTTTTATGATGTGATCATAATTTTTTTTCTAACAATTACAGTAGCCAAATTTGAATGCTCGAGAAGGACGTGTGATAATGATCTTCAATTTAGTGGAAGTTGCCCAGGATTTTCTCTCTTTAGTTGTTACATTGCCCCCCTGCATACCCGGGTAAAATAAATATGTTACTTAAGATAATTTTTTTTATCTTACAATTTGCTACCTCTTTTCCTGCTCATTATCATTAACATTTATCTTTTCTTGATCGAGAAGGTTGTGTCTTTAGATGAGGACAGTGTTAGGCAGCTACCTTCTAAAGATATGGCTAGATCTTCTGAAACAGTTGCTTCTTTCAAGGATGCATTTTTTTACGGTTTATGGATCTGTTTAGTGGCTATAAGGAGTCGTGGAATTGGAACTAGTGATGGTAGTGAACTAAGCTCCTCAGTAGTTTCCCATGCTTTATCCAAATCAAAGCAAGTGTATGAAGGTGTTGAAAAGAACTTCAAACCGAAAGAAAAGATAATGAGGGAGGATAGCCGACATGCTGCACTAGCTTCAATTCCTGCAAAATTGGAGTTTGTTGAAGAAGGGAGTGAGGATCACTAGAGGAAAAAAGCTCAAGGGCTCACTACTACATAATTGACCTATGGTAACACTCTATGGTAACACATTTTGAGATCCAATTTTCATTGACATATATGTAACACTTTTGTAACACTTTCTTGTTATGTAACAATGATGTGTAACACTTTATAATAGGTAACACTTTTAAGGTAACACTTTTTCCATAGATAACACTCTGATCGTAACACTTTTTGATATGTAACACTTCACAGTAACACTTTTACAGTAGGTAACACTTTGATCGTAACACTTTTTGATTCGTAACACTTCACGGTAACACTTTTTATAGGTAACATTTTAACTCTTTAAGGTAACACTTTTTGATATATAAGTCTTTAAGGTGAACCTTTTAATAGGTAACATCTCAATTTTTCATGGTAACACTTTTTTTAAGTAACACTTATAATATTTTAGATAACATTTTATTGTGTTGCGTGTTTATTTAATTTCTACACTAACACTACTTATTGATTTTTTTTTTTGAAAAAACATTTGCTCAGTTCTTATTATAATTATCAATTTAATTACGTATCGAATGTCTTTGTCTTATTTGGGTTGCAATATGAATCTTGATTTTATTGTTACTAAAGATTTCTATTAGTTAATTAGCATCGATATCTTTGAATAAATTATATGGACCAAGTCATATTTCTAAGTTTATTTATTTAAAAGTTACTCTATTTTGATGTTATTATATTAATTTTATGAAATAAAACTCCATAATACACAGTTAAATATTTATTATATTATGAGTTTTGTATTTGGCCCAAATACGAAACCAAACTTTTGTTTTCACCTCTCAAACTGGGTTTTACCTTCCTCATTCTTTTCGGGTTTTGGAAAGTAAACCCCTCAACCCTCAAACCCTCACAGGCTCACACACACACACACTCTCTCTCGTCCTCCTACGGTCCTACCTGTGTTGCTGCCTCGAACCACCCTTGGTCGCCGAAGCCATTGCGGTGCTTTCTCATCTTGTTTTACTTCCTCTCTACCGCTCGCATCTCCCTTTCTCTCATGTTTCGTGCTGCTCCCGCTACCGTAGTAGGAGCTGTGTGAATTGTTGCTGCCCTCTCGGGTGATGCGCCGCCCTGAATGCGGTGGCATGATGTGGCGGAGGTACTATTAGTTTTGATCATCCTTCCAGGCGGTTAGTTTTGATTTGAATTTTCCAAGCGTTTAAATCTTAGTGTTCGAATTTTTTTGTTTTATTTTACAATTGATCATGTTCAATGTAAAATTTTGGTATGGGGTTGCTCAATTTGTTTGATTTGATTCGTTAATTTGATTTGTGATCATGATGGGTGAATTTGATTTGGGGTATGCGGTTAGTTATTATCTCGGGTTGCTCAATTTGTTTGATTTGATTCGTTAATTTAATTTGGGGTTGCTCTATTTGTTTGAATTGATTCTTTAATTCGATTTGGGGCATGCTGGTTAGTTGTTATCTGTATAGACTTATTTGTGATGGTTGAATCAGAACGATCCTTACCTTTTGGTGCTTTACTGGGTTGAGTACCTCAGCACTTGCTTGGGCATCCTTTTTCTTATCTGTACGAACTAAGCCAGAAAGTGAGGCTCGCGTGCCACCAAAAGTTGTCTTACTTGTTCTCTGTTCATTTACCACAACATCACTACTATAAAAGCAATTGAGAGTGCTAGAATCATTTGATTTGTTCAAATGTTGTTTCTCAAGTAGATATCTTTGGCGCTCGGCAGGATTTGTGAAATGCTGAAGGTACTGTTTCCACTGCTTACAAGTTGTATCTAAACCTGCGCTTGGTTCAGCCGGCTGAGCTGCTTGAATCCCCTCACTCTCCTTTGACTGGGATGATTGGCCGTCCAAGTCCTCATGCTCAGAGTCACTTACCCTTTCAAGTTCATTGCTATCAGACGATACCGCTATGTGTTTCTTGCTATCAGCCGATGTTTCTTTGCTAGATATAGGTCTCTCATGATTGTTAGTCTCACCACCTGGTGTAATATGTGACAAGTAGAATGAAGCGCTTTTCCCATCACCAACCAGTTCTTTCACTAGGATATAAAGTGGAATAAATGAGACATTAATATGACCTTGCTGGTTCAACTTCATTGTCATACATACCAAGACATATATACGTGCATAATACATTTAGTACTAGCTGTCGTGCAAGAAAGAAGAAAGACTTGTTTAAGCACTAAAGAAGTTGGAGAGAACGAGTGTGTTTTTTTTTTGTTTGAGTTCTTTGCATCCTATATTGCAACACAAATGTATTGGCCTGATAGTTATATCAATTACAACGTCTTTTTGTTAGGAAGTAAGATCAATATGGGAGGTTATTGAGTGATTGTATTTACGGCTCATGAACTTTGAGAAGAATAATATGATTGTGATGATGCATATGCATATAATATATAGTATAAACTATTTCACATGATCTAATTATGTTAGTAATTGCTATATAAACTTTTTATACATTTTGGTTGGATTCTAAGATTTATGACACTAGGTTGTGCCCTTGCTGAATTTTTCTGCACATACGCTAGTCAATATTTATGGAGCTCTAGCAGGTAATTAGGTGAGCTCTCTCATATTCTTTACTAGATTCAGAAACCAACTACCCTGTTCTTTTCCTGGAGGTCTACAACGCCTTGTTATGCCTCATACATTTACTATACTTATTTTTCTTTTCACAACAAGTATATCACTAGTCTTGTTATCATATAAGACTTTAAAGAATTTTTTTTTTGTTCTTACTGCAGGACAATGAAGATAATGGATTAGAATAGCAAGTAGGCATGATGCTTCGAGAAACATGCATGCATGGATTGGGCGATGGAATTGAAGACGAAAGGAAGAAATGACCTTAAGATTGATTTAGGTTTATTTTGGGAGAGTTATGTATATTATCAATGGATTTTCAGATCAACTGTTTATATTTTGAACGCAATAGTATGTTGTCAATTAATGAATACTACTCTTTGGCTCAATCTTTATAATGGCCATAGAGTATTTGTAATCATTTATATCTATAATATCATTCTATTTCTTCTTCGTTTAATTACGTTTGTAAGTTTTAGTATTATTATCATTGTATGTGTGCCAACAAATAAAAAAATATTATTATCGATAATATTATGCCAGCTTAAAAAAGTGATACATAATATACAATAGAGTGTTACATAAGGTAGTTGACAATGATACATAAGGTCTAATAAACTGTTACTTATTAGCAAAAGAGTCGATTGAAAAATGTTACTAATGACAAAAAAGTGATACATTAGAAATTATAAGTAACACTTTGTAAATGTTACAATAAGTGTTCAAAAGTGTTACTTAAGAGCACTTAAGGTATCACTTGGAAAAGTGTTATCATAGGTTTCCAAAAGTGTTACCTTAGAGCATAGGCGACACGAGCAGATGTATCACCTAGAAAAGTGTTACCTATTCTCTATAATAACACTTTCAACCTTTTATGCAACACTTATTGGGTGTTACCTAAGGCCAATAATGCACTAGTGGTTGCGGTCAAAAGGGGCCCAAGGGCTGCGTTTTTTGACCGCAGCCATTAGACTAGCAGCCCTTGGCATTTAGGAAGGGCTGCGGTTGTTAACCGCAGCCTTTAGCTCATTAAGGGCTGCGGTCAAGACAAAATCCGCAGCCCTTGGGGGGTTAAGGGCTGCGGTTTTTGCCCAGGCCCGCATCCCTTGTGACCCAAAAAAAATAAAAAAAATATTAATTTTTTTTTTTGCATTTTTTTAATCCTAAATGTTCCCAAACAGTTATTTATATATATAAGTATCATTTTTCATTACGAATTATGTTTTTTATACAAAAATAGAGAAAAAAAATACGAATAAACATACATGAATAAACACAGGTTCATGGGGCTTTTAACTTTTGCCATGTTTGTAAAGGTTGGAGATTGACAATGGTCCAAAAACTAAGCCCAGTCATATTCAATTGCAGATATCCGTGCAGGTTGCCACTGTCCAAAACCAGCAATTCGTAACCGCTCCATCACATGCCTTCAACTTCTTTTTTATGTTTCTTGTCCATCTCACTCATGGTATCAACCATTTTATCTTCTCTTGAATTGTCAGGAGCAAGTTGTCCGAAGTCGACAACCTATAATTTATTCAAAAGGCTCCCATCAAAAGTAGGCTTATTCAAATAACAAAAGAAATCTCCAATCATAAACAGTGATACTTATGTACCATACATTCAGTTTACTACATAGATGTATGAAATTCATGTTTAAAAAAAAAGAGAAGCATTGAATTGGATGAAATCTGACTAGTTAAAGGAGTTACGAACACCATATATAAAAAACATATCATTATAGAATATAAAGTAGTCAGGGTGTAAAAAGTAATGTGGAAAGTGGAAAAGGGCAACCAGTAAAAAAAGAAAGGCACAAATCATCTTACCTACAACAGTAGCAGCATCACCCAAGCCGCAAGCTTTCATAACATTGAGGTAAACTAATCAACTCCTTTTTAACATTTTCCATTACATTGAGGTAAACTAATTAACTCCTTTTTGTCATAGTTCTGAGGGAATGTAGGAAGAGCAGACGTAGTTGTAATTCTGTTTCAAACAATCAACATATGCATTATCACTGTTCGAAGAATCAATTATTTAGGTGGGAATCGGTACTTGGTAAGAACTTCATCTACTAAATTGCTATGTTTCTATCCTATAGCTTTCATAATTCAGTTTGTGTCGGCTTTATATTTTGGTTTTACCCATAATTCTAGGATGTTGTATCCATTAAGTTACGCAATAAATGGATATTGGTGGACATTCAAATATCTCTCTAAATAAGTGTTGCGAACAAAGTTCAGATCATCAGATTTCCAGCTCGGCATCTTTGCGAATCGCAACAACTATAGTTTGGGTTCCTGATGTAAATAAACATCTACAATCTCAATTCCTAAAGACGTCGAAGGTGTTGCTTGCTCTTACTACTCTATTTTCTTTATCATAAACAATTAGATTTCAGATAGGGACACTTGTGAAGCCACCTCTGATCCTACCAATTAACATAGCAAGTAATGATCATGAGCATGACAATGTCTGGCATCGTTGGAAAATTGGACATTCGTATTAGGATAGATCATGGATGTATAAAGTCTTGTTAATTGGATTAATTTTACAATAGCATAGAGTTTTAGATAGATAGATCAAGCAATTAAAGTTTTAAAAACAACAACTTGACCATGGATCAAACCATTAAAGCCCTAAAAACAATCACTTAGATGCATATTAGGCCAAGAAATCCCACAAATATCAATAACTAACTAAATTCACCAACTTTAAGCATGAAGTAAACAATGATGGCAAAAAACAATTAAACAAAACCAACACCATGATCCCAAAGGGGCCAACAATGCCCATACTAATTCCTCGAACAATCATCTTCAACTAAGGGGGAAGAGGGGAAAAATAAGGTTCATCCTCGAACAATCAACTTCGGATAAAAGGGTTCCAATTTCTAAAACATAATTCGATTAAAAGCAGCACAAAAAAGAGAAAGAATAACACATACCTTTTCTCATACTCCAGAGATTAATACAAATCAATATATAACGCCTTGCTCTAATGAAGTCAACCCCAACAACGCCTGCATCGAAAACAACTCCAATATTCAATCAATTATGTTTAGTTCAACCGAAAGAACATATTCAATATCACTGTCAATTTTTAGTTTTCGAATCCGAAATTTAAGGTTGTACATTATAAGTCATATACTAGTTAACTTAATAATAACTATACACTTCTGAACTTGTTGGCTCTAAAGTCTAAACTTAATTTACAAGTCTTACTCAATTTAATTAAACTTGTTTCTTGAAATAAGACAAATTAAGGCGAGGAGAACAAAGTCTAATCTTAGGTTGTACATTATAAGGCATATACTAGTTAACAATATGACAATGCTTGCCGACATCAAGAGAAATTGCAACAAAAGAACAACTATAAGGTTAAAAAAAACTACTTAAACTGAAATATAAACTATGAACATGACAGTAGAAGAACGTGCTTGACCCGTATCAAAAATATATAAAAAGTGCTTCTACAATCACCAAGGCCGTTGACCCGTATTGAACAAAAAGAACCAATAAATTCAATGTAGTTCTAATTTTAAGAACTCAAAAATCAAGGTGCGATTTGTTTGGTATATCTCTTATTTCATACATATTGGAGATGTTCTTTACATTACTATGCACATAGATCAAGCACAAAAACTCCCAGGAAACAATAAAAACTATAGTGACGACCAAGTATTGATCACACGGGAGTCAAGACACAAGAGTAGTAAAGGGGATAAAGCAAATCATAAGGTTCAATCAAAAACATAATTGTATACCCGACTCTGTAATAACTAAAAAAATAACATAATTGAACACTTCGACCAAAAGCTTGCTTAGGCACAGAGTCAACACTAAAAGACTTGAACAACTCAGCTGAGATCATCAAACTAACCCACCCCCCCTCCCCCAAGCAAAAAAAAAAACTTAAATTTATCTTGAAATAACTTATGCGTTTCTGAATATTAGATACTGATAACTATTAGAGACTAATTTATCAAATAATTAGAAACAAAATTAAACTATTTAAACATTTACCAACACCAAGAAGAAATCAGTTCACAAAATAGAGAAGAAGGCACGTTCCAAATCCCTATCACTAGCATCAGCACCGCGGCAGCGAAACCAACAACCAGCGGCAGACGCGGAGGCGAGCAGCAACCATGGCGACCCTTACGAACATCCAACCCTTGCGAACCCTAAACCCTCGCGAGCCCTCCCCAGCCAACCACCAACCGGCGAAGAAGGATGAAAGGAGAGAGATGATGCGGTGAGTGGTGATAGACGAAAGAGGGGATGTGGTGGTGTGAGCGACGAATGTTCGTGGTGGTGATACGAGAGCCCAGAGGAGAGACGAGAGACGGAGGAGAGGGGGTTTGGTGGTGTGAAGATTTGTGAGAGGATGAAAACCCCAGCCACCGAATGAGAGAGAGATAAATGTGAGGTTTGCTCACTTTGCTACCTACCCGTTCATTTAAATGTGGCCCAGCCGCCCAGCCCAGCGAGAATTAATGATAAAGGGCTGCGGTTGGCTCAAAACCGCAGCCCTTCTTTACTAAAGGGCTGCGGTTTTGGGCTAACCGCAACCCTTCACTATTAAGGGCTGCGGTTTTGGGTTAACCGCAGCCCTTAATAGTGAAGGGCTGCGTTTTGCAATGAACCGCAGCCCTTGCACCGCAGCCCTTGTGTTTTTTTCCACTAGTGGATGAAAATAGGGGTTTCTATTTTTGCACAATATATTTTCTACACATGTAATGTAATCTATATTTGTCTGAAAAACATAATTTGTAATGAAAATGATACTTAAACGCTCTCCCTCTGGTTCCCATTTAGTCTTTTTCATGATGTTTTGTGCAACTTCTTATTTGGAAAATTTTCCATTGCAGGCGTTTAGACAAAGCTGCAGTACCAACTAAAAGTGATGCCATCAAGGGCACTCCAAACTCATGGAGACTCTGCACTGTTAGCTAAGTAGCATTGTGATCTAAAGTTTATGAGATGTGTTTTGGTTGTAGTTGCTGTGTATCGTCTAAGATGGGCTAAAATCATAATCTGATGTAAATTATCTTTGCTTGATTAATAAACTTCGCCCTATTGAGTCATGAAATGCTTCAATTTTTACTGGTTGCAGATACAACCGGCATGATAAGCGCTCCAACCTGCCCGGATGGATATTGTCTCACCTACGTGATTCTTACCTGAATTTGAGCACCGATATGGCTTTACACATAGTACGTGAGGTATGTCATTTTGATGCATTATATTTTTTTACTAATGAAATCTTTTCCAAATCTTGTAGTATAACCTCTTAACTAGTTTTCCCATCCTGGCAATTGCAATTCTGGATGAGCATAACATCGTTTCTTTCTACTGTGGTTCCTTCGAAAAATGGCTCAACCATATGATAAGGCCGGTACCAGTGGCAAAAGAACCATGTTGTCTCAAAAAGACATTGAGAAGATGAGCAATGGCAGTGCAGATGAGTCCATGTTTTGAATTTTGAGAAATTCTCACTACTACATAAATGAGCTATTGCAACCCCTTAAAACCGTTGCAATAGAGCCAACAACTGTTGCAATAGAGCTATTGCAACGGTCTAACAACAGTTGATGTTGTTGCCATTGCATTAGACCTAATGCAACGGTTTTTTAAGCCTATTGCAACGCCCTTTAGCAAACTCTGATAACCGTTGCATTAGCTAAAATGCAACACCCTTTTTGCTCTAATGCAACGCCCCTTTAATATCATCCCATGCCGTTGCATTAGTCAAATGCAATGCTCATTTGCACCTAATGCAACGCCTAATGAGCCGTTGCAATAGAATATATAGTTCGAATGTATACACAAGCCTATTGCAATGGCATATATAAATATACCTCATGATAATTTAATATTGATAATAAGTGGAAGTAGTAAAACAAGGCAACAATGATTAAATTGTCATTTCCATGAAAAAAAGATCCAAAATGATCATAAATATACATAACATATTCAATCGTATAGACAATTTACAAAATCAAGTACATAAGTAATACGTGTATCAAACCAAAAGATACAACATTTTCCCTCCTTGCCTAATCTATATGGTTCTTCATGTAACACATTACGCTTAGAAATGAAATCTACCATGAAAACTTGGCAATAAAACCATCGTGATGCATCCTATTCCTCGCCCATTTCGGAATTTCTGGAACCCACATAAACTCATATAATCTGGTGAAGCGCCAACTCCATCTTGCATCTGTAGAAGACAAAATAATACCAAATTACCTAGGAAATTCAAAAACACGTTCAGCAACAGTAGTCTAAACCTTTTGAAGTGAATAAGATGCCAACTTCATGACATTTTGACAAAGAAATCATTTTCCGATGGTAGGTGTGAGCTAAAATGACAACATATTCTTGTATGTTAACAAAAAACAAAATATAGAGAAAAAAAGTAGAAAGCATAAAATGCATTAATCATTACTTGTTCAAGATTTTGGAATATATTGCTATCGAATGTACAGGAAATGAAGTTTCTCACTTTAGTATCACAACATATAAATTGGGGTTGTAGATTCATTTCAGTAGGGTCCGATCCTAACCATAAAAATGTACAAACAGGGGAAAAAATCCAGTCCTCAACCTAACACAATTAGGTGGCTTTTTAGAACCTCAACAAGGCGTGAAGGAGAAAAAAGAGTTAGAAAGAAGGTCAAGATGAAAATTTGCAAAAACACAGCATAACAAAGAAGTATACTAGAAAGTTCAACTAGGCTCTGGACAAAATGGTAGTGATGGTTATTCACATGTTAATTAGCTTCATTTATGTATCAATATGTCAACGTGTTTCCATAATTATCAATGTTTGATTGTCAATGTACCAAACTACCAATGTAATACATGGATGCAAATTGACATTTTTCTACTAGTGAAATGTCAAAAAATTTACGATGAACTAGATCTAGTTTCTTAAAGAATGATTGTTGCTGTCACATATTGCTGCAAGCTTCTGTCAAAAATTAGGTGGAAAATAGAGTGACAGAAAGTGGAAAATAGAGTGATGGTAAGGTGGCCTGGTAATTAGTTGCAGGCAACCCTTTCTCAAAAGAGAAGTGATACTTTACATGCCAAAACTACAGAGTTGCTAATAGATGACTAGATTTTTAAATGCCTAAAGATTATTGAAACATTATATATAAGGGTGTTTAAGATGCTCAAGACCCACACAACGACTTAGAAGATCCTCCATGTAGGCTAAACATTTGGCTACTTAAAATAAGTTCATGATCCCCAATAACTTCAGACAAGAAGTCAATGCCTATAATGAATACTCTCAACCAATAGAATGAGCAAGGAATTTATTTCACCTCATCGTTGTAGCCATGTATCAAAATCCCATTCTGATTGCATGTTAACTCGTCTTGAAATAACTGAATCAGACAATATTCACTTTGTCATCTTCAACTCAAACTCAAAAAGAGACCTCACATAGAATCTCCAATATGTATTATCAAGAATCTGTAAATCAGGTTCAAGTAGACTAAATAACAACTAAAAAGCACAAACAGTCCTTAGAAATTAAAATGGAAAAACACCGCATTGTCCGAAGTCCACAGGGTCAGATTATCTCGTAGAAGCTGCATGATCAAATTACTGTCAATAACAACCTGTTCAGTTAAATCCATTCAACAATAGGTGTTACTAGATTTCGTAATTCGCCCATAAAAATTAACACCAATGATAGAACTTAGCTAATGAGAACCCTTAATGATCAACAGTGTAATATGGAACTATCACACTAATTAAACCCCCACTGCCCTTCCCCAAATTAAGCCAAAATATTAACAATAATGGCCAATATAATCACTAGCAACTCTTAGTGACTCATTTTTTTATTTTAGAAAAAAATAACACCCCGCCTACACTAACAATATATCATCACAACAGGCCTGACCCTTTTAAGGAATCATTAGAATAACATTCGTAAGAGCTAAAATATCTCTTATACATGATCTCTCGTGTATGCAAATGGTCAACATGCCACTGGCTATGTTCTATACCGGATTTAAAATTTTTTCCTCTAAGCAGCTCCTGGAGCAACAGAAGCTACCTAAATCCAACTTCTTGCAGATGATTTTTAAGTTGGGGCTAAATCAAAAGGCAATACCATGTTGAAATTATAGTTGTTGATATTTATATGTATCTAATTATTTATGCCTCAATTAAGCATAATAAAATGAGTATTGATATAGATATACAATTGTTTTTATATTGATCAAAATGAAAAAATTCAAAAAAAAAAAAAAAAAATTTGGGGGGCTAAACTAA